>JASXSY010001221.1:0-147535 GCA_034509805.1 Sipha maydis | reverse complement strand
TTACAAAAATAAAATATTGAACATGAAATGCAATCCATCATGCATTATTAATGGTTAAACTGTTCAATTAAATTGGTCTTTACTTCTATCTGTGTATCTTTATCGCCCGACAAATGACAATCGCTTGAAGCTTTTTTTCTTATACACGGTGGAACCCAAGCGTTTTCACACGTTTTAAGTTCACTTGCAGTGTCTTTCGACAGATAATAATGGACAACCTTCTTTTTCGTTGTTTCCACGCATTGGTTCTTGTTATATACAGGTGACAAAGTAGTCTAAAATCGGTTATTTTTTCGGTATAAGGATATATGATAATTTTCATTTGTTTACCGTTGATAATGTTCTAGGTTGAAGTATTGGCCGTTGACCAAATTCCTTCGGATACGAAGACCGTTCCGGACACGTTGGCCGACGTCCACTTACGGTTCTTTGGGTTGTTCGTTCATTTGCGTCCATTTTATTCCACTGGTTGCTTAAAGCTTCAGTATCTAAATTACAGTTGCATACAAATAATAACGATTTATATTCTCATTATTGCGTGAAAATAGTAATCAATATATTTACCGTTGAATTTCACAAAATTGCTCATCGTTTTTCTTGTAGACGAAAAGACAAAACTAATAGAATTGATATGTTACGAATTATCGTCGATTTCTCGTAAGAATATAATATATTAAAGATTTTATATTTTCAAAGTTTACAAATTGAGGATGACTTAAAAAGTTCACTAGAAAATATAAATGCTGTAATATTTTACGTTAAACGTAGGTAAACTGTTGCGACTTGTCAATTTTGCATAGTAACTGAACAAATATTATAGTTGCGATATCAGCCAGTATTAATAAATCAAATTCATAATTATTACATTACACTAAAATACTAAAAATTTTAAATTTTGAATTGAAAAACTTAAAAAATATCAGCGATGGGTGTTTGTGTGTGTTCCTTTTTTATCTAATTAAGTAAAAAATCTTTGTACTGTACTTATTAAATCAGTTATATTATTAATAAGCAGGTAAACAATATTATCGGTTTACCAAATATAATATAGTATTATCTGTAAAATAAAATATGTTTATTTAACTATTTTTAGTTAATTAATATTATATTAAAATAATCAATACCAAAATCATGTAATCAGATGCCCCTCCCACCCAATAAAAAAAATGCTTCAAACAAAATTGCCAATTGAGTACGTGTGTTCCCAAGCAGTCATCCATCCAAGTAATAACTGTTTCAGACGTTGCTTAACTTCAGTGATCGGACGAGACCTGGTATTTTCGACCTGATATCTCAGGTCATTAAATAATTAATTATTTATTTTACCTCTTTGTTATTCAACGCTGTGCAAACGTATGCGTATTGAGGGGTAAAATTGGAATATAGAAATATATAGTCTATAGTAATTTATAGAAATTACTTCCTATAAAACAATTCCAAACACCCAAAACATCAGACTAAGTTGAAAGCACTGCATCCCGATGAGATTCAATTGCCGTCATTTTACTGGTAAAATATCCTAAAATGTAATTTAATCCATTTTATACACATATAAAAATATACAATTTTATATATTAAACATTAATTTTAATTTTACGAATAAACTTTTCTATTAGGCAGTTATTTCATTCCTTGTGCTACTTGGAAAGACCAACGTAATAAGTAATGAGCCATCAGAGCCAATTTGTGTATTATTATCATTAGCTTTTTATGAGACACTATTATTATTAGGAACATTTTCCTTGTCTGGTTTTCTAATTAAGAAATATTTATACTAACATATTTATACCAGAACTATATTTAGACATTTTACGCCCCGGGTCAACACATTTGAGCTGCCCTTTCATAAGTCATAATAGCTCCCCTCGCCCCCAAAAAAATATACATATTATACTAATAGTATTAATATTAAAAAAGAACCGGATGGGCCTCGCTCTGCTGTACACTTGGGGGTGAAGTGCGACTCTTCATAGGATAGGTTATTATAATGGCTTTGTTAAATTTGAGTTCAATGATAGGTATCATTGTATACAAAAAACGATTCTGAACGGTGATGAAATGTTTGTCTAGAATATAATACAATGTTATTTATAAATATTGTAATAATTATATTTTATTTTGAAACGAAAAATCGAAAATTTAAATTGTCTATAAATAAGTCAAAATATGTCAAAATACTTTTAAAACTTAACCATGTATAGAAAACGTCAATATAAAGATTTGGTGAGATTGGTATTTCCTTTACGTTATATTTTTTTTAAAATATTATATTGATTTTTAAGCCACTTATAGGCATTTAAAATATTTGATTTTTTTACATTTTTTTTTTTTATAATCGGTGATAAAAAAAATTTGGCTCGTACAAAATACTTTAAAATTTAATAGAAGATTCCACAGAAGTAGTTCTTAATGTCATTCAAAAATTATTAAAATCCATATGCACAATTTTTTTTTATAAGCTTTTGAACAACGAATATTTACATAAAATTATAATTATAATTATTTTGACATATTTTGACTGAACAACTTGAAATTTTCACCAAATCTTTATATTGACGTTTTCTATACATTGTTAAGATTTCAAAGTATTTTGACATATTTCGACCTTTTTATAGACTTATTTATAGACAATTTAAATTTTCGATTTTTCTAAATTTTTCGTTTCAAAATAAAATATACTTATTACAATATTTATAAATAACATTGTATTATATTCTAGACAAACATATCATCTCCGTTCAGAATCGTTTTTCGTATATAATGATTCCTATCATTGAATTCAAATTTAACAAATCCATTATAATGACCTATCCTATAAAGAGTCATACTTCACCCTCAAGTGTACAGCAGAGCGAGGTCCATCCGGTTCTTTTTTTTTTTTTTAAATTGTATTTATTTCAGAAAATTCGTAATGGGCCACATAGAATACCTTCGCGGGCCGTGGGTTGGGCACCACTGCTCTTAATAATACTGGGTCGATAGGGTACATAATAATCCAACGTATGTTTGAGACTACAATTTTCAGGGATTTCAGGGAGTAACAAAAGTAAACAATTTGGGTAAAATTAAACGTAGGAATATAATGGAAACGACAAAAGTTTTTCACGGACTGCACAAATCTGAAAAAAAGAAGAAATGTTTACAATTATTATTATATATAAGGACATGGGTTATAGATATAGGTACATTTTTATTTTCAATTTATATATGATAAAGTCATAATAAAGTTTTCAAACTATTTGAATTTTAGAAATTTCACGTTGAAGAATTAGAATAACGCCAAATCAGGATGCAGTGAATATGAAAATTGCTATGGAAAAAGTAATTGAAAAACCAAACGAAAGAATTTTAGATCATTTAAAAAATAAATCCAGGGCATTAAAAACAACAAAAAAAGGGGACTAACTTTATTTGGTCCCACCATGTAAACGTATTAATAGATTCTAATGCCAATATTTCGTAAATTAATTTTTAAACAATTGCAAATTGGTTTTTATGATTTGCAAATTAAATCTCTAATTTTAGCAAATTGTTAGACCCATGAGTTCTACAGAATCTTTTGTGTTATTATTGACGACGAAACATTGTGCATTATATACCTTTTTTGTTAGCTCTCGACAATAAATAACCATTTACATATTAATATCATACTCTTGAACTAATTTTTTCAAATTAAAATAAATCAATGACATAAGCACAATATATTCAAAGATGATTATAAAATATACTTTTTTTCTAATAATCACTTCTGAATTATAATGGTGCTTGGCAAAAACTAAAATAATTGAATAAAAAATAAAATTGGTTGCATAAAAAATGAATAATCAAAAATTCTCGGGAGACTATTTGATTAGATTAGGGACATTTTGATTCTATAACTCATTTGATCTACTTAGTAAATTTATAATTATTGTACAAAATGGACAATGTCTTCAAAAAGATTAAATGTCCCCATGGGGATTACGATGCATCGTAATGCATTTCGTCATAATATTCCCAAAACGGATAGGTTATCGTTTAAGAATCTGATTTGTAATTTTATTCTTAAAATCTAAAAAGCAACATTTTTAATTAGATAACTTTGTTTTTTATTAATATTGTATGAAAAAAAAACTGGTAGTTTTGCTATGATAAATTTCCTTAAAATGTATTCAACAATCTTCGCATAGAAAATCGTGATTGCATTTCTGAATTTAGATTTTTCATCATTAATTATGAATAGAATCTCAAAAAAGTAATCGGTTTATGGATGCAATATTGAGTTATCATTAAAATGTTTTTTTCTTCGTTATTTACGTTACATTAAGTAAATACAAAAAATAATTATTCATATTTGAATTTGTATGTGATTTTAAACATACAGAATACATAATGACATATTTAATTATTTCAAATTTCAATTCAATTTCAGGATTAATAAAAGGTAAATTAAAAACGTATTTACAATTATAAATTAGATATTAAAAATACTCCAGCAAGTTTTGAATCATACAATTTGGCCCTCTATAGTATCTTTGAGTTACCCATCCTTAATATAATATTCTTTATAATCAATTTATTTTCATTTTCAAAATCGTACATGAAATGCTATTTTTCTTATATTAAAATAAATTTGAATGACGAACGATGTAATTAAAATGATAATAACAAGATAATGATAAATTAGTATACATACAATATTTTTATTACAAATAAAATTGTACTGGAAATAAACTAATTTCCATGAAGATAAAATGTAAATACTTAATTAAGTTAAGAAAATTAAATCGGAAAGTTATTTAAGTGAAATTTCATACCAAGAAGTAGTTTTAATACTAAATAATTACTATCTTGATGAACATTATAATTTTACGTTGTACCAGAGTCACAAATACGCGAAGGTAAATATAATTTTATTTTCATAAATATACATTATAAAAATCAGTATAGTAAGCTTCAAACCCCATGAAAAACTTTAAAGGACATTATAACACTAACATTTTTCTTTGAGTGTAATGGTTTTATGTTATAGTCTGAATAATTTAGACATTTCAAGTAAAAATCTGAAATTAAAAATTGATCATTTAACCAAATAATGAAAATTGAGAATGAACAAAGTTGTGAAGCCATAGACTATGCTACACATGTATACATTTTTTGATTTACACAATGATTTCAATTACTTACGATAGTATTTAAAAATTATTTTATTTCTTACCTTAAAAGTATTAATGTGTTTAAGACAATAGTGTGACTTTAAATTAAGTTTATTTTGTTTTTATAAGTATACATAAATATACAACAAAATAATATATATTACGTAAAACTGAGTTCACGTCGTTCGTCACCATCGCCATCAGGCTTTATTGTAAGAATTTTTTCTAACTGCACAAATAAAATATGTATCACGCTCTAAACACTAATTTTATTGATTCTGATAAAACAGATGATGAATCCAAAGACGAGGAAGGAGCCAACATTGATTTCACTAACCAATTATTCAAACAATTTGATCTCATATTTATCATTTATTTATTTTAATTTATATTTCATAGACTATTTTTGAACTATTTATGTAATAAAATATACAATATATAATATTTATTTACTATTTTTATAAATCATTCTTTATAATAATAATTATAATAATTAGTAAATATTTATATTATAATTGGATGGTATTTGTGAGAAAGGGCATAAGTCAAAATTTACTAGTTTTCAGGAGACAGGAAAAATGTTTTATTCGCAATGTTTTGCTTATTGTTAATTCATTTTTTTTTAATTTTTATAATTTATATTTTATTCGATTTTTTAAAACAAGGGAAAATAATTTTAATTTATCGTTTCATTATTTTAAATTTCCTACTAAATTAATGTATAATATGAAAATGTCAAAAAATGACTTATGCCCTTTCTCACAAACACCGTCCAATTATATAAATTATAAAAATTAATATTATAAAATATGAATAATAAACTAAACCGATGATTTCAAGTAATAAAATAACACATGTCTAATTTTAAATAACTTAGGTGAAGTAAGTCTACTTACTAGTTACTACTTACTAGTTAAGTATTCAAGTATGCAGATGTTCATTAAATCAATTGCATATTTTATTTTTCCTAATGCACAGTTAGTGTCCTACTGCACCTTACAATAAAGCCTGACCGTCATTACCACACAATTCAAATATTAAATAAATAGTGTATCAAAATTATTAATACAACAGTGTTATAAATACACTTTAGATTAGGTACATAATAAATAATATATAAATTATTTTTAGTGATTAAAACCGTTGTATTACCCTAGACATTTTTACACGTAAAACATACGCTTTGGTTCAAACTTCGATTCTATGACGTCACATACAAATTTCAAATGCTCATGTCATTGAATAATTAGCGTTAAAATGTGAGATCTACACTTTATTATTAAATTATAGCATACATCAAATCTAAACAAACTTGTTTTTAGTGTCATGAATGACTTTCAGGAATTTTATGCAAAATCCAATAATATTGTACGTAAAGATGTATAATAATTAAATTAATAATCAAATGCTATTGAAAAGTGTTTAATTATTAGCAATTATAGGTTCTCGAAAAATATTCGGAAATTTTATTCAGGCTGTATCTCGCTTCTGCCATGTATAAGTTTACAAAACAATTTAATAAAATTGGAGAAAAAACAAATCATTGCAAGGAGGAAAAAACGCTCTTTGTACAGTCAAATACATCGTTTTAAATTTGAGATTTACAGTTCCTAATTGAACTGAAGGAATGAATCAATAATTAATACTATTTTGTACGTTTCTTTTATTTATGATAAAATAATATTTTTTGTTTGTTTTTCGTTTAAACGAATTTTCTGAAAGTTTCATACATCGTTCCATCAACTGAATAAATATTTAAGTGTTTTAATTGAACTTTCAAGAAACCATTATTATCCTGAAGTGTTCATTACCTATTTATAAAAATCTTACGAAAAGTTTCAACCTATAACGAAATTATTTACGGTACATTAAGGTTTAAAAAATATTTTTAAAATCATAGAATTCAAATTATTTACATAACTTGATAAATCTATTTTTTATCAATTCTAGCCATTTGAGTATCAGTTTATTTCGGACATTATTAATAGGTTATTATTAAAAGGATACATTTTTTTCATTAATAAGTTTGAATTAAGAAGTGTTAATGTATAATTTAATATAACAAGTTAAAAAATATTTTTAGAAAAAACAATTAAGAACTAATTTTTATGTTTTCAAACTTAATAGTTTTATCGAAATTGTTTAATATCATATACCTATAATATATTATATACCATGATATATAAAATACCTAGCCACCTACTTTTGTTTAGAACAGTCTATAGATTGTACTTCACTATATTTTAAATAATTTTAAAGCTTATAAACACAACATCACTTCAGACAACTGACACTTGAAACCAACATAATTGTGCAATCCATTATTTAAAAAATCATAGAAGATATATACTTAGGTACATTATATATTTGTAGCTCATAATAATATTATTATTTATAATATATATATTATGAAATCCAAACGAATATAATAATTATGCAAAAATGAATATAGTACGATGATTTATACATTAAAATATCTTAAATTATGGAAAAGTAATACTTGACAGATTAAAAACTATAAAGTACGGTTCTTAAGTAAGTACTTGCAGTCATTTCCAAGTATTAACCATACATAATCTATAGATCGAAGAGTTTCCTTCGCCTTATAATATGTATAATATGTATAATTTGTATACGTTGAGACTGTTAATTATTTTGATTTCGTTTTGCATATTTTAGCATAACTACAAACGCGGCGTCCCTGGAGGGTTTGCAAATTTAAATACGATGCGGCTGTTTTAATAATAATATGATCGTGTGTTTTGCGTTTTTGCTGATTGAAACCGTAATTTTTTATAGGTTGACGTCCTCGTACGTATTACTATGTTTATTTATTTTTTATTGTCAATAATTATTGATTTTTATCAATTTTTATTTTTTTTTCATATCGCATCATTTGAGTTCTAAAATGAATTTAAAAATAACCTTTACTGCACGGAATATTGAGTGACGCCTTGTTTGTACGAGTGCTGCCATCTATGATTGAAGAGTGAAAACTGTTCACGTCGGTGTTTACACGTACAGATGGCTCATAGTATTAAGAATTTAGAGGGGTACTTACAAAATTATAGTCTGGATATTGATGTACAATAATTATACATACGACAATTACAGTTGTTCAAATGTTTTAATTACATTAAACAAAAATATTTCATTTATATTGATATATTTATTCGTTTAAATTTATTGTACATATTTAGTAGTATGTATACGTGATGCCTACTAAATATTTATTCGTTTTAAAATGTATAACAATTAATGCAGTACAATACAACATTTCGTTCAAGTGTCGGTCGTTTCTTAAGCCACATTTAAATAAAATTAATTTCCGAAAATAAAGACCCGCGTGAATATGGTAGAAAAAAATTGTCAGAATAGCTCTTGTGGCTGTACTATTTATTAATAAAAATTAAACTTAATTATAAAACAATTATAAACTTTAATTAAAATGAACTTTTAAATATTTTGCATGCCATGGATTTTTCCATTCTCGAACCAAAGCAGACACGTAAATAAGTGCTTATTTTTTTTTATTAATTAACTTTCTTCAGAACAATTGAGGCTTAAATAATATGCAATAAAATGTTATACACCGTACATTTTAAATTGAGGTTAATACAATATAGTTTTTTGGGGTGGAGAGGGGGCGATCGCTCCTATCGTCCCTCCTCTACATGACATCCCGTTTACTAAGTACATTTTCAAAGAGGGCTCCCCATAATAATTTTTATAAAATTATAACCTATTCGTTTTGGAAGAGTTACGAATGATTTTTAGAAGTACTACTAACATATTGTACCATACCCTAAAAGAAAACTTATATAGTACACGTTAAATACAACGAAGTACGAGATTGACGATGTTACATTCTCTCCGCGCATAAGTGCATAGTACGAAATGATAACTATCGAAATTACACACATACACATACGTTGTATATTTGTACTCTTTACATAATTATATTATATAACCAATTATTAAACATTTATATCGACAAACGATGACTTTGAGCCGCTGTTTAACAATGATGTGTTATCGAGTATAGCTAATCAGTACTTGAATGTATATATTTATGTAATATATGTGTATTATAATATTCTATGCTTGCATTGCATTCGTACGAATATGTATATGATTTAAATGATCACGTTTCACCAGTGAATAGTTATCAAGACGGATTATTGTTTTTCAGCAATTATTATTTTATCATATCGAATAATAGTCTGTATTCGATAAGCCCGCTGCACAATAATCGTTTCGGTTGTTAAACGCATGTTATGTTGAATGTTCTAATAAATTAAATATAACCACGAAAAGACGACGTACATATTATTTAAGACGAACTTCACGTGTTTACGGGAATAGCTGAGCGGGCACCAGCCTCCTAGTCTGGCGAATCATGTCCCCTAGACAATTTTAATTATTTCCAAAGAAAAGTGGTGTTTGTATAATTTCATAATTATTTCCACTGATTCCCACTAATTAAGATTTGGTAGTTTCGAAAAAAAAGAAAAGTAAAATAAAGCATTGTATATTCTACCAACTCCGTAACAACGAGAACCTCCGAAAACAATTTCAAAGCGTCCTTCTCAGCCACAGAAGTCCAAAAATGCTTGTGAAAATAACTTACGTATGTGTACTGTTGTGCAACAGTTTATGTTTGATGCAGTACATTAGTCGGAAAAAATACTGAAAATATTCGACGACACGTACCGATTTTTTTTTTAAACTTTTCAAGATCATCGACATCTGCCCACCACACATCATATCTAATAGCCTAACCGACCGTTCGGAGTTCTTTCAATTCATTGTTGTAAGACCTACACGAAAAAATATTTTAACTCAGATCTTAAGCAATATCATACGGAACTGAACGCAATAGTTCGTAACAATCAACGTGTTTACGTCGTCATTACGTCATGTAAATAAATTATACTACACGAAATTATTCATCGCGTACGTAAATCATACGGTAAATGTTTTTGGGGAAACGGCGACAGTAAGAACTCGTTCATTAATCATCAGTCGCACATAATATTTTATTTACACACAAGTCCATAACGCTCTCGATACGATTCCTGTTAGTCCAATCGTTTACCAACCATTTAGTAATTAAAATGTTTGATACGGATTTCATATAAAGTCAATTAAATACAATTAAAATATTCCCCGTTCGATATTCACGATAATACTACAGACACGCTCGCACGCTCGTACACTATACGGTTAAAATTGATTGCGTGCTACAACATCGCGCACGCCGTATTTAAAAAAACCGTTGAGGACGAGATTAGTTTTTTTCTTTTTTAATTGCGGAAAATAATTTCTTTCTTACGAGGTACGAGATTATCTTCTATTATTGTCTTTCAATCGTGGTTTAGACGATTGTGTATCAACGTTAGACATGATTATGAGTGCGTACATAATAATATTGTATACGTTCTGCGGAATTGATTACAATGTATATAAGACAAAAACCGTTTCGAAGAAAATATGTCAAACACAATTAGGGTTGCCAGGATACATCGGGACTGTCACCGTTAATGAGCTCTCTGTCCCGACATCCCGACAAAAGACAAAAATCTCCCGGTTGAAAATGCGCATTAAAAATGTCGCAAATTTTGTGTTATTGTATACAAATATTCGATGAAAAATAAAAAAAATATGTTTTCAAACTCGTACGACTAAAAGTATATTGTTTCGTTAATGTTAGCCCAGTAGACTGATGAACGAAATCGCCTCCTCCTATGGAGACTATGGAGTCGATTTTACAGTATCGAGTTAATTATAACATGACTTGCGCTGAGTTCTCCAAATATATTCAAAGGAACAAAGAACTGTTGAAAAGAGCAACATTTTCTAAACAGTATGGTCATCTCAGTCATCAACAGTACTGGTTAATAAATTAAACATATTTTTTTTCATGCAACTCAAATAAACAAATATTTTATTTAAAACAAAGAATTACGATTTTTTTTTTTTTACAAAATGTAGTGTTATTATACACTTCATCTCAGAATTCTTAGAACGTCCCGACGAGACCCTAACCAAATATGGTAACCCTAAACACAATACTTACACATGTTAACGAAATGCTCGATCAGCATATATTGTAGAAGGAATTAAGCTGAGGTACTGAAATGGAAATTAATTACACACGTAAAAATGACTGTGACATATTATGTGTATTTAGTTATAATTACAGGCAGAATGTTACTAACGCAATGAGAAAAATTGCCAAAACACGCATTGAAGAATTAATTTTTTCCCCCAAACTGAAAATCGTATGAAAGATAATATTTAATAATAATTTACATTTAGAATGCAACTAAAGGATAGAGAAAAAATGCAAAAATCATCAACGATCCGGTCTTATTATTGAATTATTATTTTTATGTGGTTTTAAGCAAGAATTATAATATAAAGTATGTGAAGCATACGATATTAGGTATACTATGTTCGTGCAACAGAACGTAATTTAATTAAATATTTTTTGAATACCAGAACAACAAAAAATGGTTGCAGCCGTGTACGAGCATTGCAGTCGCGATAGGTGCATGCATATACGAGCTCATTAACTTTATATTATTATACTTGTAAGTCTGGATAAAAAGTGGTAAAATACTCGTATGCTATTTATCGTGTAGGAAATCTCCGGAGAATTTATATGCTCCTGTCAGTAATTAATGTTAAAAACAGGAAGGAACGTTATACAATCCGAATAGTGTTGTACGTAGCCGCATGTACTCGGGCCATTTGCCTGTAATTTACATAAGAAATTAATTTCAGACTTATTTTTAACAGTTTTTTTTTATCTAGATTTATGAACATTATCATAATATATGATAACCCTTCATTGACTCGCATTACACACTTTTCTAAGAAATCCCGAAAACCACACACACACACACACACATACACACGCACACACAATATATTATTAAAAAATATATAATAACTCTTGCGACTGGTCGTAACAATGTATTATTAATACGATTACAACAATATTGTGTCGTAGTGTATGTATAAAAGCAGCTCACGTATTATTATCATTATTAGAAATTATTATTATTTATAATGAATTAGGTATAAAACCTTGAAGTTGTATTAAGTCATCGAGCGTTTTTCATGTACACACCGGAAAATCGAGTTTAAAGGTTTATCTAACTACACAATATGTAACATATGTATTATGTAGACCGTTACTATACAGCTATCGTTTTTATGTTCATTAAATAATAAATAGTATAAGTTTACACAAGTTTTTAATTAGATTGCACAGTTAATTGCGCTGAGTTTAAACTTGGTTAGTACCTTTGAACTAACTATATTAATAACTATAATATTTATAGTATATAATATTAACTATATTAATTATATTATATTTTACATCTGCATATTTTAATCTTATAAAATATTTTTTCAATGAGGTATTTTTTGCACGTTTTGTTATATAAAATTATTTAAATATATATGTTGCATAGGTAATTATTTTGAATGATTCTGATGGATAAATTATTAAAAAACTAAATCATTAGGAAGCAAACTTTAAAATGGCCTTACCGACTTCCCTAAAATCGTAAATAATAAATTAAATTTAGATAAAAGTCTGAATCAGAAAACTGCTGCTATGTGTCTTCTATAGTATCGTCTTTCTTTTAAGTCAATTTTTGCCACAATTTACTATTTGCGTTTATATTTATTAATATTTTGAAATATTTAAGTGCTTCGGGTAAAACAAAAAAATAATGTGACAGTACAAAATATTGGGAATTTTTCAATTAAGTTAAATTATGAACTCGTATCAAAACGTCTTTAAATTTGTATAAATTAAAAAATAAAGAGATCGGTCGATTATTACACTATTCGTTCGCTCAAAACGGGAAGAAATTTTAGTCTTGATTTTAAACAGTTATGCAACGTATTATATTTGAACTCAAATAGTTAAAGAATAAACATTTGAACAGTGAAGTGTTGTAAAGTATAACTAAAAATCTCTTATTGAAAATTTAAACATAATTATGTTAAAGTACATTTTTGGTCAGTTAATTTATTTTAGACAAAAATCTTTGATATGATTATGTAATAGTATCATTTACACGTAAACCAAAGTATATGTATATTATACTATTATGTAATATTAAAACTATTCCAGGAGAATGCATTATTTTGAAAGTAATGTGATGAAAACTGTTGTGAAATACTATAGGGATGATATATCCCTCATCCTCTACTTGCCTCTTAACTATACAGTGCCGATGAACGAAGAAATAAAACTGTTTACAAACCCGAAAATCGCACGGCTTATACATTGTCGAAAACGATGGATATGTTAATATTTTGAATTCGTGAATGGGGAAAAATAATAAAAATACAAATGAATAAGTGTAACATTAGGTACTATTTTTGCCAATAATAATAATGAATATCCCCGACTGTAGCGCCTATGAGCGGATCGTTGTATTTCAAAAATCGATTGTTACAAGTATACTTAATATACTTAGTATACTCAATATATATATTGATCTAAAAGCAAGAATGAAGGAAAAAACTTTCAAACAATAATTACTAAAGCGGTATACACGTAACAGTGGATTTTGAGATGATATGCGAGTCACTTGAACGCGATAATTACGATCGGCCAAAATCGTTTTCCAAACCAGATGTATATGTTCCACGAATACAAAATAAATAATATAATAATAAACACCCCATTACACATGTAACTAATAAATCGAAGACCTAGATTTAATCATGAGATTTTATTTTACGCGTCAATTTTTGCATAATAAATGAAAATCCGATAGACTATACTTGTGCGAGAATGTTTACTCAAATCGTAGGCACGTTCACAAAGTGTCGCCAAATAATTTCGAGCACAAAAAAAAAAAAAAATAAAGAATTAAGGTTAATTATGTAGTAACGATTAATACGCGTAATATTAGAATGCCCAGTGTTTTACTTTTGTGCTGTTTGAATGTTTTAGATTCTGAACGGAGTGAAGAATGTATTGATTTTACAATGATGTGTGTTTTTTTTTTTTTTTTTTTTTTGTGTCTGTCGACACGTTTTGGGGCAGTTAAAATGCTTCGATTGCCTTATGTAGCAACTTTTCTGAAAGGAAAGTGAATCTATTTGGTACTTTGGGGGGTCAAAAGTTAAAAATTTCCAATATTTTTTAAATGCGACGGGAAAAACCATAAAAAAATTTGGGAAAAACGGGAGTTTTTACGCAAAACCAGTTTTCGACATAATCAAATTTTTTATTTTGCTATAACTCAAAAACTAATCGATGTAAATACTTAAAATTTTCACCAAATGTTTAGATTAGCGTTCTCTATACACCATTAAATTTTCAAAGTATTTTGACTTTTATTAAGCTATTTATAGACAATTGAAATTTTCAATTTTTTTAAGTATTTTTTTTTTAAATAACGATACAATTTTTTTGGCTGCCTAGAAAATCTTGAAAATTTAATACAAGGCTTCTTATAAGTTGTTCCTTAACTGATAAAAAAAAATCTAAAATCGTAAGTCACAATTTTTTTTTATAAGTGCTCAAAGTTCCAATTTATACGAAATATGTAAAAATCACGATAATTTGCAAGTTATTTTGTAGATAAAAATTCATAAAATTTTTTCTGTTCATACTTAAGGTTCAAAATTTTAACACGAGGTTATCTATAAGCTACTCTTTAAAAATCTTTAAAAAAATTTCTACCGGAATTAGAGGAAAAAATTTTATGACTGTTTGAAATTTAAATATTTACGAAATTGCATAAAATAGCGATTTATTCTCAAACGATTTTAAATATTTTTTATAATTCAAAAAGTATAAGTCGCAGATTTTTGAAATTTCTACCAGTTGTTAAGATTGGTATTTCCTTTATGTCATATTTTTTTCAAAATATTATATTGATTTTTAAGCCACTTATAGGCATTTAAAATATTCGATTTTTTTACATTTTTTTTTTATAATCGGTGATAAAAAAAATTTGGCTCGTACAAAATACTTGAAAATTTAATAGAAGATTCCACAGAAGTAGTTCTTAAAGTCATTCAAAAATTATTAAAATCCATAGGCACAATTTTTTTTTATAAGCGTTTGAACAGCGAATATTGACATAAAATTACATGTAAAATATAATATAATGTATAATATTCTAGACTGACAAAGATATCGGTTTTTTTTAAAATGCTCTAACTCAAAAATGAAAAACCGCAACAACTTGAAATTTTCACCAAATCTTTATATTGATGTTCTCTATACATGGTTAAGATTTCAAAGTATTTTGACATATTTTGACTTATTTATAGACAATTTAAATTTTCGATTTTTGTAAAATTTTTGTTTTTAAACATCTATAAAATTTAATTGGTTGAGCGAAAACTCTTGAAAATTTTATACTAGGTTTATAATAAGTTAAACTTATCGTAACTAAAAAATATCGGTGATCGGTTAACTCAATTTTTTTTTATAAACCCTTAATGATCAAATTTGTATAAAATGTGTAAAAATCACGATAATTTGCAAGTTATTTTGTAGGTAAAAATTCATAAAATTTTTTCTGTTCTTACTTAAGGTTCAAAATTTTAATACTAGGTTATCTATAAGCTACTCTTCAAAAATCTTTAAAAAAATTTCTACCGAACTTAGAGGAAAAAATTTTATGACTGTTTGAAATTTAAATATTTACGAAATTGCATAAAATAGCGATTTATTCTCAAACGATTTTAAATATTTGTTATAATTCAAAAAGTATAAGTCGCAGATTTTTGAAATTTCTACCAGCTGTTTAGATTGGTATTTCTTTTATGCAATATTTTTTTCAAAATATTATATTGATTTTTAAGCCACTTATAGGCATTTAAAATATTCGATTTTTTTACATTTTATTTTTATAATCGGTGATAAAAAAAATTTGGCTACTACAAAATACTTGAAAATTTAATCGAAGATTCCACAGAAGTAGTTCTTAATGTCATTCAAAAATTATTAAAATCCATAGGCACAATTTTTTTTTATAAGCGTTTGAACATCGAATATTGACATAAAATTACATGTAAAATATAATATAATGTAGAATGTTCTAGACTGACAAATGATATCGGTTTTTTTAAAATGCCCTAACTCAAAAACGAAAAACCGCAACAACTTGAAATTATCATTAAATCTTTATATTGACGTTTTCTATACATGGTTAAAATTTCAAAGTATTTTGACATATTTTGACTTATTTATAGACAATTTAAATTTTCGGTTTTTCTAAATTTTTCGTTTAAAAATAAAATATACTTATATAATATTTATAAATAACATTGTATTATATTCTAGACTATCATATGAACTCCGTTCAGAATCGTTATTCGTATACAATGATATCTATCATTGCATTCAAATTTAACAAATCCATTATAATAATGACCTATCCTATAAGCGAGGTGCACTCCACCCCTAACTGTACAGCAGAGCGAGGCCCATCCGGTTCTTTTTAATATTAATGCTCGAACCAGTCGTTGTAATACGGACTAACGCGGCACTGTTTAGTTAGTTATAGTATGAGTGCAAACAATTCTGAAAAAATATATAGTTCTTATTCGACTTAACAAAAATGTTTAAGCGTTATTGTTTTCCGATTAAAAGATTTTATATGTAATATATAAGACGTCCATAGATACTACTTCAAAAGGGATTTAGTTTATTTTACAAATAAATCAAATACATCATAATATTTTTATAGATTATCATGTTATATTATTTGAGAATCAATAATAATGACGTTTAATCAATTAGAGAAGGAAATCCTTATAGGTCATTATTATCTAAACCTCCACTTGGGAAAATGTTATAATTTAAACAACCAAAAACCAATAAGGGACGTAGGAATAAAACAAAAAAAAGATCTAGTATTTTCTATTCTTTCAGACGGAGGTAAATTTTATAGGGTAGGAAGAAAATTTCAAGCAACGGGCTAAACTAAGCTAAATTGCTGCTCACGCTTATATGCATCCCAATTAATAAAATGCTATCACAAGTTGTTGGAAAAAAATTGAACTTTTAAATAGTTTTAGATTGTCGTGCTGTGTCTAAATAAGCAAGTTTGTGGACGCTAAAAAATCGTAACATAACTCTTGGTTCATTAGTGTGAAAGACAACGGAGCGTTTTTGAGCGACGGGGGTGAACTACTCGAGTATGACCCACTCATTTGTACATTTTTCATGGCTCGGGAATGGCCAACTTGCAAATTTTTAGAATGGGCTCGAATATCGCCAAGGTGAAATATTGTAATCATTTTTATTGTTTTTTTTAGATAGATTTTCGAAACGTCTAGTTGCTGTGGATGGATCGACTTCGTGTGTGTGCAGTAACGCGTAAAAGCTTATAGCTGATAATATACTACAAATATGGAACGATTAACTCAACACAAATTTTGTTTTCACATTTTGTTATTATTAACGTATTTTCGTTAAAATCTAACTCAAGTATTCTGGTCAAATTTCACTTTGGTTTTTTCTTTCCTAGTATTTTTCGTACAGTAATCAGCACTATGAGTTCTCGGGAAGCGTATTTTGCTTACGATAAACGCATCCAAAGTAGAACCTCGTTGTGCATATATCCACTCTGTATATATGTATATATTTTTAATGGTTATGGTATACGCATGAATTGCGGCTGTAAGATATGCGTATTCACTGCCCACATTCGAAACGCTGGTTTTTTATTTCAGTTTGTTTCGTGTGCACGCGTCAACATTTGATTTATATGAATGTATACGGAAAATGTATATTCTTTCAATTGGCGCGTAATTATATATACATATATAAGCATGTGTAAGCCCATAATATATTATGTGTACATAACACAGGCGTAACCAGGAATCGTTTTAAAGAGGTGTTTTGCATATTTTATTTTTTACAGCCATCAAATATATACATATACTCGTACATAGGTATGCAAGACGTATATATATATATAACAAACTAATCTGCGCGTAAGGAAATATAATGTATTCTATAATGTTCTCCGTGTACAGATATTATTATTATTAAAAAAAAAAAAAAAAAAAATGTATACAAATAAACATATTGTTACATAATAAAATATCGTATTGTTACAATGTGGTCTCATAAAAACAATTACATATATATGTATATGCAAGCGTACTGTGATAATAATATTATCGCGATGTAATTCGCAATCCGACTAGGTTACCTAGCTACTACAGGATTGTAATATGAAATTGTATTTAAAAAAATATTCGAGCGTATTATAATGATCTGTAGGGATATGTGGTGTTACGATAGTGTTTCGACGTGATCATAATAGTAAATCCCAATTGAGAAAAGACGATTGAATCTCTTCGTTATGCTCTTACATGTTTTAACTTGTTTCTTCGAGAAACCCACTGACCGTTGAAAGACGTGATGTAACGCATGAGATAAAAAACTAATCCTACCAGTACTCCACAAACGACTCTAAGAAAATACTTGCGATATATGACCGTTGAATTTGATATTTCCTAAACCCGAATCTGTTTAATTCAACTTCGAGATGAGTTAAAATTTATATTTCAGTCTCTGAGTTAAAGGTTATTAAATGCTACGCGAACACTTTAAATGTCCTTATGCATTTAGTGCACTCGGAACATCCTTTGTTCGTCGCCTATTCGTAACTGTATTATATCACGCAGCATTGTGATTATCTATTATTGTGTATAAATGCTACGTAAATGACACGCGCGTACGTTTAATAGCAAAGAGCATTACACGAAAAACATGTAGCAATACTGATGCATGAGTTCAATATAAATTGCGAGGAAAATATCTTCTTTTTTTTTTTTTAATAAATTTAATTCGCTTGTAAAAGTATAGTACAATGAGTATAATGAAGGTGAAAATGGGGAAAATACAAATTACAATATTAATAGGTATTTATGTAAACGGTAGTAGAATTATAGTTTTTCATATACTTGAAAAGTAGATGTCATCCAGCAACAGCATGTCCGGCGAAGTGTATGGAAAACATCTGATCTCTAAAAGACATTTCGGAATGTACTCGATCTATTAACGAATTGTATTTGCATATTATTCCCAAATTAATTTTCTCGTCATTAGGAAAACCGATAAATGTGCTAATATCTACAGCCAAGTCGCGTGACATGGCACATACAAAATATCGATTGGTAAATGAAGCAAAATGAGTTAAACCACACGGTATACACTACGGCATAACCGTCAGTTAATGAATTGATCGCGCAAGTGCTAGTGTTCAATTGAGAAATGGTACGTTCAATTTCGGTACAAACGGCACTAAAAAATTGACTGTGTTTGTCGAGCGATAAGACAAAGCGTTTGGTCCTTACTTTCATCGCTTATCACCGTTTATGTTCCTGATAATATGATATTAATTTGATACGATAGCAATTATTACATATAATTATAATTTTATGAATGCCACGATATTATATAGTTATTAACAATAAAGAAATTTGTTTGGTTACATTTTAAAAATAGATTTCTTTTGTGACATAAATCCTGAAAGATATTTTAGGAATATTTTCAAATTCACTTTAATAAAAACAGTATGTATACCTGTTTATGCAGTTGAAATTGATAAAAAGGATAAAGATAATGGCGAAAACGAACTAGACAAGACTCTAGAAAATGTATATCAAAACAGGGTAAGCCAAGAAAAAGCTAAACATGAGATATTGTAATGTTATTAAATTATGTCTTGTTGCAGATTTACCTATTCAAATACACAAATTATCTAAGACCATCGGTAATTTATAATCGTGATTAATTGATTATCATTTTGTTTGTTTGATAAGTTCATTGTTACATAAAAGGATATTTTTATTTTTAAAATACGATTTTTCAGACCACATTCTAACCACCTATTATGATTATCCTGAACTAATGATATTGTAGAAGAAATAAATTCTTATACACCATTGGATCATGATTTTTTTCGTCTTCATTATAAAACGACATTGCCGGTACCCTTTTGGACACAATATGTTTGAGATTTTATCGAGCCGAAACTACGCGGACCCGGTGTATCTCTTTACGAACGATATAATCACGGAATGAAGTCGCTCCACGGCCGAGTTCTCGAGCGAACCGATTAAATTGGATTGTTAACGACGACATCGGTTGACAGAAAAAAAAAAAAATCCGTTAATAATATGATATCGCCATTCGACATCGTAACATAAAAATAATAAAAATAATACAATATAGTTGACCCGCGCGTGTTTGGCCTGTAGTCACGAAACCACGGACGCCGTCGACGAAACGCTACAGAATATGCACGGGACCGATCGTGTCGCGGACGTCCGGTTCTTTTAGGGGCCACGGTAACGTAATTGTACCTATAATACAATAATGTCGACATAATTTTCGATGTATTTTCATATTTTCTATAATTTTATTTTTTTCCACGCGAACGTTTTGCTTTTCGAAACCGTCAAACTGTGATCGTTCCGGGCGATATATTTATCTGCGATCTTATATTTATTTCGTTGTTTTTAAGATTTTTTTTTTTTTACCCATCTGAATAGATATAAATGTATCCGTAGAAATGTTGTATGGACCTATACGTACACGAGCATTAATGTATTCTCGGGAAATAAAAAAAAAAACCTGATAATATGTTAAATTATACACTGAAAGAAAATCGGCGAAACGCATATAATCACATCAATTTTTTCAAACAAGGTAAAACAAAATATGTTAACGTTGGTTTTAATATTTTTAAGCCGGTTTTTCTGCTTTTTAAGCAAACTGGTATCTAAACGTTAGCTATGCAGTTGGTCAATTATAATGTAAGTTTTGACCGAGTGTGCTAATAAAAAAAAGAAAAAAACTACAAAATTTAAATAAATACAGTAATATCAGCACAAGCGTACAAACGTTCGTTTTATCGTATAATTTGTCAAAGAACCACCGTAGATCCGGTTATTTAGTTTTCACGTCAACGATGGCGTTGTCACTCGATTAATTAATTTTATGTGATCAACATTGCTTGTCGATTCGATCGTCTACGAGTTTGTGACAATAAAAATAGCAAAAATAGATACTCTACACGGGTGTTCCGTTTGGAGATTTTGACGTTTTTACTGGAATCACCGAGTAGTATATTTGCGCAGTATGTTAATGTTTTGAAAACGTTCGCATTTTAATTGGCCCTTCATAGCCCTTCGATTTCGGTTTTTCGTATTCATCATCACAACCACAAATGGTGGACACGTGTTCCGTTTCGCGTGGCATAGCATCTATATGTATATTGTTATTATTATTATACGTCGACGGGGGTTGTGCGATCGGTTTCTCGCGGCACGGATAATCTCCCACGTACAAACGGTTTTCTGGTCTTCGTGTGTATACTTAATACGATACTTGTTACGACTAAGTTTTTTTTAACTTCGAATAAGACTGTGGATGGAAAGCGAAGCAAAAGAGTTCTCGTCCACTCACGTTTGTTTACAGCGGCTGTATTATAAATACTATGCTGCCGTCGTAAAACGCCGCGTGCATACTTGGATGTTATAATGTATTATACGAAAAAGTAAAAAATAAAAAAAATAAAATAATTATAACGAGAAAAAAATCGTACAGTACCTACCTCGTTGCCGTGGTGCTCCACGTTAAGAATAACCTTAAAGACTCGTTAAAATGCAGTTCACAGTATATATATATATGATTGCAAAGAAAAGCCATTGTGATTTTACGAGTGTAGAAATAAGTGTTTCGTTGGTCGTAAGATCCGTGCGCATTCGCGTTTAAAAAGCGTTCGGAAAACGATTCCGATCGAATAGACCGGTGCAGCGATATAATAAATTACACGATATTATAATATATTACACACGTTCGTGGAACATTTAATTTTGTTCATTTGTTAACTGAAATTGGTCACGTGACGAAAACATTTTATGTAATATCGAGCTCGTACATTATAAAATACTACCGGACCTATAATGGATTCGATTTCTATAATCTACAATTAGATTCTACACGAAACATTTTTGGTACACATTTTTACTATTTGAAATATTTGATCGCGGAAAAATAGTCGTTTAACTCGATATCTATATGTTATCAATTATTGGGTTGTTTATTTTTTTATTTCTATTCAATGATGTAATGAAGTTATTTTTTTTTCCATGCTGGTTTCTAGTTTACTCAAAACGAATCAAAGATTAATGAAAAAATCTCAAATGATTACGCCAAAAACGTAAAAAAAAAGAGCTAAGTGGATTTTGTAATTAAAAAAAGGTACCTACATACTTGTTTATGACTTGAGAAAATACGATCTAACAACAAATTATCTTTCACTGCAATAGCTATCATTTTCTTAAACGAACTGGACGAACATTTCTGTTTAAATTATGTACCCCGCCCCACCCATCACAAGAAGTGTTCGGTCCGCGCACACATGTATACGATTATCATTAAATTAGTAAACGCAGATGAATTTTCGTTACCTGTAAAACGTATAAAATAATCGTTGGATGTGAATAAATTCATTGTACCAACGTATATTCCTCCTCATGTTGGGACAGGTTTCGTCGGCTAATTTACAAAACCGGCCACGGTGACGACTCGCTATGTTACATTATACGTAATTATTTAGGCGCGTATACCCATATGAATTATAACACAATAATAATAATAATAGTACGATCAACTACGAAGTAATATCGCATACGACTACATGTTTTGAAACAGTTCATCGTCGTTCATAACGAACTTGCTGCAGCGGCACATTATCTACGGGAATTAAAAATAATATATTCATATTACTATACGGTTATCGGTCCGAGTAGTGGCGTCGACAGTCCAATACTGTCATAGATATAATATTACATTATGTGACGTGTTCGCGTTTACATACTTGGCCATACGTCCGCTAAATAATACATAGTGTACTGTTGCGTCCGGCAGTGTTTTTTTTTAATCCGACGGGGCTTTCGAAATAAAGAGAGAAAAAAAATTAACCTTTTTCGTATTCAAAAACACCATACAGTTATGATCCATGCATTATTATTGCATTTTGTCCAACGACGTATCGGTTATTTGAATAAAATTAGTCGGCGCACTCGAAGGACAAACGGGTTTTATTGAAAATCGTATTTGAAAAACGACGCGTATTATTTTGAAAAGGACATCGTATAATAAATTATATTATTATGTTTCATTCGTGTGCGAGCTGTTGCGTCCGAAATAGTTTACGAGATATTATATAAGACTCGCGCGTACTACAGGAAAATATATGTATCCGATCAAAGTTGTTACAAATTGTTCAAGTTAAATTTAAACGTAGAAAATGTAATTTCTAATCAAATTGCGAAGAAAACGATTGAATATTGAAATTCAAAATACAAATAAACAGTTCAACTTAATAGTGTCGTATACGGCGATTACTTTGGATGTGTACAAACGATACATATACATGACATACATTTAAGCATTTAATTAAACATGTTATTTGACGATGAACGTTTTCACGTTCACCTCCGAAGAATCCTATTTAGTCATGTTCTCTGTTCTATGTATTATAGCTTAACCTAAATAAAATATAATATAAATTAATTATTGTTTATTTGTTTAAATCATATCTGAAAAATAACTCAATCTACTTATTCGTGTTTATTAAAGAAATTTTAATTTTTTAATCAATTTTTCTTTTTATTTGATTGCAAAACAGTCTCGGATTTTGTTGATTAAAACAGTAGTATAATTTATAATAGTATGATAAAATCAATAAGTCGCAACCATGAGAAGCAAGACTTAGAGATTTTTCACGCTCTTTAATCCGCCAACATGAATTTAATGCAATTTAACGAAGTGTGTGTTACTGATATTTTTTGGACAAAATAAATACCCTATTTGTGCCGCCACCATAAATGTATGACTTAAAATTAATTGAAAATATAGGATTTCTAAAAAGAGTGTTGCAGTTGCGAAACCGCTTATCGATGTAAAGGAACTGCGTAACACGTTCATCGGGCACGATCGAATATTACTACCATTTAATCGCGATACTGCAATGCTCAAAGAAATGTAATAATTACGTCAGAGATAACCTGATATACGGTCATGTCCGTACGTTCAACTCTAATAGGGATTGCTATTGAATTGCCTATGTTTTGCCCCGTTATATCGATTACGATTCATGGTTGCAAAACAAGGGGAATCAAAAATATTCCACCAAGGTGATTCCGCGGAACATTATAATAGGGCAGGATCAGGGAGGCTAGTCGTTTCGGTCCACTATTCGTTAATGGCGAGCAACAATATAAATTACAGTTTCGCGGGAAGAAGAGTGCCTCGAAACCTTTTCTTGTGCGACCTCGTCAATAGTTCGTAATCATTAAATCATAATTTTCGTATTACATTTTCCGACGCGTTCACATGATGCGCCGACTCGTGTGTATGCTCGAAAGTGCACACGTACAATGTGTAAACGAACGTTTACGTAGACAAATGAAATCGACAATTCGAAAAATCAACAAACCCTTAATGCTCAAACGGTTTATTTTTATTTTTATTTATAACCGTTATAATTATTTTTATCATTACACGTCCGTCGAGTCTTGAGATTTATTATTATTATCATTTTATTTCGTACCATCGTCGTCGTAGTGTATAATAATGACATCATCGCAAATGTCGAGACTCTCACGGCTCGTATTCGCGACGTCATCCTAATGATGTACTCCAGCCGATTCTCATTGAGCGCCAGTCTGCGCATAATTACACGTCTATTCGTATAACATAAAATGTTTTATAAATATGGTGTACAACAGCGTCGCTGGAGAGGCTACCACCGCGAGGACTTTTCATAATAATATAATAATTACCGTCGGAGCCATCGAATATATAAGTACTCTATACATTATGAGCGTTCGAAACGCACGGTACAGTTTACTTTCGGCGAACATCTTTCCGTTGTGACGAAACGGAAACCTCTCTACAGCGGACGGATGTTTTTTTAACGAATACAAATATAACGACGTACGTTAGTTACAGTAACAGATCTAACGCATGTACGAGAAATGCGAAACGCAGTGTATAAAATTAATAAATTTAAATAAATATTATACTAATATTGTTTATACAAGAATGTAGTAACACAAAAAGCGTCAACAACAACACGGTTTCGAAACTAATAACTATTTTCACCCCGAAATTTAAAGAAATAATAATATCCCTTTGTATTTAAAAGTTTTGCACGACATTGGATTTATATTGTGCCGGCAGCGAGTACCTATTAAGAGAGTGGGCACCTGCCCAACTCCATATCGTGTTCTATTGGTATTTCACCGAGACAATTTGTAATTGGATATTCCGTTATTAAATTTACCGTTTTTTAACTGAGAAAAAAATGTAAAAAATATAAAACTAAACAACTCCACCTTCTGACATCAGACACCGCGAACAGACTACGCGGTACCAAAGGTACGTGCATTTACTATTATTATATTATTATATTGTAATATACTCGACGACGGCAAGCAGGATATCGTTTTGAGCGAAATTAGTGACAAGGATTCACCGTTTACTATGGTACATTATATTTTATTATACAAGAACTCGCTATTCGGACTTTGAATACGACACAAATTCGTACACAATTGCGCAACAAACTTGTACCTATGTATACACGTTAATTGTATCCATATTTACCGATTCGTAGTGATTTATAGTTTTAATTTCGCTGGTGATAAGAAGTACGTGGGTTACTAATTAGTCATGTAAAGTACGTATTTTACCACAGTCTTAGAGCGAATCAAATAAATACGGTTGGGTCGTACTTGAAAGACTAATATTTTTAGAACTTGGTTTCTTTGTTGATAAATTTAAATAAATAATTAATGTAAAATTAAATATATAAATAAAACCGTTTGACGAACAAAAGATCGACACGTGAAGTACGTTGAGTATGTTTTAAGTTCGTTTAAAATTTCCATTGCTACTGGTGCGTTGTAGCTCGATATATTATACATTATTTTAACATCGGACGGTGTTCGTTTTCGAAAAACATGAATATTTTGTAAGTAAATATATACTGGACTGTATAGTTATTTGTTAAAAAAGTACGAGGTAGGAAAACAATCACCGTGGAGCGTTGGGTTATTAGGGTTGAAAAAGAACATGACCTCATCGTCGTAGTTGTCCTAGTCGTCGTTATCGTCGTTTTGGTGTATCCTGAAATGGCCTGCTACATACGTCCCGTTTACACCTGACCGAAATCCCACGATCTCCGTCGACAGGCGTCCCTGTGCGTCTAATGTTTATTTTAACCCTTTTCGTAATTTCTCTCTTCACTCGACGCATTATGTTCACTATAAATGTAATATATATACACGTACGCACATACAATCGTTATTATTATGCAGATGTCGGCGGTGGTCGTCTCTCCATAAACACGACGCGATGCATTTTTCATTTAATGGAGCGAACCCTTCGAGATACAAAAAAAAAATAGACACACACACACATCCTCATAAAATATAAATATACCGATATCTACGTTTGTAATGTATAAAAATAGGTACGTTGCAATGTGTGTGCGCTGTGTGTGTATGTGTGCATCGGAAATAATCACCTTTACGCTTTACCTAACCTGCCCCTCGACGACGATATTTATTACAAAAATCCCTTGCCGATGATTTATCGGTGCTGGTTCCGGCGATGGTGGCGGAGGCCTTTACCGCATATTATATTATAATATTGTATAATATTATGTATTATGTACGTGCAAATATATATTTATATATGTGTATAGTTACTGCCGCCCGACGTCGGTTTGGCGAAAAGGAGGGACGACTATTTTTCAATATTGTGAGCGCACCTTTACAAATTATTATTTCTATCGGCACGTTATTCTGCCTTTTGCGCACTATATTTTTTAAACGCGAACGTCTCTTTATCCTTTATTATTCTAGAACGGCGCCGCAATAATCTAGGGAAATTTTTATAACGTATAAAAAATCTATCCGTTTACACAACAAGTCATTGTGTATTAAATATTATACGCAGTGTTGGGAAATATCTAGATAAATGTATCTAGATAAGTTATCTAGATAACAATTATTTATATTTTATCTTATCTAGATAAATTTATACTCAGTTATCTTTATCTTCATCTAGATAAAAATTTTGTTATCTATGAGTACCAATCTAGATAATTTATTTAAATAGAATAAAAATAAAATTTGAAAATTTAAAATGTTTTTATATTTTCATTTTTACATTTTTCTGTACATCTATATATCTATTACACAGATAATAACTGGCAAGATGACAATCTTCTTATGAAGTTTATTTTAAAAAAATAACTCTTTATATTATATGTTTATTTTCAAAATGTTTTAAATTTGTTAAAAAAAAGACAGAAATGTATTGTTATTTTATTTTTCAAATCTAAGATTTTTTTAATACTAAGTTAGAGAATGATTTGGCATCTTCTTATGAAGTTTATTTCAAAAAAAAATTATTTTATATTTTATGTTTATTAATATTTGAAATGAGTTGAAAAAATTATATTTACTTTAAAATGTTTTTAATTATGAATATTTACCTAATATCTGTAGGCTATAGTATCCCGAATGTTTTCAAAATTAAACATGAAATTATCTCATATTTATCTAGATAAAAATGTACTTATTTTTATCTTTATCTAGATGAAATTTAGTATAACTATCTTTATCTGTATCTAGATAAGAAATAGTATAGTCATCTTTATCTAGATAAATTATTAGTTATCTATTTCCAACACTGATTATACGATATTAAAACGAAATAATATTTAGATTGTAAGAATTAAGAATTCAAACACAATAATAATTTTAATAGATACATGTATTTAATCTAGCACTAAATTCTAAGTCACTAACAAATATATTGTAAAATACTAAAATAGTTGTAATAGCACAACATGTGCTGAAA
The DNA here is from genome assembly GCA_034509805.1 of Sipha maydis. Taxonomy (NCBI): domain Eukaryota; kingdom Metazoa; phylum Arthropoda; class Insecta; order Hemiptera; family Aphididae; genus Sipha; species Sipha maydis. The sequence continues at coordinate 119,443 of JASXSY010001221.1, read as the reverse complement.
CATTTTAAAATTGAATAAATAAAAAAAAAAAAAATCTTTAGTAACGATGCAATATAAACCAAGAATATTATATGAACAATATTTTACTTGAAAAACTACTGTGTTACTTAAACTACTGTTTTTGATTAGCAACATTAGAGTTTACTATGATTGTACATGTATTATATATAATAGTAAATATGAAATATGAAATATAATATTATATAATATGAAATATGAAATATAATATGAAATTAGACTATGTATTATATATAATAGTCTAATTTCATTTATATCCTTAAGTAAACTAATGACAAATAAACATAATTTTCATTATCAATAAAATGTACAGAGGCAAGAACGAACCGAAAGAGAGCCATGAGGGATATTAGACCCCTCCCCCCCACTCAGCAGTATTTGATTTAGAGTCAGCTAATGATAAGAAAATTAAATTGTTAAAATGTTAATTTTTTTAATATTATTGAAATTCAATATTTCCATAGCGGGTGAGACTGCGAGAATCGGCACAAGTAACAATCTAATAATATAGTATATATATATATATAATAAATAAGTAATAAATATATAGTATTGCCCCACTTGAAGAATTAGCATGGTTACGGGTCTGATGCTGTGTCTAGACGTCCTACGTCTACCCTTTAAAAATGTCCAAAGAATTTGTGTTTTCATCCAAGTATGAAATATTAATTGAATTAGTTGAATAAAATAGGGAGATTTTTGATAGTGCTAACATTTTTTTCACTATAACATTAATATACAAGGTGATTCTTTTATCAAACAACATTTATTATTTTATGAAGTATTGACTTTTTTCAAATTTTTTTTTTTCAACGCTGTTTTAGAATTATTTAGTTTTTTTTATATTTTTCAACCTTATATTCATTAAGCAAACCACTATCAACTTTCGATTTTGAAATGGTAACCTTTACTTATAATGTCATAAACTAATAAGACTATTTTTTTTTTATGAATTATCACGTTAAAATTTTTATTTTTCGTTAATCCGTTGATGAGATATTTCTTCTTAAGTTCACCCCACGAACGTGATTGTAGCACTAGTCTGTGTTCATAATAATTATTATCAATTCTAAAGACCAGAAGTTATAAGCATATATTAAACATATATTATATAACATATAACATATATTAGTTTAATATCAATGGTTATAAGTACTAAATTCAATATCGTTCGACCAAGATATAACGGCGATAATCTTTGTACCTGATAGCTGATAATACCTACATACAATAAGTTGTTTAGCCGCGCGCGGTCGCGGTTTAAATCCGCGGCATAAAAACCGCTCTCTCGGATTGCTTACATACGTAGGCGGTTTAAAGCCTTTTTTTTGGCGCCAATATTTTGAATACCATGATCGATTGAACGAGTCATCAGTTTCTCTTAACACGTGGTTGAGTAAAGAGTAAAGACACTTGTTTTGAAGCTATTTGTAACTTTGTAAAGCACTTAAAATGGACTTACAATTATTGGATAACGTGAAAGCCGTGGCTGTAGCATACGCTCTACACAAATAACATCAAAAGCAAAAAAACAAAATTACCGAAAAGGCGTTATTGGGTGTATCCAATTAATTTGAAAAGGCCGCAAGAAGGCCGCGTTCAGGTCTACAGGGGGTTAGCCTGCCCATCCAAATTTGTAGGTACCAAGTTCCTAAGCCTTCAAATAATAGAAGGTTGAATCAATAATTTTGAACCTAGCTTCGGTAGCCCAGAAAAATGGTTCTGGGCACATCACTATAATAAGCCAAACTTCAATCATAATTTTTTAAATAAAATTAACCCGTTCAATCATAATCACGTCCGCGGTCCGCCGCGGACAATACGCTGCATGTCCATTAAGAATAAACAGTTTAATTTTAGCGAGCGGTAGCGGTTGACCGCCGGAAATTTAAACAAGAGCGGACACAGGCGGTCGTCCGCGCAGACCAGCGGCGCGGTTTTGCCCGTATGAATATGCCAATTGAATAACCCATGTTTAATTTTGGGCGGTTATCCGCCGCGGATTTAAACCGCTCCGTGTATAGCCTGCTTAACACACGATCATATTATTATTATTGGACTGCTTCTGTTTGTAGCTTCGATCACGATTTAATCTCTATTCTATGCCGACTACGACACACCATAGAGTAACAAACGGAAATACAGAATAATTCTAAATAATAATTGAATGAATAATCACTAAATGCAAGAAGGGCACATGTCCACATTTTATAATTTTTCAGGAGAGACAAAGAACTTAATATCTCTGGAAAAATTGAAGCAAATAATTTAAATAACTCATATAGTGTGATTTTATAATGTACCAGTAAACTGGACATGTGTCCCATTTGCACAAAACGATGTATTTGTCGAATCTAAACAAAAATCTGTAAAATTGTGATTTTATGAAAATTTTGGACATGTGCCCTTCTTGCATTTAGTGAAATAATTATTATTATAGTCCATAAGTTGTTCATGGCTTAACAACTGTTAAATGTTTTAAACCACTGCTGTAGTGTAGTCCGTAGTCTGTTACTGATTATTATAATTTTTAGCATGGTGCCATGGCTTCAACGACCGATACTATTAATTACTGGTGTACTACAGTAGTATTGTAAACTTAATAAATTTCACATTTTCACAATATTATCATAATAAATAATATTCTGTACCTTTATAGTTTTAACGAACTAGCTGTTAACTGGAGCTCTACTTAGATATAAAATGTAAAATAATATATTAATATATATTAATATAATATGTTTTTATTACCAACTTACTTATTTTGTTATTTTCAATAAAATTCCAAAACTAATTTATTAACTTGATGTACCTACCAGAAATTCATTCGTTCGTAAGTACAAGAATTCAAGTTCAATATAATTTTTAACAAGCTCTTTGGTTAAGAATGAAAAAAGTGTAACATACATATAAATTAATTATAATACATAAATGTTTGTATTTGTATACAATTTGAATAAAGAATACATATTATTTATATTTTAACTTATGTTCAAATTGCTTGCTATCTTCAACTAAAGAAAAATGTAGACGTTTTAATACTTCAGTGGAAGTAGATTTTTTCAATATTGAATTTTCAATTTCTTTTATTTTTTATTCAAGTTCTTCCACATTGTTGTGTATATGACCACATTGTCCCTAAAAAAAGAATTCAAGAACACTTAACGAGGTGGTCATTGAATAACGGGGCTGTGAGTTCCAAACCAGTTATTGTCTCCATACATCTCATTGAGGTATGCATGTACAGCCAAGGTATTATGTGCTGGTGTACCATCTTGCTGCCAAATTAAATTCAAACGCTGTTGAAGTGAAATATTTTCCAATAGTATGGGTATATAATTTTTCAAAAAACCAAGATACTTATTGCCATTAAGATTTTCCTAAAAAAAATATGGACCAATTAAATGCTCATCAATAATCCCACACCAAACATTCACACCCCAACGAACTTGCTTATTGATCTCATTTATCCAGGTGGGATTTGAGTGATTGTTGTGTTAATTTGCTTTTCCATTATTGTGGAATTTTGCCTCATCAGTCCAAAGGATAGTTGTTAAAATTGAGGAACCTCTTCTAATTTTACCATGTAATGGGCAATAAAATTGAGTTGCCTTTCATAATCACTTGCTAGAAGTTGCTGAACAGGATTAGCCAGGTATGCATTGTATTTATGTTTTTTGGCAATTCTTTGAACTGAATAATATGTCATGTTTAATTCATCTAAATTTTAAAAAGTAGAATAATTATTTTGTAATTTGTAATGTTTATTTAATAGGAAAACCAAATACTTGCTATAATTCTCAAAGATATATGAGGATTTTCAATAAATTTGGCCAACACCAAAAATGAATTATCAACATTGATGACTGTCAAAAATCTACGTTTTGGTTTTATAAAATTTCCGTATTCTTGCAGATTTTTGTACAGTACATAGAATCTTGAATGTTCTGGACAAGGATGACCAGGATATCGGTTAACTAACTAACAACAACTAAGGAGAGAATAACCATTTTTTAGATTGCTTAATTTTGATTATTAAAATGTTTTTTTTTTAACGTTTAATTTAATGATTTTAGGTTCTGTTTAGCCCTGAACCATGTTCACGACCAAATTCCTCACACTTAATACTGATATTAATATGAACCATTAAACAATTTTACTTTAATAAGCCCGGGACTATGAAAAATTCTATTTCAAAATGATGCTACAGTTTAATCAAAAAGTTTGTTTTGCAGTTATGCAAAATATGAGTAAAGATAAAACAGGTATTCAAAAAATTAAAACAAACTTTTCAATTGCCCCAGACTTAAAAAGTAAAATTTAAAAATAGTGTTAATAATATTCTAACTTGAATTTAGTACTAATTATAATTTAATGACAACACCAATCATTGACAAAAGTAATTTAGTAATTATCATAATACAATGTAATACTAATATCTTAAACAAATATATACTAGTATATATTAATAATAATATATATTTTTTAAATAATTTACATTGAGCATTTATACTATTGCTAAAGTAATAATTGAAGTATAATTATTAATCACATACCTACATATTTTATTTTTTTTAAATTCTTTATTTGATTTACACAATCAACATATTATATGGTGTGTATTAATAACAAAATACATTATTTTGTCTTTTGAGTTGTAATGATTGATGTTGTCACCTCATTTAAATTAATTATAAAATATCATACAAAGTACAAAACATTAACATTAGCAGCATTTTTAGTTTCAATACACATCATTGGTAATATATACTTAGTCCAGCTAGACTTTTTCCACTTCTTCGCAATTGTCTTGAATATCTAAAAAATTGAATTCTCAATATAATAATTTAATAATATTAAAATTAAAAATATTTATACATGCTTTATTTGTTTTGTAGTCTATTGAAATATTTAAATCCACTATGTGAAATATTATTTTAATTTTTCATAGTTACCATTTTCAAATATAATTAAATATAGCAGTATGAATGTAATTTTAACATACAGGATCTTCTGAACTGTGTGTCTTAGGTAGTTGATTTCATTATGGCATATTTAAATTGATTTATAACTATACGTATACTTAGTAGTAAAACAAGTAATGTATTATGCAGTAATTACCAGTGTTCCTTGGTTAGGTATACATTTTAACAAAAAATGTATATTATGTATAAATGATTAAACTGAAATCAAAATTTCTAAAGTTAATGACATACCTATTGTATTATTTATTTTAATTTTTGCAACTACCAACTAGTAAAACTAAATACTTACCAATAAATTGTACAAATGTAAAGACTTATCGCCAAGCATACAATTCAGTGTGGTAAGTCAATTTAGGTACTTGTATGATTGAGAACAGTATTAAATTATTAAATAAAATACGTAAAATACAATATGTGGTAAATAAGACAATAATTATATTATATTATAGAAAAATTAATAGGTATTTTATAAAAAAATAAATACCTACGACCACGAGTCACGATTCAATTTGTTCGTATGAGTTATTATCTTATAACCTAACCGTTTATTAATTATTTACTTACGTATTGTTATGTGATTAATGTTAACCCGGTATATGGTATACTTCTATATCATGTAACCACGGAGTATGATAAACAGAGTAGGAACCACGGTAGATTATAGTAATTATATAATCTACCGTGGTAGGCACTATCTATTATTACCTAATCGCAAATCCACGGACTAAGATATACATAAGTGCAAATCAGTTTATGAATTTTGGTGGTTGAATTTCTTTTCTAAGTTGAAAAATGGCCGAGTTATAGCAATTATACCCGTGTAAATAACATAAATTCAAATTGCTATAATTCGGCCATTTTTCAACTTAGAAAAGAAATTCAACTACCAAAATTCATTAAAAAATACAAAGAAAAATAATTTGTAGTCAATAATAGGTCATGCCATTTAAAAAAAATAGTTATTGTGCGCATGCGCGAAATTAACTGCCATAAAAATAGTCTAATTACATAAAAATGTGTATAATTACGTTTATTAGTTAGCCAAAAAATCAGAATTAAAATATATGAAGCCTGTACATAGTTATTGAGTGTTTCCACTTATCATGATCACACTGTATACTAGATCATTGTTACAAGCTCTATGATAGAATTTCAACCAACGCAGTTTGATCTAAAAAAACTGCGTCGAGACGTATGCAGAGAAAACAGGCGAACGTTTGTCTAGACGCAGTGTTCAGACGCAGACAAATTCTGTGTTTGGACGCTTTGGTCTGGACGTTGCAGGGAAAATATACTTTAACCAAAAAAACTTCATCATACAATCGTATTATTGAAAAAAGTGAACTCCATGTTGATACAAAATTAGCCATAAATATTGATACAGTAGAAACTACTCAAATATTTGATAAAATTGATGACGAAGGTTGATAACTTGGTTAACTTATGCAGATCAGTTGAAATTACTTGTTAATGAAAAGAATGCATGCAATTTTATTTTGGATAAATTTAAAACTTTAACATTTCGGAATCTATTTTTATTTTTAATCATTTGTATTCAAAAAGTAAAAGCTATTAAAAAAATACTGATATTTTTTTGAAACATGTATCAGATATTTTAACATAAATTACCAGCAATGATGCGATCGATATCTAGACAAACAAGAAAAAATTGTAACTGATTAAGCAGAGAAATCATTTAATTTCATTAGGACTTCATCAGCCTAAGGATTAGGCCCTAAGCTTACATCATATGCCAGAAACAAAAGTATTGGTACAAATAAACAAACAACGAACATTTTTTTCACGTTAGGGCCGTTACACACGAGTGATATTTCATCGTAGGATTTATTTATCGTACGACAATATTACCGTACGATACTATAGTTGGCAGAACATATGACTGATATTTATCGGACGATACTATGTAATTTTGGCATTTGTGATTTTACAGTTGCACAAGACACACGTCAGCAAATACAGTGATAGTGATACAGTCTTTTTTTATTTTTTTAATCTATAAATATATACTTCAATGGATAACATAGTCACTCTATATATGGTATATAATTTACTTGTAAAAAATAAAGAAAATAAAGATAAAAATCGAAAATTTTGAGTTCATCCCTTATTAAGTACTCACCTATCAGAAGGCGCATTTACAATACATTTTCACGGTCTCGGGAGAGATCCAAGAACATTTTTTAATTATTTCTGCATGACAGTTTCTGCAACTGGCACTGAATTTGTTTTTTTGGTTTATCGTACGATAATTATCGTTCGTGTGTTCTAAATCAGTTTATTTTTGTACATTTTGATTGAAATTTTTTAGTCGTACGATATTCTTATCGTCTGGAATAATAAAGTTTTGAGGTATCGTACGATAAGATAATCGTACGACACTTTATCGTGATCCTGTGAATAGCTCTATTTATAAACATGTAACTTTAAATATCGTACGATAAATAAATTGTGCGATGAAATATCGTTCGTGTGTAACGGCCCTTAGTATATTGAGTTTCCTTTATTGGAATATAACATTGAAAAATACTAGGCTTATTGTTTTGTATGCTTTTTATTTCAAAATGGACCGGATCGAAAATTTTCTGTTAATGTTAGAAACCGAAAACATATTTGCTTTGGTGGTTACATAAGAAAAACAAAAAATAAGAATAAGTAATGATATGTAAAAACAAAAAAATAGCCTTCCAAAGTATGAAAATTAATTATAGATAATGGGATCTAAATTAAAATTATTTATTAGCAGGCTCGAATTTACAATGAATTCGAAAATATCATTACTAAATATCATTAATTTAATAAACAATATTATTCACATATTTTCCAATTGTAATTTCCTTTTTTAATGCAACACTGCAGTGTCTTGCTTTATAGTTACAATATTGTAATATAGTAAGCGATCAATTCGAATTAATATTATTGTTATTAACGCAAAACTACTGAACTGTCTTAATATGTGCCTTTATTTCAGGGTGAATAATAATTTTCCAGGTTCCCTAATACACTACAAGGGAAAAAGTTATTGAAGACGAATTACAAGTGAGAATACCCAATACAATGTTGTCGATTGATTTCAAAGACATGATGCAGCTTCTATTGTATACGGTCCAGGTCCAGAATACTATGATTGGAGAGTTATCATTAAAAATAAAGAGAATTAATGGTAACTGATTGCTACAAACTCGCTTTATAATATAACTATAGCTAATGTGCTGTAGTATAATAACGTATTGTTGATTTTCAGAAAATGTTAAAGTTCAGAGAAAAATTATTGCTCTTGAATCGGATCCTTTAAAAGAGAAGTGCAAACATTTTCAACGCAGGGATGAAGTTACAGAAGGTATGAAACCAAATTATAAGTTCGATAACCATAACACTGTAAAAAAATATTTCTTGTAGACAATCCACCAAGGGATGTCAAATTTAATTTTGATCAGTTCCAATGTACGTTGGATGCGTTGCACAAAGAAAATGAGATTTTAAAGGGGCATATTAAAAACATTTACAATCAAATATACGATCTGAAATTTAAGTTAAGATTTGATGATGCTAACAAAGTCCAACAGGCGCACACAAATAGCAAGACAACCATAGAAAATAATATCGGATACGTATCGACTACGAGAACTACCCCGAATAATCCCAAGTTGAAATTTACTTGCCTCGATACTTCGAAGAATGATGTGACTTGCACTACAACGAAAGAAAATCGAGAACAAGTGATCAGTGAACTCACCGGCCAAAGTGAGTTAAGAGCCTTCCACGTAAAGCGAATTGGTACAGTTAAAAGTACCGTTAACGATATTAAGTATGTATCTATTTCGAAAAAGAAATATATAGTTAACAATAAATGGAATGGATCTATCGTTTTTTTCAGAATAAATCAATTAGAAAATAATATGAAAAAATTAGAATATGATCCGATAAGCGCATTGAACGAATTATGTATGTCTTGTAAATGGATGCTGCCGAATTACGAGTTTTTTAAAGAGGGTGATAATAAAACGTTTACTTATTCGGCAAAGTGCACTGTTTTGATGAACACCGTCAGAGGTAAACGATTTAATTTAAATTTCTAATTATGTTTGATACATTATCAATGTTCTTTTGTGTCGATTTAACAGTTGAGGGATTGATAAAAAAAGAAGCTAAACGAACAGTTGCTATGTTAATGTACAATAAAATCATAAACCTTATCAATAGACACGTTTCTCCGGAAGAAAATTGGGGAGAAAAAAATCAATGATAACCAATACTTTAAGTGACGATAAGTGTTTCTATACCTAAAATATTTTAAAAGGTCGCAGTTTACCCGGTGTCCATAGGAAAACACGATACTGATCGTCTGTTCAGGATTCTATATCATTAATTGTCATTAATAAAATAAATAATTATTAGTTATATAGCAAAATAAATACTTATTGTAGGTATACTTATTTACGGTTTTTATGCTATAAATTATGATTCTAGTATAACTCTACTAAGAGAAAATTAACAATAGTTAAAATTATAATAACGTGTAAATCTAACCTTAATAGATAAAATTGTCAAGTCCAAATAACCCTAGAACAATTATTTTCAAAATTATTGTAAAAGTACTGAAAATCCCACGCATTCTAACATGGTTTTTTTTAAATTTCTCTAATTTTGTCAATTTTGGACTTTTGAAAGTTGATTGAGCTACGAAAATTAATGAAAAAATTAAGCGAAAAATAATTAGTGGTTGCCATTTAAGAAAAAAAAGTATTGCGCATGCGCCTGTGTAATTATGTTGAAAAAATTCGAAGTTCATAAAACGTGCATTATTATGTAATAAAAACCAACTGAAAAACATAATTTAAATTGCAGATATCTACGTAAAGATATTGAATGATCTCAGTATCATGTACACATTGTGTATAAATACAAATTTATCTTGTAGTATTAATTTATTTATTATGTTTGATCGAACATTAATATCTTACGAGACGTAATGAATATCAGTTCATATTAGATAATATAAATATTTACATAAATATTTGTATTTTTGGTAAACTGGTAAACACGGTTGTGACGTTTTTAATGCGGTCATTAATTATGAATGTTGTAAATTATCAAACCCTCAATATGAGATAAGCGGTACGAAGTGTGTAACCGAAAATAAGATTAATTGTTGTACTAACTAAACCGTTAGCAAAATCGAACGCATTTCAATGCAAAAAAAAAATCATAAAAATAATAATAATAATAATAATACATTTTTTTTATAAATATTTGATTAATATTTTTTTTTTCATTTATTGCAATTTTACATTTTTTTTTTTACGATTTTATAAAAAAACAAAATTTATGATAAGTGTATTGGTTTTTCGACCCCCCCTCCCCCCCCCGGAGAAAAATTTCTGCGGGCGGCCTTGCAAATAGGCATGGTCTTATTTCGCCGTCAAATGATGTGTACTGTACACGTTGCAACAAAATAATATTGTACATTTCATATCTGTCGATACGGATTGAATCAAGCCCGTGCGTAAGGAATATAGGAGTTCTAATCCCTTCCCCAATTGAGGACCTTTTCGTGTAGATTTTTACTAAGAATATACTTCGTGCTTATTCTACAAAAGTTACGCCGATCCATAGGCGTGCGCAGACTTTGTTCACAGAGTATGCGGCTGATAAAATGTGCCTCCACACGGATATAAATGTTCCTAAAATGAATGTGCATGAATGACATTGTATTATAAACTTATGGCTACTACTTTATATTAGAAAAAAAAAAAGATTTTTCATCTTTTTTTGATTAAAAGTTTTTTACAAACATGTGGATTTAAATGAAAATTTACATTATACATAATTGTTATAATTCAATCCTTCTCTTTCCTGGTAAAAGGACTTTAACTCTTCGATCACATCCTCTAGGTCAATTTCAGTAGCAATATGTTGTTCGATGAATATCATCATTAATGCATATAGGCGTTTTTGGGTCATCATTGATTTCAACATTGATTTAACAACAGTCAATTTTGAAAATGCTCTTTCACAAGAGCAACTTGTAACAGGAATGGTAACAAACAATTTTAAGGATTTATTAAAATCTGAAAAAATTTATGAACGTCCACTATTTACTAACTAATCTAACCAATTTGAAATATTAATATTAGATGAACCGCATATAGATTCTATTTCCAGTATATTTATAAGTAGCTTAATTTCTGTATGAATATTTTTTAAATTAAATTGTTTTGACAATATTTTAACGTCTGCATCATCTGTTTGAAGTTTTAACATTTTCCCCATAAATGTTGTTAAATTCAATGTTTCTTGTGAAAAACGTTCATCAATTCCTTGAATTATTTCATCTAACATTGGATAAAAAGTAAAATACCTCATTTCTTCAATTTTACTATTAACAGTATAGTGTGTAGGATTGTCATCAATTTTCCTGGTAAATTTTCAGTATTTAGACATCGTAAAGTTAAAGAATAGATGTGATCATTGTCATTTCTAGGAAAATATAAATAGTAAATACTTACCTACACTAAAAATAAAACCCATATTTCCTTAAATTATTTAAAACCGTCCAAAATTAATTTAAAAACAAATCCATATCCAATCCGGGATGGGTACAGTATCCCTCTGATAAGAAAATACCTGATAACAGAACGAATTTCCTCGGGGAAGATACATAACTTAAAACAAATTAAAAAATACCAACTTCCAATATTTTAAAATTTACTTATTGAATTTCATTGTCGTGAATCGAACCACACTGGACTTATATGATATATTGTATTGATATCGTATTACCATTTTATAACCTAGTCAAAATTATGAACTGAGACATTGTTCATGTGCCCCCAAGCTTCTGGCCGCAGGGTATGCAGGTGCATACCCTGCATACCCCGTGCGCACGCCTATGCGCCGATCTGCAAATTCGTACATAGGTGTCCATTTCTGATAGGTGTCCATTTCTGTTTTAACAGTGCCATTTTTCTCGATTTGACGCCTATTTCTATTACGAATACCGATGTAAATGCGACTATCGATAGAACTTATTTTCACTGATAAGTCAGTTGCCCAAGTTGTTCAGACATTTTTTGACATTCAATGATTTTCGATCCTGATATTTTTGATCGTGGATATTCCAACGTGTACATTTTTATTATCGACTTATCACCTAACATAAAATGTATAATTTAGTACCCTCCCCTCCCCCCTCCTCATCATAAACGATTCGTGCGCACGGGCCTGGATACAGTATTTTATCTGCACATCGTCTGTAACGCACGCGCGAATGCTAAAACCATATGCCGTTCGCTATGATATTTTACGTTCACGGTCGATTAACTTTCGTGCGAAAACCCGTGAAAACGAAACGACTAAATGTGACGACATTACAATGCGATGCGTTGTTGTATAAAACGTTAACGCTTAGAGTTGTAAACAGTAATAACGCAAACGGTTAATTGCCGAACGTAAAAGTTAAACATTAAATGATTCTACACTGAACAACACGAAACGCGAGTGCAAAGGGATCCAATGGATTTATTATATTTTATATTGTGCGCGTATAAAGGCGACTGTAGGTATGTATACGTTGTTTTACATTGTACAGATGTGGAGTGAGCGGCACTCGCGTACGTATGGAGAGTAAAACTCGACCGGGGCGCATTACGACCCCATTAAACCTCGGAAAGTTTTATTTTATTTTTTTCATTTTATCGATGGTCAGCGGACGTTTTCGAACAAAGTGCTCAGCTACGTATACGCCTTTTACGCTCGTATAAACGTATAATATTTAATGCTCTTCGCCCGCCGCCACCAATACTAAAATGTGGTATAAAAAAATAAAAAAATAAGAACTCAAAAGAAATAAAATACCGCATATTCTTTTATTACATTTACGTACGTTATTATACTACATGTATTAAAGCGTTTAGTTGTGCGTTTTTATCTGCAAACGAACTGCGTCGCCGCACAGGGGTGCAAGATTATGAAAACGTGAAGAAAAATCATAGAAGCTTAAATAAATATTATGCATTTAAAATATAGGTATTTTATTAAATGTTTCATAAAAAAATTTATAATACAAGCAGAAAATGTTATTTTTAATTCAATAGATAAATAGATAATATGTGTAAACTATTAACCGGTAAACAATAGGCATTTATATTATTCAAACATTTTAACATTTCAGTCACCATCATATCCTCTATCATCTTAATTTCTTTGGTCATCATCCGTTAGCTATTCTTAAAAAAAAAGTTTGTACGCCAAATTAAATAAACACTCAAAAAATGAATCCATTCATTGCAAGATTGAAATACCAAATTCCAAATTTTCTATTTTAATCGTTCTTATATGCATTTCATCTATACAATTGATATTTTTAAAAATATTAATACACTTTTCTTTATATTTATTTGTTTATCTTTTTTTAAAGAATTACAATACCTGATTGAACCACGTCTAGAATTTTGTCAAAACTGCATTTAACTATGTTAATTACGAAGAAAAAAGAATATACAAAATATACAAAACAAAAGATTCTTTAAAATTTTCCAAAAATTGTATTCAAAGAAAAAAGTGCAAATTTTTTATTTATACATTGTACTAGTGTTTTGATTCCCAGTGTTACTCACATGCACTCCGCGTTAGCTGATATCAGTACGATTCTATAACTAGAGTTGGTGAATTTACTATTAAAAGATATTAATATTCAGAGTTATGTAATGTAATGGTATATGATTTTATAAAACTCCAGAGCAATAATAATAGTCCATTGAAATATTGGATATGATGCAAATATCACGTTAAGCTAATACTTTAATACATATTTAAATAAAATAGGAAAATAAATAATAATTTTTCAGTTTCGCATTCGAGAAAAAAATAATAAAAATACTCAGATGAAAAAAAAATACCTTTTTAACATTTTTCTTTTTAACAAACGTTTGACAAGAGCTTTTCAACTATATGCATAATATACGCAAACGTATTATTCGTAGAGTAAGTACGCACGCAGGAAAAAATAACTATTATATATAATATATACGCAAAAACTAACTACACACAAATACGAGACTCGACAGAAGTGGAAAGAATATGTTTTAGAGTGCACCATATACTTTTTTTCCTGCGTATACGAGTATAAAATACAGTTGTATTGGATGGCTTTTAAACAACGTCATGTAACCTGGTCCGTTTGCGATGTTCATCCGAAATGGGTTTAAAAAGCTTTGAACCGATATAAAGGTACTCGTATACTAAACCTACTTATTTTATATTATGTAAGAGAAACTGCATACTTGTAAATAAATAACCTGTACATCTCAGGGTGGTATGTTGCCGGACCGAATAAGTATGTAATATTTTATAATATATATACATGTCACGTAGGCATTATTATAAGAAATTCAGCTTTATGCTAAAACACTTTTAGAATGGGATAACCACAGTTTGAAATACGTTTAATTTTTTAATATTCGTTTATTCAATCCACGGATTATTTTTCATGCTTATTGTCTATGTATAATATGAATTAAAATAGCTGGTTTAGTAATAACATATTATTGTCGCGTTCGTACTATTATTAAGTGTTATTAAAGCATGTTTCCTTTTATTTTAACTGTGTAGAAATAGCTAAGTATACATAGAAATAAACTTTCGTCATTTAAGGGAAATTTTTCGAACGTTACTTATCATTTAATAAAAATAAACTGTTCACACTCTATCATTCAACTTTAATATCGTAAACGATCATTTGCAATTACAATAATGATCTTTGATCTTTAGAACATTAGTTGTTTGTAACGATTTATGTTATTCACGATTAATGTTATGTTTGATAATTTTTTTGAATAAAATAGCTGTTGTTTTTTATTATACATATAAAAAAAAGAAAAAAAAACCGGATGGGCCTCGCTCTGCTGTACAGTTAGGGGTGGAGTGCACCTCGCTTATAGGATAGGTCATTATTATAATGGATTTGTTAAATTTGAATGCAATGATAGATATCATTGTATACGAATAACGATTCTGAACGGAGTTCATATGTTAGTCTAGAATATAATATAATGTTATTTATAAATATTATATAAGTATATTTTATTTTTAAACGAAAAATTTAGAAAAACCGAAAATTTAAATTGTCTATAAATAAGTCAAAATATGTCAAAATACTTTGAAATTTTAACCATGTATAGAAAACGTCAATATAAAGATTAAATGATAATTTCAAGTTGTTGCGGTTTTTCGTTTTTGAGTTAGGGCATTTTAAAAAAACCGATATCATTTGTCAGTCTAGAACATTCTACATTATATTATATTTTACATGTAATTTTATGTCAATATTAGCTGTTCAAACGCTTATAAAAAAAAATTGTGCCTATGGATTTTAATAATTTTTGAATGACAATAAGAACTACTTTTATGAAATCTTCTATTAAATTTTCAGGTATTTTGTAGGAGCCAAATTTTTTTTATCACCGATAATAAAAATAAAATGTAAAAAATTCGAATATTTCAAATGCCTATATGTGGCTTAAAAATCAATATAATATTTTGAAAAAAATATTACATAAAAGAAATACCAATCTTAACAGTTGGTAGAAATTTCAAAAATCTGCGACTTATACTTTTTGAATTATAACAAATATTAAAAATCGTTCGAGAATATATTGTTATTTTATGCAATTTCGTAAATATTTAAATTTCAAACAGTCATAAAATTTTTTCCTTTTAAGTCCGGAAGAAATTTTTTTAAAGATTTTTGAAGAGTAGCTTATAGATAACCTAGTGTTAAAATTTTAAACCTTAAGTATGAACAGAAAAAATTCTATGAATTTTTATCTACAAAATAACTTGCAAATTATCGTGATTTTTACACATTTTATACAAATTTGAGCTTTAAGGGCTTATAAAAAAAATTTGAGTAAACCGATCACCGATATTTTTTAGTTACGATAAGTTTAACTTATTATAAACCTAGTATAAAATTTTCAAGAGTTTTCGCTTAATCAATTAAATTTTATAGATGTTTAAAAACAAAAATTTAACAAAAATCGAAAATTTAAATTGTCTATAAATAAGTCAAAATATGTCAAAATACTTTGAAATCTTAACCATGTATAGAGAACGTCAATATAAAGATTTGGTGAAAATTTCTAGTTGTTGCGGTTTTTCATTTTTGAGTTAGAGCATTTTAAAAAAAACCGATATCTTTGTCAGTCTAGAATATTATACAGTATATTATATTTTACATGTAATTTTATGTCAATATTCGCTGTTCAAACGCTTATAAAAAATAATTGTGCCTATGGATTTTAATAATTTTTGAATGACTTTAAGAAATACTTCTGTGGAATCTTCTATTAAATTTTCAAGTATTTTGTACGAGCCAAATTTTTTTTATCACCGATTATAAAAAAAAAATGTAAAAAAATCGAATATTTTAAATGCCTATAAGTGGCTTAAAAATCAATATAATATTTTGAAAAAAATATGACATAAAGGAAATACCAATCTTAACAGCTGGTAGAAATTTCAAAAATCTGCGACTTATACTTTTTGAATTATAAAAAATATTTAAAATCATTTGAGAATAAATCGCTATTTTATGCAATTTCGTAAATATTTAAATTTCAAACAGTCATAAAATTTTTTCCTCTAATTCCGGTAGAAATTTTTTTAAAGATTTTTGAAGAGTAGCTTATACATAACCTCGTGTTAAAATTTTGAACCTTAAGTATGAACAGAAAAAATTTTATGAATTTTTATCTACAAAATAACTTGCAAATTATCGTGATTTTTACATATTTCGTATAAATTGGAACTTTGAGCACTTATAAAAAAAAATTGTGACTTACGATTTTAGATTTTTTTTTATCAGTTAAGGAACAACTTATAAGAAACCTTGTATTAAATTTTCAAGATTTTCTAGGCAGCCAAAAAAATTTTATCGTTATTTAAAAAAAAAATACTTAAAAATATTGAAAATTTCAATTGTCTATAAATAGCTTCATAAAAGTCAAAATACTTTGAAATTTTAATGGTGTATAGAGAACGCTAATCTAAACATTTGGTGAAAATTTCAAGTATTTACATCGATTAGTTTTTGAGTTATAGCAAAATAAAAAATTTGATTATGTCAAAAACTGGTTTTGCGTAAAAACTGCCGTTTTTCCCAAATTTTTTTATGGTTTTTCCCGTCGCATTTAAAAAATATTGGAAATTTTTAACTTTTGACCCCCCAAAGTACCAAATAGATTCACTTTCCTTTCAGAAAAGTTGCTACATAAGGCAATCGAAGCATTTTTACTGCCCCAAAACGTGTCGACAGACACAAAAAAAAAAAAAAAAAAAAAAAAAAAACACACATCATTGTAAAATCAATACATTCTTCACTCCGTTCAGAATCTAAAAAGGAGGATAGGTGACCCTTATATTTTTTGTAATATTTATTATTTATATTTATGAAAAAAACAGAGAGTTTCCATAGTTGAAAGTTACACGGAAAGGGCGTTTACAGTATCGTAACACTCAATCAGAAAAACAAACTTTTTCTACCTGAAATAAATATTCTCGAATAATTATGAAAGAGCGCACACGTGAACAGTGAAAATAAAATGCCGAAAAGCAAGAACGAAGTTGTTCGCAATTATCGCGGTTCACCATACGATTAATTATGTACACGATCGTAAGTCATGTCAACGTAAAGCATTGTTTAATAGATTAGTCCACCATGAGAGGACAGTCCAAGCCCGATTAAAGGTTAGAATATATTGGTAGTTGTTTATCACGAAGAGCTTTCGCCTGAATGTAAGATTAGTTATTTGACATAAATTATGAAAATCAGGTACAATACGGGATTTGAATACAGAGATACAACATAATGAATGTCCATCCTAATCTACTTATTTAGGTGATAAAATCTGTAAAGGATAACGCAAGTCATATGAAAATAAAATTAGATCAATTAGAAATTGTAACAGAAATAACTAAATATAATTAAATATATTATAATAAATCTATAGATAAAAGGAGGAAGAAGCTAAGCAACATTTTCAGACTAAGCGACATTGTATCCAATATAGAGTAACCGACAGTTAAAACATTACTGACCTCTGCCCATTTAGAAATGATAGTGACATAGTTATGGGGAAAAGGGGTTAATGGTTTACTTTATTTCCGGATTATTGTAGTGTTACTAAAAATTTCAAATAAAATAAAAATTACATTTATTTTATTTAGTTTAATTTGTAAAAGAAGAGGCGCATTTAATGTAGAAATCAAGCGACATGTGTTCACTGCTCGATGAGCATATTTTTTATTAATATCACTTATACACTAAAAATGGCACTCAATTCTTATTTTAATAATACAGCAGTTTTGTTTGTAAACGTTCCTTGTTCTAACATTTATAATTTAAATACCCTATTAGTATGAGTCATTACTAAATAGTCATAAATAGTCAGAAGTCAATATCGTTTGCACGACTTAATGCTTTAACTTTCGGTTGTTTTGTACTATAAATTTATAGTATTTATAACATTTAATTTATAACATTAATGTTATCTTATAGCCCCAAAACGTAATTTTATTTTTAATGCTTTTTCCCGGTTGAAATCTCAATTCAAAGTGATGTAGACACACAACATTTTGTAAGTCATTTAAAAGTGATGTGGAAAACGCAATGTTTTAAAACACTTGGATGTCTGTCTTTCTCCTAAAATTTTGGCTAGGAAAGATAAGCCAACTATAGGTGCCCTGCTTAATAATAGTCGTAGAACTTCGAAAACGGTATCAAATGATTCGGTATGATTTGCTGGCTATCGCAAGTTCATTTTCATGATTTGAAAGTCACTACAGACATTTCCATAAACTGTTTCGTAAAAAAACAAACAAAAAACAATTGATTAAACTCATATCATACGGTACGCGTGCATATTATAAGCATAGTCTCCACTGCATTGTATTGGAGTTAATACGCATATAATATAGTTTAACCCGAGCTCTTTTAATAATTAAAAAAATACGAACATACACACATAGAAGCCGGTATCAGCTTGTATGCGTGTGTGTGTCGTGCGCGTTTGTGTGTACCGAGAGAACCCTTTTATTTTTATTTTCCGTAATTTTTTTCATCGTTATTATTCGTCTTTAGTGCGCCGCGAGCGAGGAAAGCGTGTACAGCTCTGCAACAGCTATACATATACATACGTATTCGTATATACATTATAATATATTCTCGCGCAAAGGACAAGCCAAGATTTTCCGTTCCGTTTGGCTCCCACCACCGCACGTACATCCGTCGACGTTAAATATGCAATTATTATTTTATTCCGTCTCTTCCGCCGCCGCCGCCGTCATCATCGTCATCCTCGTATACCCCCTTTCTCGACGGCGGTGTATATACATACATACGAATTCCAAGAGAGACACTTTTATGTATAATATTGCCTAGTGCGGGCGAGATACGCGTCACGGATATAATAATAATGATAATAACAACTGTGCAAAAAAAAAAAACAAAAGAAGAGAAGAGAAAGAAAACCTTCTGCCGTTACGAGGACGGACCAATCAAATGCTGCGGCTCCCGAGTATATTTCAGCGTAATGAGTTGTGCCGCGGCAAACGACCACTTGGGTTTGTTTGCCGTCGTCGTTTTGCGCACACGGTAATGGACGTGCACCCCGTGTTGATGTGTTGACGCACACGCGCGTACAACGACCGGTACCATATTATGCAGCGGCACGTAAACATGGGGATTGCGAGCGTGCACCGATATTGTGCGCGTAATACGCATCTTTTCTTTTTTTTTTTTGATTAGAATTTTTTTTTTTCGCGTTGTAACGACAAAGACGAACACGCACACGGACCCGCGCGCGCTCGCGCATCTCTCGCGGACACACGGTCTTGAAGCACACCTTTTGTGCGCGCGAACACTTAAAATGTGCGTCGGTGCACGGAGACCCGAAAAGAAATGTGGTCTCATCTCGCGCGACCGGAGAGTCGAGATGTTCGCGTTAATTATTCAACGGCGAGCTTTTTCGTACGCAACAACCTTACCGCGTGCACGTAAGCGACGGTAGCCGTCTAAGGTTGGGTTCTCGAGAGTGCGTTTTCCAAAAGCTTTTGCCTTAAGTGGAACACATGTGTATACGTGCGGTCCATTGTATTCATGTGCAGGTGCACGCGTGAGCTCGTTGAGCGCGTCGCGCACCGGTCTTGGGTATCGCGCTTTGTACAAGGAGCTGAATAATAATTATGTTTGCTCGCTGGAGTCGTGTGCGCGTGGGTTGGAAAAATTACGTTTTTACGGGGAAGAGAAAATGTTTGTTTTAACGTTTTGATACAAAATCTAAGAGGAGGTAAAAAAAAAGTGTGTATACATCACGCAAAATATAAAACTTTTGTACTCGCTCACATGTTATGTAGTGTATGTCGAGCGCATGTGGAACACGTGCATTTTATGGGTCTTCTAAAAAAAGTTTTCAGAAACGAACGAAAACCATTTACGTCAACGGATTTGACGCAATACTCGTACACCGATTTAGTTTTACTAACCACCATGAATTGTTAATTAAACCGTATACATGTTTCAAAGATATCGTTTAGTAACATATAGTACTTAAATTCGAGGAGAGAAGGTTAATTATTTTATACTTGTAATCAAAACGGACATTGTTATTCAGTGTATTATTAATAAATACAGGTAAACTGTTTTCGTAGTATATTATTGAATTAAACTCCTCTTGACGAGTGGTAGTGGTCGAAAACGTTAATCAATTATTACAATCGTGTTAAAGTTAAGTAATCGGAGGGTCTAGAAACTTTTTAAAACGTGCGTTCGGAAACACGTTTTCAAAGTTTCCAGACACCCTGTAAAAGAAAGTTTAGATTAATAAAGACGAAATTTCATACTGGCCTTGTAAAAACACACTCACACACACACATGCACGCTCGTGCACACACATAAATAAAACGTTTAACCCGGAGGAGTTTCGGCGAAACGGGAATACTAATAATAATAAAAATATATATATTAAACATAAAATTCTCTGAGAGAGAATGTCGTTTTAATAAATTCAGTCGCGTGTGTATTATAAATATTTCTGAAAATATGGTTTGTTCCTCGTGTATGACGTTTTTCCTTTCCACGTCCACTTCCCTTTCTCGTCCCGTAGCCGGCGCGCACTTTTTTCGACTTCTTTTAGCTTCGTTTTCCTTCGAAAATATTTTGCCCATAAAAAAATAAGTAGAAAAAAAAAAAATAAAGTCGTTTTAATATAACGCACGTACATAGCGACGTCGGTGGCAGCGGCAGCGCCGATGGTTGGGGGCGCGCGCGGAAGCAGTGAAATTCGGGAACGTCCCGGAATTAATGGCCAGGACGGGCGCGCTTCGACGGCAGCGACGGAGCGCGAAAAGGAAAAGGAAAAAAAATCCAATTTAAGAGAAAACTGTATTTACGCCGACACCGTATTCGTCCGCTCTCTCACTCCCCTCTCGTACGAGAGACTAGAAAATATTATTATTATTATTATTATTTTATTCAGCGCACACTGCGCTGCTGGCGCGCGTGTATGCATACGAGAGATAAAAAACAATATATATACATACAATGTATAAAAATTAATGGTGTGTATGTAGACGGGTGGGTGTTTGTGTGTGTGTGCATACACCATATATTTACTGCGGAGGGAAAAAAGAATATATAATATGTATTACTTGAAAGCCGGTGAGAAGCAGGGCGAATGTTATGCGCACGCTGAATTAAGGATAAAACCGCGAAGGGGTCAGGGGGGAGTGCTATGTGCGTGTACGTCGTTATCGGTGGCACGTGAAGGAAATCGTTAACCGTCGTCGCCTATGCGCGTTTGCCATTCGGGTTCGAAGAGGCGAACTTTTACCGAAAACAAATCGATATCGACATTTCCTAAGTAAACTCTCTGTGCGCGCAATTTTACGTCCATGCGACGTCTTACTGTTTGGTCCGATCAAAACGCGTACCAAAACTTGAATGAACGTGTGAAGTCGATGGGGGGCCGTCCATCGACTACAACGAATCAACTCGAAATCTTATCCAATATTTTAAAAAGTTATTTGTTTGTCAGTTTTCGAAAACGAGTTCCAGGCCGTTTGCGAAAAAACAGTTAGTAAATAAAAAAAAGATAGATAAACTATTTCACGCAGCTTACTCGAGTTGCTCTAGTATTTACGAGTCTTTGAGAGGATGTTTTTGACATTTTCACCTTATACCAACGAATCCCATTTTTCGTACCTGAACTTAACCCACCCAGACTGTTGGAAAAATTAAAAATGTATGTCGAAATATGTATAATTAACGAGAATTCATTTTTGGAGTTATAACGATAAACTCAACCCATTCCGCTTTTTTTTCTAGATTGTTTCGTTTTTATTTTTTCTGCTTGTTTCTTCAACACCGTTCTTATCGTATCAATACTTACATTTTCATCTTTATCATCAATTTACTTTAATCAAAATTTAACTATTTTTAGTATGTGCAATCATAGGTATCAATGAATTATTTGTTCTAGTATGATCAAATTAGTATACAAATATTGTGCAATATTGGTGCTACTAAATATATACATATTTAGAATCGAAGATATTTGTAACAATATGGATTCAATCGAGCTGGAGTTGAATATTTGTTTTCTCTTTACCGATTATTATATTAAAATACTACAATATTATAGTAATAAATAAGACTGTCGATTGAAGCGATCTATTCGTTATTCGTTCCGCGAAAAGACTTGATCATGTCAATATGTATCTGCGTGCAGGTGAACTTGAACGAATTGTGGCCTATTCGTTCACATTCAATAAATCATAATCAGCAAAACGCCGATATGTTCAGCAATGGACTAGAGGTCACCTGCGAACAAAAATTTAACTATTATTGACATAACGAATCTATAGATAGATCATCTTTGTAAATAAATAGATATGCTATGTAATAGCGACAACAAGTGATTTCCGATTGAATGAAAACGTTCCAGCAGATTTTGTTCGAGACGTTATTTCTTTTATTATTTTATCATATTATTACTGTCAATGTTTGTCAGTATCTCGACTCGCATATCAAAGCTGATTATATGTATGAATGAATGTAGCAATCTATAATAGCTATTGATAGCATACAGTATTTTCTAAGTTGTAACACAAGATTAATGACATATTATAATATTGTTTGTGTAAAAATGTATGAGTTTAATATTCTAATGAAATCTGTGTATTCGTTTTGCACATTCATTCTTTATGCGTTTAGCTAGTATATTGTAAAATATGTCACCCGCTAAGATGTCCATCTTATCCAGAAGAAACAACGTAAAATCTTTAAATATATAGTTTATGTGTTTTAAGAAGTATTTTTTTGTCTCTTTTTTTTTTGAAACTGAAATGGAAATTGTTGTTATTTTTACATGACATTTTATTTATTTATACATTTTTTAAATTAAACATTTCGTTCGTCTGAAATAACATTTCAAGAAACATAACGACACACTAAAATTCACAAAGGTTGTTAACAGAGTATGTCTAAATGTACTCCCGAACAGAAGACGAGGAAGTTTCATCGCTACACGACCAATAAATTATACAAATGTTGATAGGTATTTTATTTTATGTATATATATATATATATATAAATTTATAATATAATATTATTATTAGGTCAATAAATTGTGTGCATACAACGGCTATGTTTGATTTAGTTACGAGAACTTAGAGTTTTATTATAAACATCACGTGTGCGAAGAAAATTATCTACGTACGAGTACAGAAACGTTGTTAACAAAATATTAAAAAAACGGAAAAACGATGATATTCAACCCCATAGAACTTTCGTTTATTGTCGTACAGCGACAGAATATATCGCAATGTACAATCATACGTAACTTAAATTAAATACAAAGGAAATTATTCGGAGGCTTAAGTAAATTTGTACAAATTTGTACTGCACAGCACCAAAAGCCTAGTGAATATGTAATGTGTACCGTGTAGCGAACTCATCTCAGAGTCAGGTTGGTATTGGAATAACTAGTGTGGGAAACATTTCAACCTTAAGAGTTCAATAAGGTTTAACAGTTTATTTAAAGTATAAGTGTATTTCACACTCGTGTGTTTGAATTACAATTTTTACATCATTACATGCAGTTTGTTTTTGTAAAATGCAAACAAAGTAAACGATCTTTAGAGATCTTTTCGATCGTTTGTTAAGTTAGTTCAAATCGTATATTTTGAACATGCTATAATCCGTAAAAATTATTATTAATAAAACGAATTATAACGAACCGCTTTTTAAATTTTTCAAATTATATGTTCAATTATACTTAATAATGAGAATTACTCGTATTATTATAAAAATATGCTCCTACGACTTTTATGCACGCGCATTTCCATAGCGGATACGCCCAATATTGGTAACAATCGAATAATATAAACATGTTTACATACACCTATATTATTATACGTAATCGGATAATTTATTTTTTATTTTATGAAGTAGCCACTATAAGTACCTGTCAGTCATACACATTACTTTGAGTTGGTAATGATTGCGCAATACTCGTGTGGGTTTTTCACGAGGCGAAATAATATTATAAAACGTCGTAGAAAATATAGTAAGAAAAATTCGTCATCAGTTTTCAATTTTTCCCGGACAAACAAGTATCCGGGATGGTAATGGGAAACAGTATTTATAGAAGGTAATGGGAAACAGTGTTGATAATCGAATTATGTTCAAAAACAGTTTTAGTGGCATCACTTTTCCCCACTCACTTTTGGTCGGATGTAGTTTATTATAAAAATTACCTTACGTAAATATTGCACATAAGTCGATTCCTTCTCTGCCGTCGGTGCACCTACCACTCGACCAGAGTAAATCAATAATGGCAATTTCCCTATGACTGATTGTATTCACAAAGAAGGAAGTAAAAAGAAAAGCCACCAAAGGGTAAAAAATCATTAATTCGCGTCCTCTCGCAACAGTGATCTATGCATGCGTATATCGTAAACTGCTCGCACACAATTGACATTAGAACAGTGTAATATAAGATCCGTCGTCAATCTGTATACTGGCACGCATTTAATTTCGATTTAATTCCGACTCGTATTCGACTGCTATTCGATTCAATGCATTCAACCGATTGAAAAATATAAAATGCGATAACTGTTGGACGAGACCAAGGACCAGAACCGGAACCGAAATAAACCAATTCTGGAACAGATTAACTTAAAAAAATTAGGGTCCATAATCATTATCGGAACCTTTATTTCAAAAAAATGAAAAATCGTAAACTTAATTATTTAATGGTTAATTTTGGTTAGTATTATTATCTTGTTATACCTTCAGAAAGAGATACTAGTAGTAGGAATTTGTATGTTCTGTCACCATTTTTTAGAATTACGCGGTAATTGAAATTTTTGAGGTAGAAAAAGACGGTAAAAATCTTGATTTTACCGCGTAAATCAAAAAATTAAAACTGTCACATTTTCAGAACACGGTAAAATCGAGATTTTGACCCATTTTTACTGCCTCAGGAATTTTAAATCTCTCTGTAATTCTAAAAAATGGTGACAGAACATACGACAAAATCAAGTTTCGTTTCGACTTTAATTACCCTTTTTAAAAAGTTTTATAAATTGTAAGACCTTAATACACAGAACCTATTAAAAATCATAATCTAGCTCTAAATACAAAAACTTACATTGAATTGATTTTTTTATTTTAATTCATTCTCATCTTTGCTTAAATGTTATTAAAATAAAGTACCAGGATCTTTTTTTGTCGTCATTAATGAATCAATATCACATCGCTAGATTACGCCATAATCATAATCGATTGTGGTGATACCTAATGAAATAGTATTATTTGCACCATGATATCATAATTTATTTAAAAAATACGAATTATTATCTACAGTACTACTTTGCATGTCGAACATTATTCACATTAGTTGTAATGGATTTATTAAAATAAATTGAAAATAGTATTAGTGAAATTATAATAAAATTATCTGACTCTTTTACTTATAATACGTTGACTGAATTATATTCACTTTTAACTAAATTGAAAAGTTTAGCTATCAAATGCGGAACCGAAAAGAATAATAATCATTATACGGTTTGTCCGTGGTCAAATATAAATTGTAGGTGCGGACCGGACACATGTTGGTGCGTACTTGCTAGACTCACAGCAATAGAAATAAAAAAAATTATAAAAGATATTTTATATTTATGAAAATACTTCACTGTTCAATTATAGCATAAACTTTTTTTCTACTTCATCGTCTATCTTCACATTACGTTCAGTCATGAATCGTGTGTCTACTTATAACAACTATGCTTGTCGTCTTAGAATAAATACCTATCTATCATATCATTAAATTGCAAAATAAAAATAATCAAGCATTGAAAATACTTCGTCGTTCAACTAGAGTGAAAACCAGTCCAAAAAGTTGTTGTGAAGAATTTAATTACTAATAGTTTATATTTTATTAATGGATTCTATTCTACTACGTAAATTGTCTTTCAATATTCATCGTCAGAATAAGATAAATTTTCTTGTCGGATACTTAATAGGTGAATATTTGACAGTTGGTATAATATTAGAATGTAATCAAAGTAAACATAATATTATATTAAACCAAACACAGTAGAATAATTTTATGTCCATCATCTTTGTCTATCACAAATCATCATTCTAAGAAAATTATTTTACAAGAAAACTTATTTTTTTTAAATAAATATTAAATCAGACTCAATTACGTTCCATTTAAATGATTCACGTAGTAAATTAACTTGCGAAAATGTACTAAAAATGTATACGAGACTCCGTGTGGAATAATAATAATAATAATAATAATAATAATTAATTATAATGTACCTATAATTATTCATATACTATACAACATATATAAGACCAACGCAGAGTTAATGTGCATGTGGACGATTGCAGATTTAGTAAATTAAAAAAATGTATATAAGACTCCAATTGTCTGTATTGTTTAATAGCTAAAATAATAAAACATATGTATTGGCGAGTGGGACACTTCGACGTATGTAGTGAAAAATTATAAATATATTTTACGATACACACTGAGTTGAGTGTATAATTATATACCTCGACTTACGTATAAGAAGCATTGTGTAAGTCTCATATTTTAGTCGAGTGTTCATACTGAGTCAGTGTACACGTTCGTGATACATTAATTTTATTAGTGTTCATAAACATTAAAATTTCATTATTTAATTTTTCATTATTTATTTACATTTTTATACTCATCATCAAGAATTAAAACAACAATCTTAAATTGGATTATGTCTTCCACTGCTGCTACTTCTGGATTTGATACCGATGTTGATGTATTTTTTTTTTTTTAACAATATTTGATTTTCCATTTTATATTGATAATATTTAACTCATATATATTTCACTTTTGTTTAGGATTTCATTAAATCGGAAGTCCTCGTTTAAAAGGGAGTAGTTAAACGTATAAAAAAAAAATATAAAAGTTGAGAAGTCAAAAAATAAAATAAGCGGTGTATGTATATTATTTTATAATTATTATAAATAAGATAGCTATAAATAATAAATATTTTTACAGATAAAGTCATACTTAACAGAATTAGAAAAGAAGTACAGCTCTCATGATACATGTGCCAACGAGAATAACGTCGTTCGAATAAAAAAATCATGTGGCGGTGCATTCAATATTAAAATCCCTTCATATAGCGGAGATCAATATTTTATTTTACAAAAATTCCGAACGAGTGACATGGAGAAAAAGACAACGAGTAAAAGGTAATAAATGAACATTTTCTTTAGTATAGATATGTGCAATCGATGAAATAGTTCCTATGTTAACAGTCCAATAGTTCTTATATATTAATAAAAATTGAAAGACAATTTTTTATAGATGGAAGGCTACACATTTTTATGGGAAATTTAATTTAAATACTGATTCTGATAAAGATAAGGATATATCAATTGCAGTGGATAAAGTGACAGAGCTAATGATGAGCAAATTCATTCGAATTCACTCGTTCAGAATTTTTGTAAAATAAAATATTGATCTCCACTATATGAAGGGATTTTAATATTGAATGCACCGCCACATGATTTTTTTATTCGAACGACGTTATCCTCATTGGCACATGTATCATGCGAGTTGTACTTATTTTCTAATTCTGTTAAGTATGACTGTATCTGTAAAAATATGTATTAGTTATAGCTATCTTATTTATGATGATGCTAGCAAAAACTCATAGAGTATTGAAGGCCAGAAGAAGAAGATGTAATGTGTTGTTGATCAATTTAAAATAATAAAATTTAATTTGCTTAATGTTTTTATTCTCTTGTTGTAAATCAAATTTTTAATGTATAAATATAATTTTTTTTTCAACTTCAGACAGAGATCATTAATAAACGACTTTAACACGGGCATAATATTATTTAATATTGTAAAACTGAAATTTTTGAAAATGAAAAAATCCATTTCAATTCACATTACCGACGTGTGGTACCCGTGATACTGTTACATTCGACAATGAAAATTATGATATTATTGTATTCTTTGACATAAATTAATGTTCCACACTATAATTTCAATCACACGGTCTGCATTTTAACCTATCATAATTATAATATAAATTAAGAATTATGAGCTTACGACATATATCTAATAACCTAAACTATTCGTATATTTGTACTATATAATCTAAATCGGAACCAGAATCGAAAAATCCAATAGATACTTGTACCTAGACAAGATTAAACTGCATTTCGTCAGTGAAAGTAAAAAATTATTTTATTGTACAACGCGTACGAGCGTTTTTAAATGATCTAAATCTTAACCCTGATAACGCAAATCCTTTATACCTATGTATAGATTAATATATAGTACATGCGTATGTATAATACCGTAACTATAGTTATGAGAGTAAAATATTATATGTGTGCAACATTTTCTTCGTTACACTGCTGAGAAAGATGTAACCTTTTAAATTTACATATAAATAACTATTCATACCTATACATACATACATTTCAATGTACATGCAAAAATGCTATTTAAGGTTTCAAATTGATGTGTCCCTATTTTTTATTAGTAAACTAAAATTGTGTTACAATCGAAATTACCATTTAGGGTCCATTCTTTGAACGTGCTCTTCGTTGTACGGCGAAAGGAGTCCAACGTGAATTTATACCTTAGCCTGAATACTCTATGAATATAAATTAGATTATTTATGTACCTTATTCGTTTCTTTTGTTATCGGCCGTGAGAAAAAATAAAAAGTACATATTTTCTAAATATTTTATTAAAATGTAAATGTCAAAAAATGACGGTCCTTTGTCGCATAGTTGTTCTGTGCATTGTTTTAATGTCGAAGTTAGCTCAATCAATGTGTACACTATACGCTCCTTATGGTCTTTACCCACTATCATATTATATATACACGAATATCAAGTGGCTTCAACATAACGACCAAATTACAAATTTCTTCTTAAAATTCATTACAATAACGCGTATACGTCTTATCGATTATTTTTAACTATATTTTTAGTTCAAGTTCTTTATTTTTTTTTAATAAATACATTATACATGGTTACAAAATAAGGTCGACATTACCGAGTACTAATAAATATACACAATAAAAAAAAGTTGTATTTATAAAATCAAAACTAAATTAAAAAATATACTAGGAATTTCACTTTCAAGAAGCCAACATAATAGAGTCTTATTTTGTTAGCCTTTTCAATATGTGCGTTGACATAATATATTGATTTATATTATATAATGCAAAGTCGTTTTACGTTGATTCAAATATTTATATTCCGAAACCGATTTTTAAATTCTGAATGAGTATATATCTTAAAAACGATATGTTTGTTTAATGTTTTTTTTGTGAACACGATTTCGACCAAAAGGATTGCTCCGATTATATAAATTATATGCGATTTCTCATTGAAAATGTCTAATTAGTATTATAAAGGACATCATTTTACGAATTTCTTGATGTTTTTCAATAACTGTGAAAAACTAATGAAAAGATTATGGTATAACATTTTGCGTACCGATTTTCGACAAAATCGAATTTTTGTTTTCATCGTAACTCAAAAAATAATAATAATCACAGGGAAATTACGTTTTCACTGAACGCAAATATCAATATTTTATATAGATAATATAGTTAAAAAAAAAAAAATTAAATGTTTTAAAATATTAATAGAAAATTGAATTTTGTATGTTTTCGAAAATGTCGATATAATAATTTTCACTTGATTAAAGTCCTACTAATTTTATACTAAGTTCCTCATACATAAATATTAATGACTGATAAAAAAAATTTGAATTCAATTCCAAAAAATAAATTTATAAGCATTTGACTATTGAATTTTAACAAAATGATAAAAATACGGAAAATCTACTGACATTTTTAGTATCGAAAGTTCAAAAAATTTTTAATTTTTATACTTCTTAAAAATTGAATACAAGATTTTTGATTTTTCAAATAACATATTACAGTTTATAACAAATATTTTAATAAAATTAGTTTTGTTAATTAATACTTGAAATTTCAGATTTCTCAAATTATTGATTCTCTATTTTCTAAAAGTTCAATAATGAAATAACAAAAATATGGAGAAACGCATATATTTTTTATTACAAATTTTTAAATAAAATATAATAATGTCTTATGAAAGTCAGCTATCTCTATGATGTTTTCAAAATTTGGTCTCCCTTCCCGTCTCCTATCTACTTGTCTTCAAACCGCCACGAGAGTATACACACACTCTTCGTATTTGAATTTGTACACTGTTGTATAAATCATAGTTTTCTTATATATATATATATATATATATATATATATATTTAAGCCAACAATATCTATGCGTGTATTGACAAATTATTATTAAGCACAAGTGGACTACGATTATAAAAATAGACGACGAAAACATGTGTGTGTGTGTGTGTGTGTGTGTGTATGTGTACCGACATGTAAATTGTATGTTTTATCGTATTATTATAATACGTATACGCACAAATATATTGTACGTATACATCATAATATACACGTCCTGCGGGTTGCGCGGAAAACGTATCACACGAACGAGAGCGACTTGTGACTGCCGAGAGGTGGGAAAAATAAGAAATCCCAGAGAATATGTGCAAAAACTTTTTCTGCTCTCTTTCTCTCTTTATCCATACCTTTCCTTTGCAAAACGGGCGGATGCTGCAGGTGCTTATCTACGCGAACGTCAACGCGCAGATCCTCATCCTTTATGCCTATACGTACACATGTGTACACGATGTCTGTTTTCGTATATTCACGCGCGAGCAGTCTCCGCCTCTACAGCCGACAACCCTTCGAGTATATACATTTAAGCACACACCCACACAGTAGCACCAGAACTATATATTTAGTATACGTGCTACGCAGCATATTACATATTTTATTATTCCGCAAATAACACGGAACTACATACACGCACATATTTATACCCATTTTATACGTGGGACACGCCCTTCTACGCGAGAGGGTCGTATGCATATAATATCTTCATATACTCGTATGCGATACGTCTTGCAATTTTTTTTATCAAAAACGCAATCGGGTTTCGGGTTTTCGATCAATGTTATCGTGGCTATACATTCATGTACGAGTAGTAATTGCCTTACATAAATATTTAATTATGAATTACACGTCTATTTTGTTCATTTAAAAAAAATAAAATAAAAAATAAAAATAAAAATAAAGTCGTTAAAATCATTATAATGATGGCGTTTAGAGACGTTGGCCGGCTGACACAGTTATTAAGAAGAAAGGGACGCGGAGCGAGTTCATTAACCCGCAGTAGCGGCTATGACAACGATGACGACGACGACCCCGACCTTGGCCAACATTTTCCGCCCCAAGATAATTAAATGCGTATTGGCCGTCGTCGCCGTCTGCTACTACTACGCCGTTTCACCTACACACGTATACGTACACAATCGTGGGTGGGAAACGGTAGCCGGCACCACAACAGTGGGGTAAGTCCTCTCTAATTGATTCTTACTCATTCTCTCCGCACCCCATCCGTCCGCACACCCCTTGGCATTATGCACGACTCTTCTACCCCGCGCTTTTGCCACTGCAGTTTTAACAACGACGACCGCGAAGAAGGGACCAAAGTAAAATAATAATAATAATAATAATAATAATAAAGAGGAGGAGAAAAAAATCGACTATCGGACCAAGTTCCGCGGAGCAGGTGTGGGACGCGGGGGACAAATTAAAACAGATCGCGCGTGCGCTCGCCCGAACGAACTCAAACTGCAACAGGTATCCTTCGTCATCCTCCGCGCCGCAGCGTATAATTATTATTCGTTACATTAAACGTTCTCGTTTACGAGTACGTGATAATTGCAATTGTTCGCCCGCTCATTCGGATCAAGGCGATTTATTCACTTATACGGATGAGTGTTTGCACCGATGTTCGTACAATCTCGTCCGGCCGCTGACGTGTGAAACTCGACGAAGAGTTACGCGACTCTCGACGAATCGTCCTTCGTTAGATCGAATAATGCATCCCGTACGTAGAACTATATGAGAATTCAGCTGCAACAGTTTACGTTCTCGTATAACGATGTGCTCGTCGATTAAGTAACGTGATGTTGAATGATTAAGATCAGACGTGTGAATAAGAGGCGTACGTTCGAACGTTTCGGATACGACGTCTGTTGTAATCGAAAGTAGGATTCGCGGGAAACAATGCTACGCACTCGCGAATCCCGTCCGTAATCGACTGGAGAAATTCGCTCGGTCGCCTAGAAATGCACGAGGACGACGAGGTACATACTCGTGTGCATATACCGCGATCGAAACACGGTGATAGTTAAGAGTGTCGTTCAACCACGTACACCACTGCAGCTGCAGTAACAGCCGTCTCGTTGTAGTAGTCGTAGGGGCTGAGAAGTTTTCGCAATCATCTCCCCCACGGTATACAAAGAGAAAGAATTAGGTTATCGATTTCCCCGTGGTGTGTAATTATACGCGCGCGCTTTACGCATAATATTATCGTCGTGTTTACATAATAAACACGACGACGCGACGGCCGCAGATGTATGTAATGAGATGACGTTCTTTCGCGGCGAGACATCGCAGTCGGGGAATCAACGAGTTATCATCAGCAGCGGGTCCAACTGTTGGTTTCGGTGATCATACGGTAATTATTGCTGCTCTCGACGTTTCGACTTTCCCGATTTCGAACCGAGTACGAAAGCTCACGATATTCCGCCTTGATTATCTAAACGCACTAAATAATCAACGCACTTTCGACCAAACGATGATATCAGTATGAACCAAGAACATGTCGATGAAGACCCGTTATCGATTTATAGCGCTGTGCAACTAGTTCTCTATGATTTTTGGATAAAAGTCGATTTTGTATGAAACACTGTAAAACGCAGTTCTTGACCCTAGAAATCCGCCAATATTTTACACATCTGTTAGCATTGCGTACATACGCATGATTAAGCAACGCTAAATAATAAAAAAATATAAAATATATATTTTGTATATACATAAACACATACATAGTATACACACGTTAAAATTTCGCACACGGGTTTTCATCCCCTGCACCACACACACACACACACACACACACACACACACACAGACATACACACCGAGTGTGCACACTTTCTCCGGCGTCCGGGCACCACGCCCACGCGCTCCGGCGGCGACCCGTCGTCTCCCGCGCGCTTAAATCGATAAAAAGACACAAAGATGGCGCCGCCCGCCCTACCGTGCCACCACTCGTTCGCTCGATCACACACACACACATATACACTTACTCATACTTATAAACACACACGCATACAAACACATCAGTATATATATATATAAATAAACTTTGGCTACCCCTTAGAGCGACATGCCAGTGAGCGGGTTTCGCATTCGAGAGAGGTATACATGTGTGTGTGGGTTGGTGTGTGTGTATATGGAGACGATACGATAATAAGAAATCGCGAGCCCTCCCTCCCCGTCTACCCCCGCCGACCTACATACACAGCGCGTTCAACCTAAGCGCGAGCTTTTACACACACACACACACACGCATTCCTTTTTCGTTCCATTCTTTCCCCTGTCACCCCTAGTTTCCTATCCAATACACGCGCAACCCGACTGCCGCACGGTGCACCCTTCCGTGAAATTGATTGTTCAATATTTCCCAGGGTTTTTCTCTTTCCCTCTCTCCCTCTCTCGGGGGTCTTGTTTTATTTATTTTGCACGGATCTTTTTCCACTGCTGCACACTATTACAATACACGTGAGCTGTTTCGTGTCGCCCATTACCATACACACACGTCTGTAATGTTAACTACTATGCTTACGCATACCTATGAACGCATGAAGTTATTACAACGTCACACATTAACGCACATATCAACGGGATATTTTTAAGTGGTCATGGGAATTGTGTTTCTATAAGAAAATGCGTGACATTGTAAAATGTAAATGTTTCATATTTTTTATTAATAACAGATTTGCTAAAAATGTAAGTTAAAAACGCAAACAGCGCAAATCGTTATTATATTTCAGAAGATATGTGATGCTGAAAATAATATCTAATACAAATAATAAAAATTATGATAATAATTGGGATCAAAAACCAAAAGAATGTCATATATTTCGGATACTTAAGGATTGTCTTTAATTCAGAATAAATTGGGGTAGAAAATAAGTGCAGGGAGAGTATTAGATGGATAATGATTCCGGGAGGGCAAAAAATCGCGAGACAATAAGAGGGTTTCCTGGACCATTATACGAATACACTGCAATACGCCGAAATTTCAATGACTACGCTTAACTTTATTTTTCTTTCATTCCTTTTTAATCGAATCAGTAATTCACTAAATGATAGTTCATACATCACTAAGTGGCTTATCAATTTTAATTTTTTGTTATCACAATAATTTGCTTATAATATATTACTTTTGTTTACTTATAAATTATATTTATTTATGGACATGTATATTACTATCGTCCAGTATTATTACAATACGTTACAGACGAACTGATACATTTTGATTAAAATCACCTTTATCACTACGATTTATAAGTATTATAACGACTTTATGTAAGCAATACAAACGCAGAGTTAAATATTTGAAATAATTTGTTGGAGGGATTAAAAAAATAAAAACAAATTCTTCAATGTGTCCCGTTTATCGTATCGAATTACTGTAGATTATTGTTAAACCATTTAAATGTGATTTATTATTAATGTACTCTAATAAATGATAGCGATTTCCTTTTGTTTGTAAAAACCATGCCGACGTTTAACTAATTGACGTATTATTCAAATCTATCGTGCGTTATAATTGTGCTGTGAAACCGTATAACCGCGCCGTGGTCGTGTACATACTATTATAGTTATCATTATTATTATTATAACGATAGAAATATCACGAGTTGAGTAATCTGCAAAGTAAAACGATTTAAATTTAAAACTTGTTAATCGATTTTTAATTAAAATCATCAGTTTTCCAAGTATATTCAAATTCAAACGATATTTCTTCTGCTATACCTAACCAATTGATTTTTGTGGCTATACTACTCACTTGATTACGTTAAAACAACAAATAAATAATAAATGACATAAAATTGATTGTTAAAAATTAATTTGGAAAATTAAATTAAAAGAGCTTACAGTCGAATAACAAGAAATTCGTTGTACGGAGAAAATACATGTTTTTCTCTTAAAACCCGACAAACCAAAACGTGAACGTGTACGTGAGAAGCTATAAACATTCTCGGAAAATCGTTAGCACTTCTGAAGCCATACAATGACGTACTTTGACGAAATACGTCTGTAGTATGAGCTTTATACGTAGAATGAGTAAATTGCATACTTATAATGTATACCCAAAACCTTTCATGATAAATGATCGAAGAAAATGTGAATAAAACTATATGAAATAATAATAATAAAAAAATAACCATGTAATAAAAACAAAAATAATACTTAATTCACCTAACCCGGAATACAGTCCGAAATGCATAAAATCGTAATATGATAATGATTGAATAATATTTACGTCACGGCTTCAGCGATTAATATGTGCTACTGAGGTGATATGGACAGTATAGTGTATCGTGTACGAACACGAAAACAATTTTTCAAAGTGCAAAGACTCGTGCGCAACAAAAATAATTGTATATTCTATAATATTTCACATTACATCATAGGTGGAGATTTGATTGAATTTTAGGGGGGGCTTAAATGTAAATTGTTGCAAAATAAGTACCTATTTTAATATTTTATACTACGAAATTTAATAATTTTGATCTTTTTAGGTGGGCTAAGCCCCCCCAAGCCCCCCAAGCCCCCCCCCCCCCACAATCTCCGCCTATGCATTGCATTGCAGTAATACGTAATGGATTCTTCAAATATACTAAGTTTATGTGCAAGCATGTGCATCATTCGTGATGGACAATAATATTAAATCAGTATCGTGTACAGACCTGTTACAGACTTGTTTGTGTGTTTTTAAATTTACCACGCAAGTTCAAATCAACAAAAAATAATTACGACGCATGTGTTCTAGCAACATTAGTTCAAAATGTTTTCACGTAGATCATTTTATCTTAATTATTATCACGAAGAGAAATCGACTGATCCCTGGCTCCTAAAAGTCCGTACATAATGGACGTACAACCACAGTTAAACGCGTCTAAGATGAACATTTGATCGCGTTTTGTCACCGATTAAATCGTAGATAATTTGTACACCGGATCGGTCTGCAGGTAAATTCTCCTGAACCAAAATAGTTGTTCGGACCTTTGGCGTGATCCTATAATATTAACCATGGACGTCAGTGTATATTGTCGCTGAACTCACTGGCAGTGCATAAGCATTTACAATACCATGGTGTCCATGGTGTGCTTGGTTTGAACTACATTAGTGTTTCTTTTATTTTTTTTTATACATATATTTATTAATCGTATGTACGATTTTTAAGAATAAAAAAAATGTCAATGATGAAACGTATCATTTAGAGCCTCAGTTTGTCCAACTGTGAATATTGAAAGTTACACAATTTACACCGTTCCACTGTATGAAACGTATCTTACGTCACGCGCTAAGTCTATACTCGTATATTGTACTATACGACGACGATTCGTGCTTCTAGAACGAGCTGTAAGGTTTACGTGTTCGGTTTTTTTTTTTTTTTGTAATTTTTTTAATTGTACGTGTACACACACACGCACACACTTATTAACTTTATTTTTTAAATTTTACTAGAATAAATGTACAGTCTATATAATATGGTGTGATAGGTAAATTTTAAAAATAAAAATAAAATTCAAACGGAATAAGAAAGCTTCCAGCACTACGATTTCGACTCATGCTTACAACTGAAGAAAAAACTAAACAGGTACCGAATTTATATTATTATTATACTTTACCTAAAATACATAAGTACAGGGTGATTTTTCATGCATCTTCATCCTACTGATAAGCATATTAGCTTTAATTATTATCTACAATTTTATATTTTTACAATTCAATAATATATAATATAAATGCAACCTTGATATGCATCCTTCTTTTCTATTTTAGTTTTATTGAACAATGTGTTTAGACAAAATTTAATATGAATACATTTTTTTTTTTGATAAAATTAATAAAAAAAACCAACAAAGGCACCCAAGTGTCTGTTTTGGAAAATAAGTTTTGCATACCCTGAAAAAAAGATCTGGATCCGCTTATGGCTTATATTAATTTTTATCTTCTGTCCGTATAACTTTGTAGCTTCTTATTTTATTCAACTTAAAAGTTTTCTAAATGTATTGTTCAATAATGATTCTTTAACTGCGTTAAAATAATAATATAAAGTTTTCGTACACAGTTTTAAACGTTTGATTACATTTTACAACTTAAGTGGCTTAAGTAATAGAAAATTACTTAAAACCGTACAACTTTTAAAAACTTATAAATTTCAAAAATATTTATATTTTACCTGTAAGCTTACCTATAGTCATACTTTTATATTCGCAAGTTATACATATATACTTTTTTTTTAAATTATAAACCTATAGTTTATTGTAATTTATTAACATATGTGTGTTTATGTGGGAGTGTGTGTTATATGTTCATAAATTATGGCGTAAGATACATATGAAATATAATTTAAAAAAGTTTTGACTGTTATATTATGTCTTTTGTAACACGCATATTCCATCATTTTTTTTTTTTATGTCCATTATTTATTTATACAATAAACAATTGTGGGTGAATCTAGAAACATATTGAATGTATAATAGGATACTAAATAGTATATTTTTATGTGGTAATGGACTTTGATATCTGAAAATGTATTATAAGTGCACCTATATTTCCAATGATAGGATTCATAAAATAATAATTATACATCAAAAGATATTCTATGAACATGAAATATGTAAGGTAGTGAGTTCATTGTTCATCTGTAAATGTAAATGTACGCAAAAAAAAAAAAAAAACACGATGGCCTATACTGTAGACATAATATTTCTTAGAATATCAGATTAATTATCACGCATTTAACAAATTTAGTGTAACGCGTGATTTTGGATGAACATAAAATAATTCGATTAAAAATGTTCACTCTCCTAACTGTTCTGTTCATTTATCCGATGATACTGATTATATTACTCAACAACACATTATATAGACAATCTGAATACAAATATGCTTACGTTTAAATAATTTAATTTAAATTTCATTGACCTTTACTGAATCCAGGACGTATATGTGTAATATTTATGTGATAAGCCAGCTGTTTTATTAAAACTCTACGAAGATGTGTTGATCTTATATTTCTGTAGATACTATTTGAAGACTTCATTATTTGGATAAATATGTTAGGAAATGATTTTAAAATATTTATATTTATTATAAAATTATTTTTTAAATAATTACCTAATAAAGTAAATGTTTGTTTGAACAATGTCTAACTCTGCTCGGATCTATGTAAGTATGGTTGTGATTAAAATTTTTGAAAATCGCGTGACCTCACCGCTGCCGCCGCCGTTGCCGCGGCCAACGAATTATTGTTATAGACTTAAACAAGACACTTCCGGCTCGTGAACAACAGCGACGAAACTGTTTTCGGAATGCCGCCGTACCCGGTGTACACATAATAATTATCCTTTCGCCACTTATGCCCGGAGAGGGAAAGAATCCGTATAAAACGTGATAAAAGGGTTCGATTAAGAGCGAATCGCGGGCATATACTATATATAAACCGCACAGAAAATGAAGTGGGGAAAAAAAAAAATACCATATCAGATACATATTGCGTATATTCAACGACCAACCTAAGCCCTTAATACCGTCGATTTCGCAATCGGAAAAAAACAATGGATGTAAAATAATAGGCGTACGCAACATGTGTACTACAGTATACAAATCACATTATATATACTATTATATTATAAATTGAATGCGAGGCAGTAGTAGTTGTTTATAATCGAATTCTGCAGCAGACGCATAAAAGTATACTGTAGTATATAATAGTAGTGGTGAAGTATGTATATATAATATATATTATAAGTGCATACAAATACAATCTCTCACACACACATATATACTTACATAGGTCTAGGAGAAGGATGTAATTGCATTCCCTTTATCGTCTTGGATCATATATATATATGTGTGTGTGTGTGTGTGTGTGTGTGTGTGTGTATAAGACCCCCTCATGACGTCAGTAAAACGCCGTTTGCGGAGGGGAGGAGGCGACAGGAATATTCTTATTTCCGTGAAATTCAATTTTCTTCCTAACCCAACCCCACCACCATCATCTTTCCCACACCCTTTCCATCTCTAACCCACACACACATACACACACTACACAGCCCACCCCGGGGACTATAGAAGGTGAAGTTGCGCGAGAGCCAACGTCTCCTCCACCCTCTGCCTCTTAAACGGATTATTGAATTATTCAGACAAGTTGTTCGAACCTGCCGAAGAAAGAGAAAGAGCGAGTACGTGTGTATGAGAAAGACAGAGTGTATAAGAGTGAAAAAGAGAGGAGGAAAACCGTCGAGTTCCTTATAGTTGCAGCACACACCCCACCGACCGCTGCCGAGTACCTACACATATATATATATATAAAGTGTGCACGTGTCTTTTTTAGATTTAAAAACTTTATTTTTCCTTCGTTTTACTTTTTATGTGCTGTTTATTCATTTTTTTTTTCGTCCCAACTCCGTGTGGTGTACGGAGAATATTTACCTTTTCTCTCTCGGTGTAAGTACACATTAGCATTTTCATTTCATGCATTTGAATAAATTCAGTTTCTCACAGAGTATGTATATCTATGAAAGTGTATGAAATATATTATGTACGTGTGAACTTGTGTGTCTATGTGTGTGTGTGTGTGTGTGTGAGAGAGACAAACTATAATATAATGTATAGTATACATAGGCGAACAAAAAAGTGCTCGAATTTTTTTTTTCTGTTAACCTTTGCGTCCTTATGGCACGTATAATATCCTACATTCACGGTTAATGGGGGCTCTTGTCCGAGGCATAACACGTACTCGAGAAAAACTTTATCCCAGTGTTATTTTCCTCTCGAAAAACAGTCACATTGCGTCACGGCACCGAACGAGTTTCCACTTCAGGTCACGCTACCCCGTCTTGGTCGTCATATATTTTTGTCATTACTCTTTTTCTTTTCTCTTTTCTCTTTTCTCTTCGACCATTGTTAACTACCTCAAGTTCAATACAAATAACCCATCCATACAATAGTTACACTTCAAAGTTTGAGTGACTTAGCGCCGTTGGGATTTTGTCGAACTTCCGGAGACGCAGAAAAATCGTATATACTTCATGCCAAATCCATCACTATATCGTGTTGGCATTATTATTATTCCTCAGTAAATGTCCTTGGGTAACATCATACTCAGAAACACACGTGCATCATATATTTTAATATCACTGTACAGCATCCAACGATAGTTTATGCGGACCCTTCGATTGTATTTCTTTTACAATAGTAATACCAAATATTAATTATTTTATCCAAGCGCGAGAACAATAAAACTTTTTGCAGGTTTTTAAAATTCTCAAACGTTAAGTTCATAACTGTTCGTACTAGTGTATATAATTAAATATATATATGAACAGTAAAACCTTTATTTAACAAATTTGATGGTTCTTAGTAAAAAATTTATTAAATATAAATTTTTTTTTTTAAATTTTTCTCTCTTAAAACGCAATAGATAATTGAAACTATAACTGAACGCAATAATAGTGTTTATTATGTATAACAATAACGTAAAATAATAATGTATTTAATAATAATAATGATACTGTAGAGTAACAAATAATATTAATAAAAGTAAATTATACGTTATTAATGTACTTTATAAGCCAAGACGAAAGCAGCTTATGTTGTTTTCGAATCTTTATTATGTTAAACATTTGAAATCTTCGAAATACAAATTCTATTGATACAATATATAGTTGTATCATTAATTTGTTAAATATAATTTTTCTCGTCAGTTGGAAAAGTTTTTTAATGAAAATATCATTGTTTTCGAAAATGTTTTTACACTGAAACGGTATTAAAAATGGCGATTCAACATAATAAGTATAATATAGACAAATAAATTATGTGCATTTTACTCCTATATGTCTAAAAATATTTGAAAAATGATATTACTCAGAAACTAAAATGCCCATGCGCTCAATGTTTATAGCATTTTCGGAATACCCTGATTTCTATTTAATTAAGCAGAAAATTCAGAAAATATCGAAAATACTATCAAATTTAAGCAAATTATTTTAGTTCTAAATTGAGTTATGTTATTTTCTTAAATATAATTGTATTATAGCCGTATACCTGAATTACATCTATTATAAATATAACATTTCTAAAACGTTCTCTAAAAATATTTATGACAAAATTTACTAAAAATATATAACAACGTAAAGCGCACACGAAATTTGTACGGTAAATGTATACGTTTTTAGACGCGTTTTCGAGGGCTTCTTTGGCACACTTGTGCGTTCCGCAATACTTGTACAATTTGCTGTACCGCGACGCACGCGTATTATAATATACGTCATTATATTCATTTATATATATATATAAATATATGTTTTGAAAGCAAACCCCGTACATGCTGTATAAATATAACAATATATAATAACACCGCCGTTCGAGGTTTATGCATGGCTTCATCGTTAATGTGCTCACGTCGTATACATACACACACACACACACACACACACACACATACACATACATTTATATATATATATATTTATACATTTACGATTTATATGCATACACATTCTCGTAAACGTAAAGACGAAAGGGAACGAAAAAATGGGAATAAGTATAGGTGCCACGATAACGTTTAAAAAAAAACACCCTTATTTTTTATGTGTATACACTCTACCCGTTCCTTACAGACTTAAAAGTTTATTATATTTTATTATATTTTTGTTTTCAAACAAAACTACCCGTTCTTAAAACAAAAAGTTTATATGGTTTATAACATATATATATATATATATATACATCACGCGGATTTATATATATATATATATATACATATATGAGAGTGTGTGTGTATATTATACATAGTTATAATGATCTCACGTACATTAATATAGTTATTTATTTATTTTTTTACATTTTTGTACATGCAAGCCGGGCAGCGGTGACGGTAAAGTTTGACATTTCCGCCCTATATTTTAACCGCCGTCGCCGTGATATAGTTTTTCTATTGGTTGGCCGTTTGGCGCGTGCACACACTCACCCACGCCACACATATACACACTTTGTATGGATTTATGATTTTCTTTGGCTGAAAAATGCGATCACTTCACCTACTCGTCACCTCCTTTTCTAACCACTGTATGATAGAAGTTTTTTTTTTACGTTCACCATTGTACCCCCATGCTTCTCACGGAGTTTCTTGGATTATTTTAGTGTTGGCAAATGCTGTCCATATACTATATGCGTATATAAATCGGCGAGAATGAGAGAGAGAGAGAGAGAGAGAGAGAGAGAGAGAGAGAGAGAGAGAGAGAGTGAGAGAGCGAAAGCTTTAGAGACGTTTTCGATTAAATTACTTCGACAACGGATTGACAGCAGTATTAATAAAATCGGAACGTTCGCATGTCAATTCACGTTGAAATATTGGACGAAACATCATCTCATCGTCGTCGTTGCATTGCCGCTACCGACGACGACGGTGTCGCAAAAACACTGACATATAATTTAATATATATGTGTGGGTGAGTAGTATAAAAAAAGAAAAAATATAAATCTCGGTCCTTGTGTCCATTACGATTTTACTGTCGTTATATATAATTGTATACAGTGCAAGTAAAAGAAAGAAATAAATAGAGAGAGAAAGAGAGGCTGAGTGAAACTAAATGAGAGAGAGTTAGAGAGAGGTAGAGAAAGACGCAAAAAATCATATTTCCTTCAGCGAAATGTATTTTATTTCTTTATAGAAGAAAATAT
Source organism: Sipha maydis (assembly GCA_034509805.1). NCBI lineage: Eukaryota > Metazoa > Arthropoda > Insecta > Hemiptera > Aphididae > Sipha > Sipha maydis. The sequence continues at coordinate 75,890 of JASXSY010001221.1, read as the reverse complement.
ATTTGATAGAATAAAGAAATCCGTCCACGAAAAGAAATGACGTATCTCGAAATCAAATTTTATTTTTAAAATTAATAACAAATGACAAAAATGCTGTCGAATACAATAATGTATATATATTTTTTTTTTTTTTTTATAGGTATATTGTTGATTTGTGTGATTTTATAATGTATACTGTTATATATTTGTATTAAGAAATATACGGCTATATCCTGAAAATATATAATATAATTTTATAAAATTGTATTTTGTATTGCCAATAAGTGTACACGTATACTGTATATAGTTGTATACTGTTGTATAGTAATGAATATCTCTAATATTATATACAGAAAAACTATCAGATAGACGAAAATGTATACTCCAAAATACGTATAAGTATTAGTAGCATTTTTAATAATATTTTCTCTTATTATATTGATATTAAGATAGCATACTAATGTAATCTGTGAATAGTATGTAACAATGATAACTAGGGCCCGGATTTAAATGCATTTAAAACTATACGAATATGCTCTAAAATATAACCAAAAATGCTCTTAAAAAATGCATTTTACCACAAAAATGAACTTAAAAATGCCATATATATATATATTTTTTTACACGATTTGTAAATTTTAAATAAGATATAATTTTTATTTATTATTTTATTGAAAAAACTGAAAAATTTGAAAAATTGACTTGATACTGTCAAGCAAATTTTATGACCGTGATGTAATACGAACAGACTTATTTGAACGTGATTTTTGACTGAATACACTTCACAGTCAACAATAAATTATGATATAACTGAATCGAAAAATAAAGATTGACAATTAATATGGAAAACCCGTTAATCTTCAGATAATATTTTTGAATAGGCTAAATTTGTATAGTTTATTAAACAAATATGCATTTAAAACAAAAAAATGACCGAAAAATTCTAAAATATGTTCTAAAAATGAAAAAATATTGAAATATGCAAAAAAAATGCAAAAAATGCAAAATAAAAATGTCACCTTTGAAGTCTCTGTTATATGAATCAAATTATAAACTTGGAAAGCATTGTCTAAGATTAACCAAAAAAAGATGCATTTTGCATTGAAATCCGGGCCCTAATGATAACATAGTCAACGAAAATCAATAACTCGAATTAGTTAACTCAACACTAGAATAATTATAAGTTAAAAGGAAATAGTTAAAAAATGAAGCAATATAGTATTTCTATTGTATAAGGTTATAAAAAGCTAATGTATTTCTTAATTGAATTTTTATGTAGTTAGTTGGTTACCTAGTGAACGTATTTTAATCTTAGCTAGTTGATTGTTTTCTTCGTGTTGACTAGAAAACGCTATGTACGTTGAAATAATAATTATTTGAACTAGTTGAGTTATGAAGTTAACAATCAGTAAATTAACCAACTATAGAGAAGTTTAAAAGTGTTTTTTGTAATTAGTTTATGCCCATCATTGACAAGTTGTATACAATATTAATGCATGTAAATTGTTTTGTCATTTCAGTCACTTGAATTTTGTACTTGTGAATATATTAATATTATTACGAACGTGGTATAGGCGGATGAACTTGATGGAAGATATTGCACCGTTCATATAACAGCTACCTACATAATTTCGATGATAAATGACGATCAAGTACTAATAACGCATATTAGCAACTTTCCAAAAAAAAAAGTTTATCGATTATTCTATATAGTTGAGAGTAGTGAAGGTGCGTTAAGTATTATCTATATTGAGTTTAATTATGGTCTGAAGACGAGGTGAGAGGAAGGGAATGAGAAAGAGAGAGAGCACGATAAAATAACGAGGTAACCCTTGTATTATAATCAATATGCCGAGTTTTTAAGAACAAAGTTTTTCAACAGCGTTTGAACGTAGGAAAACGACTACACTTTGTACACTGGAATTTCGTTGTAGTATTAATAATATGATAGCAATGTTTTACCTTTGCACAGGTTAAGTTATAAGGTATTCATTTTTGGACGAAGAAAAGATAAAAGGGGAAAAAAACCTAACTACAAACGGGATACGGTACTCGAATGAGATGTGTCAGCTTGATCTGTGCACCTCATATGTTCACGTCACTTGACGTTGACAGAACGCTGTGATTTTATAACTAATGCGTTAACCGGCCGAGCGTGTAAAATATAATACATTTGTAAATAATGGCAAAGAATTTATAATGCGCCGCAGAGGATAGTAGAAGAGTGTAAAATGTAATGATAATAATAATAATAATAGTAATAATAATAATAACAATAACAATAATATAATGACGGTTGAAAAAAAAATGATATCTCAATGTTTGGCGTCCAACGACAGTGTACCATATAATAATAATATATGGTACAAACACGCGAATCGTCGACAAACGTTTTTCGACGATGCGATGGGGGTAAACGAGGTGTAAAAATGCCACGAAAACCTTATAAACACACACACACACACACACACACACACACACACACACACGTTGTGCACGTAAAACGCGGATAATAATATCACTACCTAGTGCACCTAAATATAATGCCAGTGTATACGTGTCAAGCACCCTTTTGTTGTGGCCGGGGTCATTATTGCTGTTGTTGTTGCTGCTGCTGCTGCTGCAGTTATTATGATATTATATCGCGGTGGTGCGTGCGAGTGTCAGTGTGTTTATTTTACCGAAAACCGGGGATTATTATTGACTATCGGTCCGTGTCCCTACGGGTACGACAATGGTTATTGAAACTATAATAACGAAAAAAAAAGGAATAAAAAAAAAAAAAAGAAGAACACGCAGCGTGATTTACGGGTGCACTCCACTTACGCGGGGTCTTGTGCGTGCGTTGCACCTATACACACACCATATACATCGATATGGGTATAACATTGTAACGTGTGAGCCGTATGAAAACGGTCAATTGAAATTTCATTAATAAAAATAAGAGTGAGAGAGACCCGTCTGCTCGCGCTTTACAATACTACATTATTGTTGTTATTATTAACATTATTATTATTATTACTTTTTTCTTTTTTTTTTTGCCGCTTACCGTCTGTCTCTTATTTCCCCTCCTCGCGTACGGTATGTGGTATCTGTGTTCTCATCGTCTCGCGAAATTTGTCAAACGTCAACCACTAGCAACCGCGTCCCGCACCCTTCGTGCAATATATTATACTCGCCGGGATCCGGGTCGCCAGCGACCAAAAACCCTTTGTGCACTTATCCATAATACGCTGGCACACGTAATGAACGCGAATTTCCGCGGAACTCGATGGCCTCGATAATTACACAACCGCTAATTTGTCACACGTAATCAAAACAAAGATATTAGACAAATTCGTCAACGGATGTCAGTCGCTTCGGAAAATCTCAACTGTCAAGGTACATTTTTTTTTTAACTTAAAAATTTTCTTGAAATTTATCATTTAAACTTAGATTTGTAAAATTTGAATTTTTAACATTTGTGTATCGGATAACAATGGTAAACTGGTTAAGTTACTAGGTTTAACTTAACATAATTAGTTGCAGAGTGCAATTAGTGCAATTACAAATGTTTACAATTAGCAAATAAGTTAAACAATAATTACATAATAAGTTATACGATCATGAGTAAAGTACACTGATTTAAAACTTCGTGAGAACGACTGCGGTGGAGTCTGCGTGTTTAACATACATTCGGCCAGGAATGTTGTGCACCGATCGCTTCGCGTAGACGCCTGACGAAGCTTGTCGCGGCACACTAAAATCGTTTTACGGATACATTGAAATTCTAACCCACCCGTACCCAACGTTAATTGATCGATGAAATAATATTGTTTACATGATCCCCTGTAATGAGTACGACGGAGGGAAGAGATAGCAGTTTTCTTCTCGCAACCGTCAATAATAAACATTGAAAACGTGTTTTCAAATGTCATCAGTTATGTATTTCAAAATAACGTAAAAGTGAACAACGATTTCGAAATTGTTTTTTTCTCTCTCTCCGACTATTCAGTAATACCTAAGATGACGGCTGCGTTTGATCAGGTCAAGTAGGGTTTGTATGTTCGTCATGTCCCGAACTGGCCGTGCACTTTGTTCGCACTCAACCCTCGTGACGCGAAATCGCCGAAAAAACATTCGTGAATACTAAATATTGCGGTCAAGTTGTACCCGCGAGGTTTCGATGGACCGCACGTGTGCAACCGGGGTAGGAGAACGGACGAGATTCGTCGAAACGAAACAACTGTTCGCTACGGTGGACGACACCGCGAAGGGTTCGGCGAAATAGCGCCGCAGCGAAGGATTTGCGACGGCCAAGATAGGACGCGCGCAGGCCGCGTTTGCCGTACCGAGACGTACGTGAAAAACACAGTGACCGCACAGCTACGTGCAGTGCGAGCAAATGGAATGCATGCACGACGCGGATAACGTATCGAAAAACTTTGTTCAAAAAAACGATTAATCGACACCGCGCCGTAGTCCGGTGGCCGAGTGGCTCCGAGTGTCACACGACGTAGACCGCGTACTCGTGCACTACAACCGCGGCGGATCCGTCCGTAACAATGCCGTGTCGTAACGGTCGCCTCCGTGGCGATTTAAATTGTCGTGCGAACGGTATTGCATTGTCCCGTTCGCGGCGAATCGCTTACACGTACCCACGAACGAGACACCGAGGGTGCATACACCGTGTTGCACGAAAACGGAATCGCGAAAACGACCGCGACGAACACTGAATAGATTGCGCCGAACTGCGATTCTGGAACTGTGTTTTATCCAAAATGCAAATTGCTATGACTCTTGTCATGCCAGCGTACTCCTATCCGCCACTGTTCACGCAGAATATCGCATGAAGTACGAACCCCCGAAGCAATAATTTTGCCGGTATCGCGCTGGAGAGTTCAACGCGGTACGTTACTAATGTTAGGTTAGTACACAGCCTTGACCTTGGCGGATATCAAATCATCACACGTTATGGGAATAGAGTAAAACTATTAAAATTATCGCGATGAAGTGTACGGCTTATAATGATACGTGCATATAGGTCATTTCGAAAACCCTGTATCGCCCCCTCTTTTTTTTCCTCGACGAGGAACGCATTTTTTACATAGCACACCGCTGCTGCTGCGAGGCACACCGATAAAGGACAAGATTTCGCGCGTTCGTCCGCTGCAGGCACGTCACGACAGCATTTTCGGTACATAATAATATACTAGGCGTCGATTAGTCAAAGAGCCGAGTCATTTAACGAGCTAATTTTGTTCCATGATATGCGACTACTAAGAACTATTTGTACAGTCACGTCGAATCAATTTTTTTCCGAATGTAAATTTTAGAGATAAAAAGTTTATAATTTATACAAATTAATGTTTTTAATAAATATAGTCGGAATCATTACATTGTGCAAAGTTTTATTCTTGGATTTCAATAAAGATAACAATTATTTAGTTTGAAAAAAGCAACTTGTTTATAAGTAAATCGATTTAATCATTAATTTCACAAGCTCAACAGAAGTTACTCTAAGATTTAAACTTAACATACTTAGGTTTAGTTTAACTCGAGTCAAAAAAATTAGTTTTGACTTTTCCAGTCTTGATTATATGATACTATTTGTGCTATCTTGTCTTACTGGTCGATCGGTCGCATGAACACGATTCACGCAGGATGCGTTCTTAGGTTTCCATGTTCATCAATAAATTCATAGGAACTATCGATGGATACTACGACGTGAACATATTTTTTTTCATGTACATAGATAACTGTGTTATTGTTAGTCTTATTATTATGTAAATATGCTAATCCGTATTCAGCAATGAAATCACGGTGTACCACATATCAGCGTCTAAAATTGTGTGTAGGTTCTACGAGACGCACTTTGTGTGGTACAAAAAGTAAAACGAAATTTCAAAAAATGTTATAAAATCATATTTATCGGAGGAGTCACGATTACGTTTACCTATAAATAAACATTGTCCATTGGGTTACGATAAACGAAAAAAATCTATGATTTTTTTTACGATAAATTTAAATCAATCTTTATTTTCAATTGCAGTATACCTACTTCACGAATTACAAACATTTATATCAAGTGTATTGTTTAGTGTGGTAAATGTTGGTGTAGTTATTATGTCGAATGTTATCAATAATGATTTCTCTACCCGTTCTATATAAAATACAATATCATTATTTATTATTTTACTTATAAATGTATGAAAGTTGTCTGAGATTCATACCAAATATAACAACAAGAAAATTTGATAATTCTTAAAGATTTGGATATGGGGCTTACATATAATTTTGATTTATTACAATAAATTGTTTTATTTTCAAGAATATGCCCACATCCGTATTAAAAGACTTGCTTTAAATGCCCGACTCCGCAGTCTACGTCCCTTGATTACAAATAATAAACACTCTGAACTAAAAGTTAAAGTTCTAATGTATAAAACACTATTAAAACCAATGTGGACCTACGGTCTTCAATTGTGGGGTACCGATTGTGGGGTATTTAATACTAACAAAATCCAACATTTCCAGAATATTGCTCTTAGAAAAATTACAAATGCTCCACCTTTGGTGTCCAATTATACCTTACATAAAGACCTCACAATGAAAACTGTGACAGAAGAAGCTGTAGCTTTCTACAAACGCTTTCATAATCGCCTACAAACCCACCAAAATCCATTGATAAAGAGTCTCTACACTCAAATCATACGGGAAACCTTGGGCGTCGACTAAAAAGGAACTGGTGCCGTGACTTGCTATAAATTAAAAAAAAAACCAAGTTCTAGACTTTAGACAACGTTAATTCCCAGCCAAGTGTCACCAATGGGTGATTTCTTAACTCAAGATATTCATGTTACTATTATAATATCATATATACTTATTGTGCTATGTTGTATAGATTGTGTATTTCAAATTGTAAAATAAAAAAATATAAAAAATAAATTTTCAAGAATTTTTACACTTTTTTTATTTTCATTTAAACTGTTCTAAATTAAATAGCATATTTTACTTAATTATTTAAATGATATTAGTGGATGAATTACATTTAATGTTACAACAATACACTGACACATATTTTTGTTAATCGAATAAATTTGTATTTTGAAGCGATTAAAAAATTAATTTCCATCTCAATAGGCAAAATGATCTGCATGGTTACGATTTACCGTCGGCTTTATCAATTGATTATGCCTATTTAGAAACCTTGTTATTTCATTATCATCTCTCGGAAAACTCGCAAAAGTCATTTTACTCATAATTTGACTGAGTTAAAAATTTAGTAGGAATAAATTCTTTAATCGAAAGTCCATATGTATTACCTATCACATTGTATTTAAAAAATGAAATTACTGTTCGCAGATTTGAAGAACAATCAAATAATCATAACAATAATTTTCTGCACTCACAAATTCAAGTTTTCATACGTATCTTAGATGGTCCTCAAAACCATTTAAATTAGACTAAGCGGCCAACTCTTAGGTGTCGATTGAAATACGCATATCAGTGGCAGAGTTTCACTTAGCCTTGAGCCAAAGCATTAGTGAACGTTGAAATACGTCGACAAACATATGTGATGCGTGCGAGTGGTAACAAGTGGTGTTTAATTGATGGAAAAACTTGAAAAGACGACGGCCAAAAGAGCCTAATAATAATGAAAATCAAATAAACCGACAGGTCTGCATGCTTGATAATGATAATATATATTTATAAGTGACGGACGGCAATAACAATTCGAAGGGGACTTCTGGAACGATCCTAGGCCGCGGCTGCTGCACCACATACGTATTTGATACTAAATAACATTATACATAATATTATACACGCGGTGGGCACGCTACTTTTATGGACGGGGCCCGCATCCTGCTCAATTGACGTAGTCGTCATCGTCGAGGTCCTCTTCGTCCTCTCTATTATATCATTATACATCGCACGCATGCGACGTTCTCCGGCTGCAACTACTTAAAAATAATTATTGAATCCTCACCTCTCTCTCACTCTCTTTGTGTTTCTCTCTCGCTCTCGCTCTCTCGATCACCACCACCGTAATCAATCCTTCCGTCTCCGCATACACCCAAAACACGAATCCAATCGTTTCCGATGAGGACCACGTGCACCCGTCTACACACGCAAGCATCTAACCGATTTGATATGTGGGCTATACAGTTATGTACACAGGGTGACCCGCCTTGTGCTTTCTCACGTTCGGAATGACGGTACACCCTGTACACGTTATAATAAGTACGACACCACCACGTGTACACGGATTGTCGTGCGAGTAAACGGTTAAGGGTGATTCGGACGATCTGATGTCGACAACATAATTGAATACATAGACATGTTGCGCCTACTATTCTCAACTAAATACACGAGAAGTTTCAGAAATATAGTAACTGCTGAAGGAAATAATGTTTTCAAACAATTTTTGAATTAGAAACTGACTTTAAATGTAAGTAAAAGTGCATTTGTCGCTAAATCTACAACAAGAACTTACGTACCGTTTGATAATATTATTATTATTAAGTCTTGTGATACAACTGGTTTAAATTCAAATTTTTATGAATCCAAAATATAAATAAAGTAATTAGGTGTAATTACTGATTGCAATAGACATTGGGAGTATACTATTAGTGCGTTTAAGATCATTTATTATTAAGATGTACAAATTAAATTAAATATTGCCTAGAAAATTCAGTGACCTGTATATTAATTATATGAATACATCTTTTAACATGATTTAATAGCATGGTGAAGTTGTGCAGACAACGCATTTACACCATTGGATATACAACGTAATCAAATTGTAACAGTTTGTCTGAATAAATAAGAATCAAAAGACTCTACAGTTTCTAACTATAAATAATTAAAAGTTCTATCAGTGAAATTACTAAGTTTTATACGAATACAAGTTGTATAACAAAATTTATCATATTATATGTATCAAAAAGAAAAATGTACTTTAAAAACGCTAATAAACATAAAATTGTAGTTATGATGGTCATTTTGGTTACAAAAAATAAAAACTTTTTGAAAATACTTTCTGGATTATTTAGGCAAGTCCAATTGTCTTCATTGTCAGTCCAATGTCTTTGTATTTAAACGAAAAAATGTAATTTATAATATAAAAAATAATGTCGAATAACGTAACGAAAATTATACTCGTATTGTTAACAACTTGTTAGGTATGTTAGATAAATATAATAATAATTATAAGTTTTAATGTTTAATATGTATAACAATTTAAGTATGTATAGGTAAATAACTCAAAAGTTAATTTTAAGAATTGTAATTACCTGACACCACAAACTTAATTGCATTAGGCAGATTAGTTTTATATGGATGAACGTTTAAAAAATTAAAATTTAATACATTAAAATTATTAAAAAAATTAATTAAAAATTTGAACTCCTAAAATCTGAATTTCACGACAATAATGGTAATTCGATCAATAATTGTGAATCAAAAACAGCAAAAATCTGTCTATTCTTATAAAAATCTTGAAATCGGTTTAACTTGTGTATTATGAGTGTTTCTTTTTTATCTCGTATGTAGTGATTGATAGGTTTGAAATTGACGTGAGAGTCGCATTAAAATCAATCGCAGGTCAGACAAATCTGGCTATGTTATGAAAACCTGTGGTGATTTGTGCTTCCTGTATCATTATAAGTGGACGACATGGTTTTTTTTCTTTTTAAATCAAGTCGGAATGGTCGTGGAGTTTGTCGAAAGTCCGATTCCGCGGTAAGAAGTAAAGATTTTCTGTACATTTTGACATATTCCAATACTTAAGTATATTTTACGACGATTTGGCTTGCGGTTTGATTTTGCAATCCACGAGGTCATTGGATATTTTGGCCAGGTTGGTGGCCTACATTGGAACGTCTGTATTAAAATAAACGGCGAAATGATACCACTGTCGACGTATTTATAAACATTGGCTTGTTGTCCAATGTTTTGTACGGTTTTTTTTTTTTTTTTTTTTACCTTAAATTTTTATTATCATTTTATTTTTAATGCTATCTTGTTTTCTCCACAACCATATAATGTTTGTTAATTGTTAATTATTGTTCTAAAATGCATCGCTATTATTCTATTTTTATTTTTATGAACAATGTATGTTAAATAATTATATAAGATCAATACATTATATATATATAGTGTGGGAAGTGTACAAATGTTTAAATATTTTATTGAGTTGCTTGTGATCTAGAGAATAATCGGTATCAATTAAACAACTATCGTTATTTCCACTTAGTGTTCGTAATAATATTGTATGTGTTCTCAATTATTCTGCATACAAACGATTAGTTTATATAATATTTATGTAATACATTTTACCTTTCGCTCTGTCGATCATTATATTTATGTTTACTTTCCTCCCCCCCCCCCAAAAAAACCGATTTATCAATCTTTCCATCAAAACAAAGATTTTTAGTTTATAAATATTTTAATATGTCTTTGATTTCTAAAAGTATTTTGTAAATTGCGATTTATGTTACTCTATTTTATTTAAACGATTTTATAAATTCATATTGCTTTTAAGATTTTATAGTTGTTTACGTTCTTTATTTATTAGAAAAATGTAATCAATGATAACCACTATGTTGTGCAACTAGTTGCAATAACTAGTTGTAATAACTTCTAATGAAGTCAATCGATATAAATCGCAATTTATTCTCGCAATAAGTAATTATACAAAATTATTTAAACACTTTTAACGTCCTTATACGTAACGTAATTGCTGTTTAGTATATTATCCTATTGCAGCACCGGATGATGAGATACAGTGATTGTAGTGTACCTACTCCAGTGGTCTACATTATACTATACCAATGTGCAACATAAAAACAATTATTTTACGTTTTCAGTATTCGAGATCATATAATAATATTATTATCGTGTTATTGGTTTCAGGAAACTTCCGAATATAATTATACACATAAATAAATTATTGAATAGTCGTAATCAATAACGGTTTTACGTGTGTACAAACTACAACGGTATGTGAAATAATTACGAATTTCGACGACCATGTCGTTTTGGTTATTTTAGCATGAATAGAACCGAACATCTTAGTATATGTTATACATATATTTTAACTGACTTATTGAGTGACAATTTCGTGGTGTATACTATACATGTATTTTAACTGAATTATTGTGTGACAATTTCATCATTTTAAAAGCTGTGAATATTACGTGTCAAATTATTTAATGTAATGAACCGATTATAAATTGGGTCCTGTCAAAAGTACTATACATGCGAAACATCATCTTTTGAAGGTCGAACCCTACCAAACCAACACTCTTATTAAAATAATATTGAATTCTTTTAGAAAAAAATAGTATTAAAATGTAAAAGGTCGAGTTCTATAGAAAGAAAAAAAAAACTACAGAATTATAATTATAATCACATTAGGAACATTAAAACGATAAACTAAACGTAAACCGAATTCTACATCGTTCTTTTTTCGCGATCAAATTTTAATTTACTGACTCGAATAGGCGACCAATAGTACAAATAACCATTAATGGTTTTATTGTTATTCCGGCGTGGTTTAGTGTAGTTTTCTTTAATTTGGAACGTAATTTTTCTAAAGAAAGTGCCTATTTTCGACTATAGGTTCGAACCGGTGGCTGCTTAACGCTATGGACAATTCATCACACAACTTGTCACAATGAATAAATTAAAAAATAATAAGATGGTCTTCTAATCACACGAAAACTGGAATTAAAAGTGAATTTATAAGTCTTATTAAAATATTTTAACTGGTTAGTCAATCTTTATTTTAGTTTTTTACCGTAATTATTTTTTTTTTTTATATATATATATAATAACGGGTAGCATAACATAAATTATTTAAAATATATAACAGAATGTACATTATACCAGAGCTTATTTTAATAGCATAAATTATTCAGTTTATTTTAATTAGTTGAAGAAAACGTTTAGTAATAAAAACTCAGTTTTTATTTATCGTTATGGATACCAGTATCACACAATTTCTCAGGTTTAGTAAAAGAGCTATTTTTCGTATTTCAAAACTGAATACAAGACTCAGATTATAAATATAATATTTGATAAAATTAACTTTTATGAACTATTCAATTATAGAACTTGTTTTATAAAACTCGGTTCCCATTCTGTAACAATTTCAATATTATCTTATAATCGATACGCCTACATGGTTTTATATGGTTTGATTTAAAATAAAATACTAGTATCGGTCATTAAATCGAGCCCTAATAGGTAAAAGGGCGTAAGCGACACGTGGACAATTTTTTCAGAATCGCTAAAAACGTATTAAAAATATAAAATTTGATGAAATTTAATGAATATACTAATAAAACTTGTACATTTTTATGAGAATTAAATTAAAATTAGAAAATTGATTAAAAACATTATATTGAAATAATATAAGTGCATATAAGTGCTTACGCTAAAAAAAAACCTCAATAATTAAACAAATGTCACTTATCTTTTACACGAATGTCGTTTAAATTCTGATGATTTTTCAAATTTCTATTATTTTTCACACTAATGTCGTTCAAAATCTAAAATAATTTCAAATACCGCTTACGCTTGTCACTAATTTTGCTTACTTCTGAATAATTTTTCAAAAGTTACTAACCCAATACAATTGTATTTATTTTTTAAAATTATTCAAGCAATAAATTGGAAAAAAATGTTTAATATTAATCATGCATTCCTTGCTTATATTATATAACAGCATGATACAAATACGAAATATTTTAATATAACTTGATAGAAAAATAATATTTAATTATAAATATTAACTTTTGGTTTTCGTATTATTTATTTCTATTTTTAAATCCAACAAGCAGTCTTAATAGTAGCTATATGGAAAAGAAAAAAACATATTGTACTAATTATATGACTGTATCACAGAATAATAATAATGCTATAGTTTTTCATTTGAAATGTTAAATAGTAAAAAATAAAACAAAATATTATAATATTTTTACAACATACTTTTATCAAAATAACAATAAAACCTTGGTTCTCATAACAAAATTTATTACTATTTAAAATTCTACAAAACTGTCTTCGTAAAATAACAACGTAGGCAACAGATTTGAGTCACATTAGATAAATTAATACACTACTGTTAAAAAGATAAACAAAAAAAAAATCAATTAAAATTAGTTAAAACATGAATATAAGTTAGAACATATTAGTACAATATCAACTGAACAATAAATATTTGGCCTTCTTCGTTATTCTTCCTCTCTGTCTTCTCAGTTGGTATCAGCTAATGTCTAAGCAATATTATGACTATATTTAAAATTTTTTTATTCTTCATGGTATCTTGTAGATATTATCTAAGAACATAGTTTAAGCAAATCAAATTACTTCAATGATGGAATTTCTTTGTATTATAATAAATGCAGTTATGACTCTAATTCAATACATATATTTATAAAGTGTAAGACTACTCTCTCACTGGCTAATCAGCGTACAGCCAAAACTACTATACCAATTAATTTGACATGTTATGAATATTGCACTTACACTATATAAAGGAAATATTTTTCGAAAATCACATTTTTAAGAGTCGTAACCGTTTTAGGCGCCGAAATGAAAATAAATATAATTAGATTTTTCTGCACTTTTAAAACCAAATTTTTTTTTCTTCGTCGAAATAGTTAATGCACTTACCTAAAATAGTAGAATATCCCAAGTAATTAATCAAGTTATATTTATGAGCATTATAAAAATAGTTACCCATACTTCAATCGAAATTTCGATCATATCATTATAGAATCATAAAATACAATCTTGTCTCAAGTTTTTTGATTTAGGACCATTCAACATACCGTGTTAAATGACTAGCGGCTGAACTTTACATTTTTGAATCTGTTACAAAGCTTACGAAAGAAATGATTTTCTACGCTCCGTTGTTACGTTTGATCGTCGTTGTAGACAGTCATTGGTGTTTTTTTAAAACAAAATAAATAAAAAAAATTTTATTTTTTTTTTTGCAAAAGTGACATCTTTTTTAAATGTACAAACATTAAGACAGATAGATAAGAATTATACGAATCGTCCGGTAAAAAGTCGATGCATTTCGCTTTATTTTGTAAACTTTAAATGGTTATAGCAAATTGACCAGTGATTTGACATTGGTTTCAATTTCTAAGTACCAACGTTTTCAGAAAACGGTAGATTTTCAAAACACCTGTTGCCTAATAAAGTAAAATATTACTACCACAAGAAGAAAAACCCAAAAAGAGCAATAACATTTCTACGTAAGCGAGTATGGTACAACGATGACAATAGATTAAATTAAAACAATGTATTGATCGCTGTCGATGATTGTTCTGCGTGTACTTCTCGCAGTACACGTAAACTTATCGGCTTTGCATAAATATTTACTAATTACTGTTGTACCAGCACGATGGCATTGTAGCATACGGCTACATTGATTTCACGTATCGGATTTGGCGAGCGAACGATGGCGCCCGTGATCCCGACACCGCGACTGCACTGCGTCCTTCCTTACGGCATTGCCACTGTGCTGGTGCAGGGGAAGAGCTATGGACGTGGCAGGTGGGCAGTGTTGGAAATAGATAACTAATAATTTATCTAGATAAAGATAAAGATGACTATACTATTTCTTATCTAGATACAGATAAAGATAGTTATACTAAATTTCATCTAGATAAAGATAAAAATAAGTACATTTTTATCTAGATAAATATGAGATAATTTCATGTTTAATTTTGAAAACATTCGGGATACTACAACCTACAGATATTAGGTAAATATTCATAATTAAAAACATTTTAAAATAAATATAATTTTTTCAACTCATTTCAAATATTAATAAACATAAAATATAAAATAATTTTTTTTTGAAATAAACTTCATAAGAAGATGCCAAATCATTCTCTAACTTAGTATTAAAAAAATCTTAGATTTGAAAAATAAAATAACAATACATTTCTGTCTTTTTTTTAACAAATTTAAAACATTTTGAAAATAAACATATAATATAAAGAGTTATTTTTTTAAAATAAACTTCATAAGAAGATTGTCATCTTGCCAGTTATTATCTGTGTAATAGGTATATAGATGTACAGAAAAATGTAAAAATGAAAATATAAAAACATTTTAAATTTTCAAATTTTATTTTTATTCTATTTAAATAAATTATCTAGATTGGTACTCATAGATAACAAAATTTTTATCTAGATGAAGATAAAGATAACTGAGTATAAATTTATCTAGATAAGATAAAATATAAATAATTGTTATCTAGATAACTTATCTAGATACATTTATCTAGATATTTCCCAACACTGCAGGTGGGAGATGTTGCATTTAGTTCGGCCTCGGTTCAGGGGTGCACAGTGTATTGTACGAAAGCCAGACGTCGTCGAAGGAGACGTGTCGCCACGTGCGTCATGAGATGCGACGACACAAGCCCGTAGCGAAATACGCGACGCGGAAGAACATAAATAATAATATTTCCATTTGTTGCGTGTTTCAAGACGATGAACTTTTTTTCTTAATCTATTTTTATTGGTTTTTTTTTTTTTTTTTTAATCGGAATAAGTACAGTCTATACACGCAAATTATGTTCGTTCAGCCGCCGGAACGCGTATATTCATAACACGGTCCACATGACATATGTAATATTATAAAACTCGTTCCGCAACGATTTTCGAGTATCGCAGTTCGGCGCACAGTTTTTTTTATGTAATTTCAACGCGTGTCTTACTAACGCGCCACGATCAAATCCCGGTCCTCGCACCGTAACCGTTATTGATTTAGATCCATCGTTTTCGTTTTCATCCCTCGGGTAGCGTATCGTACTGCTAATTTATTTATTTATTTTCTTTTTGTACACGCACACCGTGAATAGAAACCCGCTTAATAAATGTTCACGTCACTCACTAATATAGCTCTTTTTTTCGACGGGACAATGATATACACTGAATTTCGCAATATAGGAGAACTAACAGTCAACCTACAAGATTATTAAAATATTTTATCTTTTTGGTGCAAAAACTGGATAACATCATTAAGTCCCACGAAAAGTGTAAGCATTATGCTTAATCTACATTGTAACAGTACTCCGTTGTCGCTCAACTTCAAAAGAGTACATATCTCTTGAAAACCGAACGTCAAGTATATTTTGTTATAACGCTGGACAAACGTCAACGTCCTGGTGACCACACTTAACATCTAAACTTCAACAAGCCTACTAATGCCTAGCAATGCTGTTCCTTACTTTAAATAAGAAATCAACTTTTTGAAAAAATTCTCTTTACTTATTTATAAGGAAATACTGAGTCCTCTTTTTACCTATAAATTAGTGAAAATGTGCACTAAGAAAAACTTAAAATGTTTCAAAAAAATATCTGAATAATAATAAAAAATGTTCCATGGTTTGTAAGAAATCAAAATATTCACAAATACCTCAATATTCATGTTTCCAATACCATATAAAAAATCTGGCCGATACCTTCTTCAAATCTATTCAGAAGTCAACAGAATTGACTACCAACTATCAACTCAACGTAGGACCATTGATCCAACTCCGCCTTCGATGTGGACATCATCTCAACCTACTTGTTTCAATAAAAACTTAGTGTTTTAAAAGTTTTAATTTTTTTTTAATGTTTTTAAGTGTCTTATGCCACCGGGATAACTTTGTCATTACTCCATAAAATAAGAATTACCCTTTCACACCTACATACTGTCATCACTAGATATAAATAGCGCAAACTAGGAATATCTTACCGTATTTATAACAAAAAAAAAAAAGTAAGCATTCGTTTTCCACGACGGACAGATGCAATTTCGCTACCGAATGTTACAAAAGTGTCTAACGACTTGCTGATACAGTAAGCGGCTTGGACGAAACGATTCGATGACGTGTATCATTAGTGATCGTGTCGCGTTTTATAATTTAATCGAACGATCGTGCGCTTGATCCAACCAATATTATTTCACCGTTCGAGCCGCGCATTTTGTGTTTGGGACGTTGTCCGAGCTATCGCAATATATTATACATATAACAGATGTACGTGCAGTCGATCAAGCACATACAGTCGTGTTGGTTTTACACGCGTAGTATTATGATGAACGTGTACTCACGACTGAGTGAATGCGTGATCGTTATTGTATCGTCAATCAATCGTGTAAGAACGTATTAAACGAACACGGACACGCGTCGTTGGATCTGCAAGAATCGCAACCTAACGTAAACGGTGTTTAACATTTAACGCACTCTCTCGCTGGCCCACACATTCGCTCCTAATTTATTCATCGATTTCTACTGCCATCCATTTATCCTCGTTAACGGGACGAGCTTCGCAACCCGATTTCGAGAATGACCCAGGGATGACAAGCGTTCGCTTCTCTTCCATCGGATCCACATCGGAATCCGTAAAACCGTTTATATTATTGAAGTCCTTAAACGTCGCAGAAGATGTGCTTTAACACGACTTACTCAACAGAAAGCGTGTACATTCAAAAGCAGTACCGTGTAGGATTTTCACTGTTTTTTCACGTCTCTTTAGCGAGTCAGAAGCAACTCTGCCTAATGGTACACCACGCTGTGTTAAACGATACAGCGAAGAGAACACATTGAATCCTGTAAAAGAAATTCTCATTTCATTCATATTATTTATTCGAGCGCACCGTGAGATATTAATTATACGTGTGGTTTCGAGTACGCGTTGGGCTTTCGTAACTAACGGTCGTTATGCAGCCGTAAGGTTTCTTTGAAGACAGCCGAAACGCACGTGTATCCTTTCGTAAAATGTTATAGATGTGTGTGCGAGTAAGTGTAAAAGTACTTACGGCCGTCCGTTGCTGGTATCCTCGCTGTGGGGTTAAGAAATAATTATGGAGCATGGTTTTTCAAGAGAGCGAAAAAGAGAGATAAAAAAACAGACTACAACTACGCGTTTGCATGACGTACATATTACACATACCGTAGATTAGCGCGTTTCGTAATAAACCATTTTTTCGTTGTCATTTCACAACCAACCACATAGGCGAACATTGAACTGCATTACAATTTTTTTTTTTTTTTTTGTAGTTTCAAAATGTTCCTTAATTTCTATAGACTGGACAGTCGGAGCGTAATCTACGCGTTTGGAAAATTATAAAATAATTGTTGTTGCAAAAACTGTTCGAAAAAGATAAGCGCTACTGGTATGAAATAAACAACAAAAATTCCGTTTTCTATTAAAATATGATTTCATACATAGTTCAGTCACATGGCAAATTTTATTTATTTTTTTACGAGCAATGTTTTTAATAATACCTTTTTAAAATTAAAGGGTATTTACATGAATCGATATTGTCAACTAATCCGCACACAGCGAACTTTAAGGACGGGAAAAGATTTATTGACTTAAGTCTAAAACATCAATAAGAAAATCTAAATTTAATCGTAAACGGGGTTTATTGAACATTTTATTCAACAACCGTGCACGTGTGAAAACCGATAGTTTAAAAGTGAAATTTCTAAAACCATAAGCGCATTTTTGCGGTCTGCTCACAGTGGAAAATATTCTAATTACATTTCAAGCATTTTTTTTTTGTTCTATCGCGTTATGGTACCATCGGTTTACTGATGTACTATTCGTAAATATTTTAAATAAAACGTAATCATAATAAAAAATAAAAAAACATAAAAATATGTTGCACGTACTATTATGTTATAAGGTGAGATGTATTCGGTGGAAAAGTATCATGCACACACACACGTGAGGCCGAGTTACATCGATAACGACGAGTCGGTCGGCAGCGGGTGTGTGTGTCACGACTGTGATATAGCTTTCGAAGTGGGCGCGTGTGCTACGCAGTGGGCATACTTGGAAAATCGGTCGTTTCGTCCCCGAAGGCGGTGCCCCGGGCGTGTGTAAGAAAGAAGCACGCCTGCGTGTGTGTGCGTGCGTGCGTGCATGTGATGTCGCGGGTGGAAGGGCGGAAATGAAAATGGAAACCGAAAAAAAAAACGGGAAAATAATACGTCACATGTTCGAGTGTATACGTGCACTATAGGACAGCGCGTGAAAGTGTATACGGATACGCGTATAAAATAGTGTAATAACGAGGAAAATAAAGATGGAGGGATGATTATGGGTCGTGCGTGAGGAATGGCAGAGGAATAAAGGATGTATTGGGTTTCTCCTACTGAATTCTCGCTATTACCTTAATCAGGGCCTCAGGGTTTCCGACGAGTCCGTCTAGGCTAGGGGCGCCGACTTCCTTACGGCTATTACGGCACGCGTTATGTGAATTTAATTTTTCATTTTGACCGAACAGCGCAACGTGTATTATTCGCACGAAAATAAATCGACTATACTGTATCTTACCGGGGATGGGTGGCACCGTCAGGGTCCAGGGATAGTCCGCGGTTAGTATCTTACGGTAAAGATAAATCGAGGCCATCCGAATTCGGATGTGAAAGTAACTACGGCCACTGCAATGTGCGAATTACGCGTTTTCATTTAACTGTGATGCCTAGGGTGGAAATTTTTTTCGACATCGGTTCTACGATAACATGTGTTCAATTACTCTTACGAAAAAATCTTCTGGACATCATTCGTAAGCCGTATTAAGTTAATGATGACCGAAAATGACGTCATGTTACTATCGATCGTACGATTATACTTTGAACTAGACATTTTTGCAACGGTAGCTTATAACGTGTACTTTACATGCAGAACTATAGTAATAGAGCAATAACATAATAATAATTGTACTCGGTGTTGGATTATTATGACAGACGAAAGTAGTTGATCGTATTTTACGAAAAACGTTTACACAAAAATACTATAAAACCGTACACGAGTTTTAAGTACAAGTCAGGGTTTGGTGAAAGGACGTTCGATTAAAATATGAACGAAACAATTGGCATGGTTTTTTTCTAAATGGATTTTTGGCTTTTAATGGGATATGACGATTATCTATCGAACGGTAACTATATAGTATCTACCGGGAACATAAAAAAAAAACCGCCGAACGGTTCGCAATGTCGTACTGATGTACCAAATCGTTGAACTTTCGAAAGTCCAACTCCGATTCAGTAGTGCACCGCGAACCGACGACGGACGCGTTTGTGTACATGAAGTTATAGAATACAAATGCGCCGGGACGCGGGATACTTGTATATTCACGAAAAATCGATAATGACATTTCCCAAACGCGAATTCCGTCTCGTGCGAGACCAAATGTGTTGGCAATTTTGATTTTTCTTACACCTACAGATTCGGTTCGGCGACTCGACTACAACAATACGTAATAATAATAAATAGGTCAGCCAGACGCGCGGGCGAAGCATAATAATAATATATTTATATAGGTACACGTGCACACAATGCAATCGTTCGAAAAGTCGGACGTGGCGTGGGGGCGAGAGAACGAATTATTATTATTATCGTCGCTTTTGTGTGTGTGTGTGTGCGTGTACATAGTTTTGTTCAATTGTCGTCGTCGTCGTCGACGATGGGAAAACACAATCCGAAGGATATCCGGTGGAGGCCCACGAGAATGGGAAATAAAAAAAAAAAAATAAAAACCTACGCACATTTCGGACGACGATAACGGTCATTACGGTTTTTTCCTCTAGTTAATTTTGCGTGTACGCATGCATTGTGTACGTACTGTATTAGTAATCGCGCGGCGCAGACGATTTTGCTATCAGGATTAGCCTCACGTCGTGTTCGTCGTCGTCGTCGTCGTCTTGCGATCAACGTTCGTCGACGACAATATATAATAAGTCGCCGAGACGTACACGAGAGAATAATATATATTATTATATGCAAATGCATGCGTTCGTCGACTGAGTTGGTGGTTTACGTGTACTCGTGTATTAAATGTGTTTTTCTTTCGCTCGATCGCCGTTTCAAGATCATTCAAAAACATTGACGCGCAGTGAAGCCACGCACGTCCGACGGTATCCCTCCGCATTCGATTCCGTTGGACCAATAATCATTATAACATTAGTGATTCCACATAGGCTCGTAGTGCGTCTCAGCAACAAGGAATGCATGTAAACTGTTAATGATCTTCGAGTCTCGCATTTTTTCCTGAACGCATAGGTTGGTAAATTCGTGTCTCAAACTCGATCAATTCATCGGATTTCTCGCGTGTCAACACTACGTAAATCTCGTCATCCGCAGTGACCGAAACACGTAAACTCGATTTTTAGGACGGAGAGGAGAATGATTTGATTTAGATAAAATTGCCACTTTGAACTTATGCTAAACACATTAGGCCATACCCTGTCTGTAATAATTGAGACATAGTAAAAATCGAGGAAATATAGTATTATAATTTAAAATAGAAAATACAATTTTTTTTACTTATATTCCAGACTGAATATATGATATGAAAATAATTATAAAATTCTTTCAATCACTAATTTCAAATCAATGTTTATATTTTCGCAACCTGTCACATTAAAGAAAATTTTACATAAATTCGAACAAAATTATGAATTGAAAATATAACTGCATCTACACAATTAATATGATATCTCCTTCGATTGAAAAATTGAAATTGTGTTAAATAATACACGTTATAGTTAGATGGTTTACGAAATTTTTAAGTATTCCAACTCTCCCGTGTACGGTCCTCGCTAATCCTGATTTAACTTTTCGTTAAAAGTTGTTTTTCAAGAGACCAGCTCATGCAAGCACCTAAAATGGGAAAGCACGTCTTGTGTGGGAATCACTTAATGAGACCCTTGAGGAGACTTAATTTTTTTCAATTACGACTAACTTCAATACATCATTGAATTTTTCATTATTAAAATCGGACTTTCAATGATTTTGATTTTTTTTCCTGCACACCGTAGCACTTATGAGTACTTCATACTTCTTCAAAATCTATAACTTGTCCGAAATCAATAACGTTCGGTACTGATTTTGGATTTGAACGTAAAGCACTTTACTATACATTACTGAATAGTATTGACTGGTCATAACAAAATCAATACACGAAACGATGGAACAACGTTCACTAGCCATCGAATTGAACAACACTGAACCAACAAACATCAATTATTACAATTGTTTATGGATTGAAATCTCGATGGAGCAAAATATTTACACAAACAACGTAATACTTAAGCGAACAAAACAAAAACAATTTCTTATCTCATTTCCGTACGACTACTATAAAAAACGTTTTCTGCTGAATCAAAACACCATTATTTTCTATCCGTTTAGTTAGGAAAAATCAATGCATGTTAACCTAGTTACCCAGTTTTTCTGATCGCAAATTAGGAAACGTTAAGGAAACGACGGAAAACATGCGGGAAAGCGTCTTTGACAAGTTCAGTGGCGTATTTGAGGGGGGGGGGGGCGATGGGGGCAATCTCCCCCCCCCCCGAGAATTTTTAGACCAGGAAAATTTTATATAACTAATGGGTATAGGGTATTTGAGTATTTCATTAAAAAACAAAAAATCCGAAAAATTGTGTTGATGATAACAAATTATTGGTAAAAATTACGGTTATCTAGATAACCATGGTAAAAATGTACATACATTTTTCTTTGTGGTACACATGTCGTATATATGTATTTATATATTTACATTGCTTAAAACTAAGGACTTGTTATTTTTCTTAAATTACATTAAAAACACACTTATAATTCATCTCTTTGCTTATTTTTGTTGCTTTTTTTTGTTAGATTGATAACATGGTTAAGATCCAAAATGAGGCAAGAACGCTTGACTGGTTTGGCTTGGCTAAAAATACATCATACTATATCAATAGATAATGTTATAAATAGATTTGCTAATAAAAAAAAATAGAAATATAGATTTTGTTTTATTAATAATGTTGCTTAATATGTTGATTTTTTTATCATATTTGTTTAACTTATTACTTTATAGGTTATACAGGTGCAATATAAAATTCATTATGTCTTGGTAAGTTTGTGTGAATAGTTGGGTAAACTCTTTTTAAATTCGCCCTCACCGACATGAACTCTCAAATACGCCACTGGACAAGTTCTACTGTAATTTTTGGTAATCAATTTCAAAAGCGCGGATAACAGTTAACCTTAACCTAATTACTATTTTAACCAACTGATCAGTGCTAAATACTTGAATTTCAATGACCAATGACGTTTGTATTTTTTCTTTCCAGCAAAAAAATAAGTCTAACTGTTACACAAATTACTATACGGCATAAACAGCCATCGCGTTCAGTATTTATAAAATTTGTATTAAAAGAGTTATCGAATTATTTTTTTTTTTAACTAAAAATCGTTTTAGTTAGGTTTTCAGTGTTTTTTCTGTTACTCGTTGTGCGCCACTATAAATAACCATAATGGCAACATTGGCTGTATGAAGGAAAAACGGTAAACGATATTCGGTCTATAGGTACGATCCCCACCCCTCTCGTGTACAATAGTGAAAAATTCGAAAAACGCGCGCCAGAGGTTGCGTCGAAATGTTTCCGTCGGGCTGACCGTAAAACCTGTGCACCCACCCCGTGCACCGTCCGTATCTCCGCTGTTAATATTCGGACGCGTTCATGGCGCGTCGGATCACGGATAATCTGTTTATGGGGTTTGACGTTGTTGGCGGATAACAGGAAAAAAATTAAATTAAAAAAATTAAAACCGTGCAATATAGAAGGGAATCTTCAAAAGTGTCGCGTTTCACTGGTTTTTTTTTTCTACGGCTTAAACCATATAGGTATATACTCCTGCACACACGCGCGCTCGTTCGCGGTATCCGGTTACCTCATTCGGGTTGTACACCGCACGTACGTTGTTTCTCGGGGAGGAATCGAAACCAGTGTGCGTACGTGTATACAATGTGTTCGAGCGTGTACCTTGTACGGGCTGCCGAAGCTTATTAAATTGTTTACAACGACACGCTGCTGTCCTGCGCCATAAATACATTTACTTTCAAGCACGTTTTATAGGCGGTCACGATCGGTACGCGAAAGAGTTTTCGACCATCTCACAATGAAAATACTTGACTAAAGCGAGTTCGATCACCACGAGCGTGTTAAACGTACAACTTGAACTCCGTATGTTTCAAATAAAACAATTAGGAATTATTTATTTAACTTGTGATAAGAATAAGTTCATTCACTTTTCACCAGTAGACACATGTTATCCGGATGGCAAATATATGGTATTCATTTCTGGTATTTAAGTAGTGTATGCGGGGAGACTGTTTAATATGCTGTATCCATCACAGCGATGAAAATTGCACGCGTTGTTTACGCGTACGAATTGCGTTTATTTATTTATTTTTTTAATTTTGTTTTAACGTGTACAACTAATAATATTTTAACTTTGCTGTTAATAATATTATTGAACTTTCAAAGGCTAAGTCGTGATTATGATTTTATAAATAATTTAAATATAAGAATTAACAAAATTAATTAAATTTAAGAATTGTATAATAATAAACTTATAGATTCAACATTAATTTTAAAACAAAACATAATGTTTTTGGAATAGTGTGAAAATATAAAATATACTTTAATACTTATTCCAAAATACAGTATTCGTAATGTTTGAGAACTTCGGTAGATACTCGTGAACTATATTCGTAATTGTCAGTTTGACCCTTACGCAATAATATTGTACAACACGTTTCTGCTGGACACCGCAGGGCCGTGTTTGTATAAATATTTGTACTTGCTGGTCGGGCCACATTGGATTTTGGGACGGTTTACTGTTGTTCACTAACAGCTTCAGCACCGAGTTTTTGTCGCGCTTTCTGCGTTTGGAATCAAGATCCTATAAGGTATCCTATTAGATATCAACGCCTCAGGTGTGTTTGCTTGTTATAAAATCCGTTCAGAAGCAGCGTCAGCGGAATCCGTCTACCGTTTAATTCGTTATTGTGTAAGTGTCCCAATGCACGGAAAAATTTGAAACAGTTTCGATTTCTTTTTGAAGGAATGAACATTTGATAGACTGTCCGCAAGAACGTTTGCTGCATACAAATCTCCATTGCGATTATTTCGGACGACGCACGGCCAAGTATACCGGTTCCACGTGTAGACGTTTTATTCGCATGCATTAATAATAACACCGCACGCATTACTAGTACTGTCACTACTGTCACGTGACAGACGGTCTTCCATCGGAATTAGCCTCACGTCGTCACCGTCCGACCGTCATTCACAATAAGGATATGGTCACAGTGGATTCGACCGACGTCAGATGTCCACCGGACGAAATTCAATCTCGTTTGTTTTTATCGGCCGATTTGGTCGGCGTTTGTACCAGTTCATAATCGGATCATCTTCGGAAGTTCGACTGCTTTCTTGGAATTTCTCTCTATTATTTTTCAGTATATGATAAAAATGTACTAGGTCATTCTTGTAGGATTGAAAAAAATCTTCATCCTATTCCAGTAGTTGGCAAAACAGTGTATGGATTTCTTCGTGAGGTATTCCCGTTTTTTTACTGATAAATATTTAATAACAGGATTTGTTTCCAAACACATAAATTAAGGTACATTAAATTTATTAATTATAACTTGTACTCAATGCATTGCAATAAACAACTGTCGGATGTTCTATAGACCAATTTTATTGATTTTACTGACGAAAATTGTCGCACGACCGATGTCGGTGCCATTGCGTTTAAGTCATTCCTCGAGTACACCTACATAAAATGTACGATATTTTAACGTAACGCGCTGCTTTTCACACTGTTTCACAAATACGTTTTCTGTTTTTTTTTTCTTCAATTTTTAACAATTATAAAATACCGGTCCGGTGGTCCGAATTTTATTGACGCATACATATCTGTACGATCCGGGTTTCTATACGTACAGCAAAAACCGCGATGTATACAACGACGTAGTTAAACACAGCATATCTGATGTCACACAATACTAACTAAAAAGTGGAGCCGAATTCTTAAATCACGTGAAGCAATCGCTTCACTTTTTACATAAGTGAGTGGGTGTAAATAAGAATTGGAGATTAAAAAGTTAGCCAAGTTGAATAAAGTGTTGTTTACATAATTGATGCCAGAAAAGTTTAGATGATTGGTCAATGGAATAAAATGGCTTACATAAGTGAAAGTGTGACATCCCCCTTAAATAGATTAAAATGTTTTTTCAAATTATGAAACGATGACAAAAAGAAAAAAAATTTCCTAATTTCCCACAATCATATCAACAAACATTAACATAAAAGATTAAATAACAAAAACTTAGATTAAATTATTCCATAGGTGACTTAAACTTTTTTTTTTAAATTATTATATTCCTACCAGTTGTGGACAACTTAGTTCAACACTGAAAAGCCAGATTTTCATACAATAAAAATATAATATCTGGTTTTTGTTTTCTAATTTCTAATGAAACTCATGATAACCAAGTAATAAAAGATCTTAATTAATTGTATTCAGATGATATTAATCAAAAAGTTTTTAAGTAGAAGTAAGGCTTTGGTGTACACATTTGCAAAAATTAAGTGTACATGGTTTTCTAGATGCTTTTGATTAGTGCGATAAATACCCCTTTTCAAATGTGTTTAAACTGCTCCAAATTTTTTATAACACTACATACCTGTTAAATTATATGAACCGGAAAGAAATTCTTCCACATTAAAAATAATTAAGATTAATCTTGAAAATTCTGTTGGTCATTCCATTTAATGCTTAATGGTTTAATAGCACTTACTATTCAATACGAAGCTGATGTTGAAGTTGAGGAGATAATCAAAACAATGGTAAAACAAAACAGTCATATTGTATTTATTTTACTATATAACTATGTATACTATATTTATTTCACGACTATATATACATAAAGGTTTTCGTTTAATCTCATGTTTATTTTGTTTTTATAGATTATAATATTATAATTTAGCGGGAAGAGGAGATTTTTTAGTAATGAGGAAAAAAATCCATTAATATTATGACACCTACCTTGAAAGAATGCCACGTACGCTATTGGTGGGATAGCATTTTTAGATTTCGTTCCACAGAAAAATTTCGAGTTTGGCCTCACTGATACAGTTATCTGATGGTCTAGATTCTGTTTATAGCTTTGCTGACGGTTAGCTATGATCATATGCGTAAGGAATGGTTCAAGTCATATGTTCAGGGGGTATTTACACATTTTCTTTAGTTTGCATGCGAATATGCAGGTAATTATGCTCGTGTTGTGACGGTAAAAACAAGTGTGTGCATCTTAATGGCCAAGACGTTTTTTTTAACGGTATTTGAACCTGATACGAATTCGATTGATTCTAAAATGTTTTAAAAGTATATTGTTTCTAATCGAAAATTTTCAAATTGTTCCACGAGCGAATTCCACAAAAATAATTAAATACAGACATGCGGTATGGGCACCGTATAACAGAAATATAAAATATAAAATATGATTTTATCAATAGAAAACGCGTCTGACTGGGAAAAAAACAAATAATGTGTACGCTCGTTGTACTGTGTTATTTGTGTAAAAAAAAAAAAAAAAAATAATAATGTGGTTGATATTTGCGTGGTAAGTGCGTTTCCGCCGACTCTGGCTGACAAATTTAAACGTTGGAGTCAACAATAAAAAGTTCACCAACCCCTGATACGCACGAAACGCGAAGACTTTCAAATTGACTTTTACCGCGCGGGGGTGAGTTTATTTTCTTCAGTGCAAACCCGTATAGGTATATATTTATGTGTATATATGTATAATGTATATACAAGCGTGCAATCGTGACGGGTATAGGCGTACAAATATATTTATATACGTTTGCAGTTATTGCCACGCGATAAATCGTTTCTCCAGTCAATCCGACCGTGACGCGTTAGAGAGATTTAAACAATATACTGCGCCACGGAGAGAAGAGTATCGTTCTTAACGACATTATAAAAGTATTCATATTGTATATGTACACGCAGAACTCGAATTTAGGGATAATTTAGGACACGGGGGGACGGATCTCGTTCAATATAAAATGTAGTTCTAAGATACATTTTTGATTATAAATAATATTCATTTTTTTTTTTTTTTTAATTTGTATTCAATAAAAAAATGGGTACTTGATATCATCATATACATGTGCATATGAATTCGTCAAAAAATCTTTTGCTACAGTTAATTTGATGATGGATGTTTTTATTTTAAAATTCTGTTTTTATAAGTTAAGAATAAAAATTGATAATAACTGTAAAGAAATGTGAGAAATGAGACCCATCCCCTTTTTTGTTGAATAATTTCAAGGAACACTTTTTTTTTTTTTTTGCTTAAGAGTCCCTCTTCTATTTTTCCAATTAAAGCACTGAATATACGTAAGTACGATATACCCATGTTGCTGTATAGGTGTATTACATAGGTACGCAAAACATAATAAATTATAGTTTATTTCGTCATTTACCGCCAACGCTGGTGTTTCTATAAGCAGCATTTTTTTTTACGACGACAACGACAACGATGCAATCACTACATTGAAATTACATCAATACGAATATAATTAATAAGCAAACTTACAATGACATTTTTTTTTTTTTTTTTTTGAAAAAGAACATTTACGTACATAAATATATTTTAACTTTTCAATTATCATCGTTAAAAGAACAGATACGAAAATTGATCAAAAATCTTCATTTAGAAATCGCGCGTAGTATATTTTTCGCTATATTAACAAAAACAAAATCCTCGTAAAAATGTGAAAATATTTTTTTTAAATAATTTAGAGATGATTAGCAAATAAAAAATGTTTATACAGTTGAGAATACTTGTATTTAACGCATTTTTTAAAGCTATTTTTGTGTTCTTAAATTACAAATGCATTTTCGAGCCATTTTAAATATTTATGAGCCAGTTAGGCTCTAATTAATTGACACGGTTGTTTGCTGAAACTTCAGCCATTACTGATTTCTCTCTTATTGCAGGTGACCATTTAGAGACGTCTTACTGATCCCAAACATGAATGGTCACCGTTCGTTTGAAAGTCAAGATCTTACCAAACCAAATATCCGCCCAAGTCCTTATAATCGAAGGGAAAAATGGACGTTATAACGTGGAAAATGCATAAGAAATGAGTTCCATTTGAATCAATCACGCTGAACAACGAGAACATCCACATAAACATAATAGCACCCTAAATAACGACGGTATCATTTCCATAACAATTGTATTATATTCTACGCGAGAAATGCCATTGCGTGAGAAATAACCGTGAACACAACAAATTATATCATATTATAACTAGTTGGTTCTTTAACAATAATATTCGCATAATATAACACTTTTGGACGACTTTTGCCCGAACTATCATCGTTAAAAACGGTTTATGACGAATAAGCTACTTGTTTGTGGCATCGACAACGTATTATTGAGTACCGTGCGAATCATTAGAGATGGGAACATTTTTGGAAAAATGATTAATAAATTCTTATAGAAGTGTTCAGTGTTTAACCGATGGTTTCCGAAATAATGGAAATATATATGTAAGTCGTACTCACATTGTGCACTCCATGTGAAGTGATTTCTTATGTAATATTTGTACGTATTTAGACATATGTATATAATAGACATTGATGCGTTTCGACTCGGTTACCTCTCCAGTTACTTTTTGAAAAAATTTAATCAAAGTGAACCTATGTTTCTAATTGAATTTAAAATTCAGCGAAAACCGTCTAGTGTGGTAATGCTGGAATTGGGAAGAAATTCGAACTTTAAAAGCTTCGCTAAGATTAACATGAAACCGTTTAATTAGAAATCACCCATTCAACAGTAGCACATATGTACGATTAGAGTATATATAAAAATAAATCAAATAATATAACGCCTCTGAAGATATTATTATACTTCCCGTGAGAATCTTCCAAATGGTACACAATTAATCGATTTCCAATTATTTAGATCAAAATGTTTATTTTTTATTTTTTTATATATGTATATAAAAATATAAAAAGACTTTGGATACTTAGATTCATGACTCAGACTTCTGGGACTCGTTACTACAAGTTTTATTTCAGATTACAAAAAACATGCATCTACGATGTATTTTATATATATAAATATATATAAAAAAAAAAAAAAACTAAAATAAACAACAAGCGAAATGTACAAAACAGACACGACATAATAGGAGTACTCGTACTAATTTTCTCCCGTCAAGTTATGAGAAAAACAAATATTTCAAAAACCGTGTCCAATAATTCAAAGCTAAAAAATGAAAAAACAAACCGTATTGTGTTCAATATTAGACATTATCTTCCTCCGTGACCAATTCGCTTTTAGGAGTACAGCCAAAAATGCTTAAACCAAAAAACCAAAAAATTAGCTCATTGTGTAACAAGAAAAAATATTATAAAAATTAATGGAGTTGTAACTACAGACTAATTAGTAACGCTAATTCTGATAGACATTTTTTCTTAATTATCCATCTTATTTTTTCAAACCATAATCCTTCGATCATAGACACTATTACACCATTACGTGAGATTGATCTCTATTCCTGAAAAATGTTATGAATTTCAATCCAACTTAAGACAAACCTATGTACACCCGTATATTCATATCACAATAGAAAATGGTTAACATAATATTTTAGCCGATAAGAAGACAATTGGCACAACTAACGTTTTATTTGTACGTTGAATTAGCGAGTTGACATATAATATTTGCAATTAGGTTGAGTAAAATGTATAAAAGACAGAAAGACTAACGAACAAAGAGGATCTTCTGTGGCGGTCGTGTGACTCGACGACTACGGGAAACATATGCGTGATTTAAGTGTTGCCTTAATTCAAATTATGTGTTTGTGTCTATACGTACGATTTGATTAACGTATACGATACGTGTACCATTATGGAGCGTAAGAAAATGGTACGATGAAACCGCATCCGGGAACAATAAGGAAAAATAAATAAATATAAATGTACCGTACGTTTATGTAAGGGAAACAAAATCAGTCGACGAAAGCATTAAGCTTGCACTTAACCGCCATCGCCGTAGACGGATGATTGCTTGGCAAAACTACTCCACAAACGCAGTTGTTTCTCGATCATAATAAAATAATTATCATCCGTCTACGGTGGATAGGATAACGAGTGAATAAGAAGATAAAATAAAAAATTAAATTAAAAAAAAAATAAATAAATACCATTTACTTTTACGTATCAAATGTACTAATTTTCAATTCTAAGTAAAAATTGCATTACGTGTACGCACCATTGTGCACGCACGCGGTTGTTTTATTTATGGTACGACGTATTTAATTTCAAATGACTACGTGGTCTTCTTCGTATAGCAGCTCCACCTTGAACCGTCCTTATACGGGGAGCTCGGAATTTCTTTGAGCAGAAAACATATATATATATACGAATAAAATATATACGATGATGAGCGACGAACATATCTTATACACGTGTCCGTACAAACGTACAGTGTCCCGAGAAAACTTACCAGTTGCACACCTCCAGTGTTAAAAAAGTATAAGCTGCTAAGCTTCAGTACAAAATCAAACAAATAATTTTTAATTTGGTTATTTTTGTAAAATTCAAATATCGTCATATTACAGGCGTGTTACGATGAAACAAGTAAATATCGTTCGGATAACTATGAGCAAACACCGAAAGCTTTGATATTTTCATCGATCGTATCGTATAATACTGCGGTAAAAAATCTAACATCCAACGTCCTAGGCAGTCACGGTTTGCCAAAATGGTTCGGATATTGAGTTCAGCCCAATATTGCGCGTCAGTCGATCCTGTTCACGAGGATTTGTTTTTTTCCGAAATTCTTATTCGCTGTATTATGACATGTATATGTATATGTATATATATTATCGCTTATAGCGACCAAACGACGTTTTTGCATCGTGTGCGTACGCATCAAATATACCTATACTCGTGGAATAAACGTGAAACAAAAAACGACGGCCGACCGCGTAAACATGCGAAACACGAGGGAGCGTTATCAAACAAAAAAAAACAAAAATTATAAATCCGTTTTTATCTTTGTTAGCAGACCCTTCTATACGTGAGCACTCTCGTCATATAACTTCGAAGAGTTGAGTCGCGTGTTTCTGCATAATGTGTAATATTATCATCGGTGAGCGCGTGAATTTTAGTGTGAATACGCGCACAACACTTGACGTTGTTTTAAGGATGCGAATGCGACGAACGGACGAACCGTGGCCGGAGGAGGCGAGTTTCGGGATCAACGGTTTGTATTATAATCGATTGCGAACGAATCGCGAGTCAACGGACGCTTTCGGTGTTCGCGGATCCATGTGATACAACCCATGGTGCAGTGTACTGAAGACGTTTTCTCGTTATCGTTTCGATCGAGATCCTGAAACCATCCCCGACGGAAATACGCGCGATAGTGAAAACGATCGAAACGATCATATTAATCTTGCCGTTCCGGTCTTTTCCTTTTTTCCCGACACAGACCGATGTCATTTCAACGTACATGTAATAAACAGTCGCACACCGCAGTCGTTGTGTTTTCGTTTTCCCGACGGCGTACACTTGACGGTTTATCCACTGATGCGCTTCTATTCTATTGCGTCCCTAGATCCTCTTTTCGTGAAATACTTACGACGCGTCGTGGATCGACGAGCGTTCTTCATAACTACACGCCTGTTAAGCGATTGTTGAGCGAATACTGCGGGGACGGTCTGCGAAACGCATAGGCCAAAGACCCGTGTTCTGTTTAGGAAATATCACAGGCTTTACCGGCAGTAATTTGCAGCAGGGGTAAACGCACGCCTATAGTCATCGATCGAACGTGCGATGTCCGTCTCAGACCGATTTGCTCGTCGAATACGCACGCGTGCAGCCGACAGTCGGTGCGTATTGCACGTCATGTTTTACGATTACATCTCGGTCGCGAAATCTCTCGCACATGGCGCACGAACGTACACTTCGTGCGCTACGCGGTCCTTCAAAAACCGTTCTTTTACTATCCATTGTTCGTCGGATCATAATACTTCGGTCGATCAAATATTGACCGTTCGACCGCGCGTGATGTGGTATTCAGAAACTCCCGTACCGCCGCAGACTTATCCTTTAAACGGGGATCTCCTCCTCGTCGAGTGTCCGGATTTGTTCGCCCCTTCCGTTTTTCACTTCAACCCTACCCGTCACCGGCACCGATCGCTCTCCGTCGGATCGCGGCCGTCCGACGTATTGCGCACACAGACTTGCACTGCCGGTGCACTGTCGGCATATTGATGTCGGTGCGCGCGTAACAAATATGGTAAGGACCAGCGGCGGCGGCGTATATGGCACACTCGTTACACCGGTACGGACCGCGCGCGCGGTGCACACGAACTGGTCGTCTCCGTATGCGCTGAGGTCGCGCACGGGTTCGCGGTCTCGGAACAATACGGCTGGGAATGTAGGCGGTACACGTCGAACGGTACACGGTTTTATCGCGGCACGATTCCGTCGGACGTAGAGTAAAAAAAAAAATAAAATAAAAACAATACTAATAATACCGTAATTATACGCGCGCGCACATGTGCGCATATGTACCCGATTAAAACGCGTAAATCCGACGGCGACGACGACCGACCGGATCGCAAACGGCCAACGGTATTTACGTGTGCGCAATGTGAACGGGTGTCGCGAACGCATAACGGTGAACGTGCGTGCACGCGGGCGCGTATGTCGTTCTACCTGCGTACACGTACACGTTGCATACAACGCGAAACGGTACGGGAGTAATTGATTTTTTCTCTTTTTTTTTTTTTTTTATATTTCCTGTTCAATCGATTCTTGTTGGGTTCCGTTTTCGCATATTTTTCCGCACGACACAGCGACACAAACTCTCCGTTAAGAGTACGTTTCGGAAACGCGTTGGTGCCGCCGTACCTGCGAAACATGTACCTACTGTTCCGCAGAGACATTCCGGTAAAACAGAAAAACGTCACCGTCAACATTGCCGACGAACGGAAAAACTTTACAACTCTTCCGGTAACGCGTTCCGACAGCGTTGTTGGAATTTGACCGAAACCTTCCCGCACCCTCCCCCCATAATCGGTCAACCGATGTTCAAGCCGAGTGGACTGCGTGACGAGTTAAGCAGAACCACACGTTACACGTGCGTCAAAGACCATTATTGATAATCGCACACGTTTATGATCACAATAAGCGCACGACGGCGTACACGCGAAAAACGAACGAGTACGGACAATTTGCTGTTACGCAATGGTTTATTATTGTAAATGTATACATGCGCGTATGTACGAGCCAACTGGTCGAAACCTAGTCTTATTTTCCTGAACGAAGCTGAATAAGGTACAATAAGGTATAATAACACTGCGTTTCGTGCATATACCGACATATAAATGTATTGTAATGTTATGCATTTCTAAGTGTATACTTCACGTTCAGATAGTCAATTTACATATATTATACACCAAAAAATATTAACTGATACTCGAGGGCATGTTTTACTTAAAACATTGTATACGTGCATACACGTAATCAGTCGACGTCTCTAGTACGCAGGAGGGTAAAATTATGACATAATGATGGGTTATT
Organism: Sipha maydis; assembly: GCA_034509805.1. Lineage (NCBI taxonomy): Eukaryota > Metazoa > Arthropoda > Insecta > Hemiptera > Aphididae > Sipha > Sipha maydis. The sequence goes on along the minus strand of JASXSY010001221.1, from coordinate 41,445 downwards.
ACCCGAAAAATGTGTTTCTGATCGCCGTCGCATACGTAGTTCATATTATTATTTCATTATTATTATTATTATTATTATTATTTACGATTAGAGAAAACATATAAGACATATTTTTACAAGCTACGATTAAGATGCATGTCTAAAATATACAACACTGATAACAATGACGACACAACTGCAATTGCAGTTGTTATATGTGCATTTACGTGTACTTCCAGTGAATATTCCAAGTTTGATATGGTACATACATGATAAGAGATACAGTCATCAGAGTTGGTGACCGTATATCGAGATTGTCATATCCACCCTAAAGAAAAATAGAGAAAACCGAAAGTTATTCAATAACATTGCTGCGCTCCATTTAAATGTATTGAATAAAAAAGAACAAGTAAACGTAGCCGAGTCGACAATTTCGAGATGATCGACTCCAAAGGGGGAGAAGGTAGGGAAAAAAGTTTGTACAACCGAAAGTTTCGAGTTGTCCCTATAAATAAACCGAACGGAGTATTTTCGAGTATGCATAAAAGTTTGTACAAATCCACTTGTACACAGGTCGAGGCCACGAGTAAACGCATAGAGTAGTTAGCAACGAGTTATCTGGTGTCCATAAATATATTCACATACTTCGCCCAATACAATAAACCATTGGAATACAATTTAAAACTATCACAAAATGTAACTGTAGTATGTACACGTGTGTCGTCTCAAGTTAGTTTTGTCATAATATCCTAAGAACTGGAGTACCATAGTCAATATGTGTTGAGAACCCTCGACAAAGCGTCTCGTCCTCTTTTCATTTTAAAGATTATCTCGTACACTATAAAGCTTTGTGGGTTTGGTTAAACCCGGTAAATCAGTCGCTTATGTTGTACATGTTCATCAAGTACCAGCGGATTTATACGTTTTTAATTTTTCGTAAACTGTATATTTTCTTTTTACAATAAGTCAAACTATGAACAATTCAAACATGACAATTAACTATGATTAACTAATCAAAGTAATCTCATTGATTTAGTTTTATACATTGTATAAGGTACAATGTACCAAGTAACAAAAAAAAAAAACTCATAACTACTGCGACAAACACTGATAACGTTATAAATATCCTTAGATGTTATGTTTAAAACAAAGTGTTTAAAACTGTTTTAAACAATTGATTTGAAACATCATAAATATTGCTTAAAACATTTGAATCTTATGTTTATGCCATGTTTTTTGTGTCTTAAATTAATTTTTAAATAATGTATAGTTAAGGTCAAACTATAAGATATGTATTGTACACCTAGGAACTTAAGAATTAAGATATAGTAAATACTAAAAAAAGAAAAATACTATTAAACTATTAAAAAAGTTTAAATTACGAGCTAGGACGGAACTAGGAGGAAGACAAAGATTCATCTCCGGGAATACAATTTTAGAGGATGTAATTTTGACTAATAGTATAATATTTTTAAATCGTTTTAATGATAATGTATTTAAAACTCAAGAAATATAATTGTAAACTAATTATTAGAAAAAACATTTTAAGGAAGGGTATTTAATTCATGGTCTGTATAGGGCGTAATCTTAACATTTCCCCCGGGTGTAAAAATTCCTAGTTCCGCCTCTGGTTGAGAGTTATTACACAATATATATGCACACAATACATAAGACACGAGTAACTGATTGTAGTTTTAAAAAAATCTCAATAACCAATGAAATGATAGACGAAGACGATAGGTTTTGACCGTGTAACCGCGACATGGGACATAACAACTCTGTAAATATCGCCAATTAACATCATGGTTCGGACGATTTGTTCGTGTACCGAAAATGAAATCAAATAGCCAACAGATATTGCTGTACAGAAAAGTAGGTAATTATTGTTATAAAGTATGACCAAAGGAAGATCACCAGACGACAAGAGGTTTTGATTGTAAAAGAAAAATCTATAACCTAATCGAAGAAAATAAAGGCATATTCTTGTGAACGAACAATACGCGGAACACGTCTACAGCAGGATACGATGTATTATTATTTATTATTTTCGTAGAAGTCGTGCGCACAGTTTCTAGAAGTCGAAATATTTTCGCGCTCGCGGCATTATCTCTCGTCTGCAACGAAAACGCCCGACGACATCTTCCGCGTATATAGATACACGCATAAAAGAATGCCCCCTCGCGTCACCGCCGACCGTGATTTCGACATCCGCCCCAGAATACATATTAACTTTTTCTCTCTCTTTATTCCTTCTCTCCTTCGCCTCTCGTCTGCTCCTCTTCCGCTCGACGGCGTGAGGCTCGCCGTGTCGCCGTGTAATAGCGCCCACCCGTACCTCTCTCAACTCCCCCCTCAACCCCAAACCATAGTATACACTATATATATATATATATATCCTGCTACGACCGTCTTCGCCCGTACGCGATTGAAAACTGCGCGGCGGCAGAGTGTTCCTTTCTTGTGCTTGTTGTATATATTCTCGTCGTGCACGCCGCTAAGAGTCAAAAACCACCCTCTCCCCTTCCTCCTCCTCCTCCTCCTTTTCTTTCTACTTCACCACCAACGCATCCTCCGCACTCCCCGACACCAACCCCTTTTTTATGTACGACTCTTCGCGATTTCTTTTTTCTTTTTTTTTCATCGTTTTCTTCTTATTTTCGCTCCGTCGTCATTGTCGTTTTTTTACCCACGCGCACACGTTATGGATGGGATTTTAACGATACGCCTTTACACACACACACACACACACACACACACACACACATACATACACCCATCTGAAGTCGCATATACTGCGTGCGTACGGCAGACTTTATTATTCGAACGGGGGTTTTATTATTTCCCCCGACGACTTTTACTCTCTCCAAAGACTTTTTTTTTCTCTTTCTAACTCTAACGACCTCCACACACACATATACACATACACACACACGCGCGCACAATAACTTGCACGTCGAAAAAAACGACGGGACTAACGCAGCAGCAGCGGTAAAAATATTATATATTTATGTATGTGTATGTGTGTGTGTGTGAAAGAGAGCCCTCTGTGATCCGCCTCTTCGTAAAACACGCGCCAAAGTGTGCGTTACGATATGATAAACGTAGTATAATAATATAAATGGTATATTCGACGCTGCCGCTGATAGTATAGTGCGATTCAATACGATTCCGGTCGATGACGCCGGTGATTCGCCGCCACGAAGAGAATAACGACTGCAAGCAAAGCATAATTGTTTAAGTCGTTCTAAAATATGCCTAAATTTAAGTTTATACATATACAACACAAACATGTCTACATGTTATTAGACGCGTACCCATAGAGCGTTTTGCAAACGGCCGATAAAACTCGCGCACCGATAGCAGATAACCGTGGTGTGTACACCTCTACTGCTTTTATTATAATATGTATCCATCTTCGTCGCGGAGCCGGATCCAAACCAGGAGACGCTACTGCCGTCGTCACGTGTTCACTCGGGTGTTTATCGCACCGCCAGGAAGACCGTTTCAAGCTACTCTCCTTTCTCACCTTCCTTCCTGCCCCACGATATCCGGAAAAGTTCTCGTATTTCCGTTTGTTCGATTTTACCCGGTGCTCACTCGGATACGCGGAGCAATATCGCATAGTAACACAATGCGTTACAACAACATAGTGTTCGTGAACACACCCGTTATTCGAAGATCGTGGTTAAAGACGAATCGATGAAAAACCTGATCGCTGACGACAATGTCGAAAAACTATCGCGACACTAATCTTCACATTGGCTCTAAAAATGTACTATATATGTTGTCCACTTGTCTAGTAGTGATATGCATACGAATTCGGTATCAATATTTCACAACAAATTTCAATCTACTTCTTTAGTACTATAATAAACATTTTAAAATCTGGTAGACGAAGGAAAATTTCATTTAGCTCTCAACTCGTCGTCTTAATTATAGTGCCTTCAAACGTATATACCAACAAATCGAACGGCAGACAAATGACATATTCGGATGGGCCTGATTTAAATAATGCGCATACATCAAAGCTGTTTTTAAACGTTTTTGGTGACGATCGTATAAACAGCGTATTTATAAATGCAAAAAGAGATAATCATCGTTAGTCAGACTTCTGCAAACACAAGCTAGATGGTTTATTAACGGTCGTATTTATCGTCAAATTCCGTTTGACGCTGTTCGTATTCGCGTAGTCATTAGATAGCGCACTGGAGACATATACTCGTTACAAAATCAAAACGATCAGTGGTTTTCCCAAAAAGGGTATACTGCATACTCGTTCCATATTCCTACTCGTGAGAATTATAAAATCAACTATCGTGGGCATAAAACTATTCCGGAACAAAAGAAAGGTATAAGTAAACTCGGCAGAAGTCTCGTCGGTATTTTATTTAAGCTGATAATTGGGTTATTACGCAGTGCAGTGTAAAGTAATAGTATCGTAAATATACGGTAGCATACGAATTATGAAAATAAACTTATATTCAAAGGAATCGTTTAAAATATGTAGTTTTAAAGTTAACGGTTGAAATTAAATTTGTTAACATTTACAACTCTCAACCTCTTGATCGACAAGAGAAACGTTCGAAACGTTCATGATCAGACATTTGACGGCTCCGTACCTATACTTACAACGAACTGCACTCGAGAACATCGTAGAAATAAATTTAACGCATCCGTTAGAGCGTGATGAACTCCCGTGTTCGAGTTGGGTGGATTTTATAATTAGATGCGTATGACTGTGTTTGTAAGAGAGAGAGAGACAGGGCGAAATAATGCAAAATACATTTATGCAACGCGTCCAAAATGAATATCATCAAAAAATAAAATAATTTACTATAGCTGATGTTACGTTATAGATATAATGTACGCAAAGTACACAACACGCATAAAACGATACATATCGAATGTTTAGTAATTTCGCCGAGCGACTAGTCTCACGTGAAAGGGAGTTTACGGGGTGAGAGGGACGAGGTGATTGGTGGCTATATCTATACTCTGTCAGGTAAAATAATAATAATAATAATAACTAAATATATACACACGCTCGCTTGCGGAAAAAAAACCCATGGCCGGAGGCGGCGGCGGCTACAGTGTATGATTTATGAACCGAGTTCTCCTTCCAACGGGTTCATTAGCATTATTCATGGGGGTATTGGGTGCGGCCGTTCTCGAAAAGTACGGACGGATTAAATATTAAAAAATAAAAAAATAAAAACACAACACACGCACACACACACACTCACGAGCGCACACGCAACGGCCAAGACCAAATCGTAGGTTCGACGTGCGTGTGTGTGTACGACTCGTACGTATAAAATATAATATATTATACTATTATAATCTCGCATCAATGTATGCGCGCAAGTAAAATATACGTACAACCTACCTGGTAGATACATAGGTATTAAACATTATTATGTACGGTGTACGAGATTTTTTATTATTTATTTATTTATTTTCTTTTTTTTGATTCTAAGTATTCATGTTTAATAGTTTGTGCAATAATAATCCACTGTAATTACATTCAATATAGCAACAACGATATCACAACAACTTCAGTGTACACTGCGCACACATACACGTCATATAAGGTATTATATTGTACATGTTATTGATATTTATTTTTCATTTTTTTTTTGCTTTATTATAAAATTTGTGATCTTTAGGAACACTTGCAATTTTCAACTTTCTCAAATAGGCCGATCTTACCTATAACACATTGAATTTAGAGAAGGAAAAAAAAACTGACGTCACTAAACTGAATTTACGTCAAATAAGTTATATGTCATTTACACACGTACACCATATGCTAAACCACAACCGATAAAATAGTAGTGATGGGAAAAATCCGAAATCCGATTTTTACTGTAAACCCGGATTTCGGATTTTGGAATTAGAATATTGAATACGATTAGAATACAGAAATTTGCAGTGATAAACCAAAATCTCGGATTTTGAAATCCGAAAATCCATATTTCGGATTTTGAAATCAGATAAACCAAATTTCGAATTTCAAAATCCGAAATCTGGATTTTTTAGCCTGAAATCCGAAATCCGGATTTGGCGGATTTTAGAAGAATCTGGATTTCATTCCCATCACTATAAAATAGTCGATAACAATTTTTTTTTTTTACGTACCAATCAATTAAACATATCATTTGACACTATATTTTAATACGCCAACTGTATTACTATGATGCATTTTCACGAAAATTGCAATAAATCCGAGGAAAAACGTGCTTTTATAAGATTAAAAGTTTTCATGAAAAAAAAAATTGTCATTGTTGAAATCGTTCTTATTCGAATTTATTATAAGCAAATATTTTATTTGGGAAATTTATGAAATTGAAAACAATGTAAAAAAAAAATAAATATTAAAAACAAATAAGAAACCCGTACTTATAATGATCAGATTTCGTACGTCATTTTTTTCATTTTCTTTTTCTCTTCGAACATGTATTTTCGAGGTGTGTAGACATGCAATCTACGAGGCTATTAGTAATTATAACGAGTCTGCTGCACTTAGTCTGCTGCGCCGTCTACCGCGGCGGTCTTCGGCACTTGGTTTTCAAATACGTTAATCCGCGATAGCAGTGTTATATCGTATAGTCACTATTATTTTGAGTACGCGGCGTAGCTGTGATCATGATAGCAATAATTATTCAAATTCAAATGTATTTTTGTACACTTAATGTGTGTAGAAAAACAAATTTTGATTACGTAATAAATAAATATATATATATGAAGATATTGTTTACATCGGTGCTTAAATATTTTTGTACACGATATTATGATTTGTGAATATTAACGACTGCAGCAACGGAACGGGTTCCTATCTGAAGTACGTGACAAATCGTTTGAAAGAATTTTCGTACATAGATTTCGTAATAATTAATAATAAATTTACCTACTCGCATCGGTATGATATATATATATATATGTATATATAAAGCACAGCGTGTGTGGACTGAACGTTAATGGCTAATCGGTATCTATAAACACTCGCGGGTAATAAATTATAAGTGGTAGAAGAAAAAAATATTAATACATTATATGGAAATAAAAAAATAAAAAAATAGTAATAATAATAACACTGTTATTTATCATCTCGGTAAAATTACCCATTCGGGACTTGAAAATTGGTAGTCAATATTTTCAATACATCATCTCGTTCGCGTGTGTGTATGTGTGTAACATATAAAGTGCTATAATATATATATATATATATACGTTAATAGCATAGGATTATAATATATTATTATTATAATCGATTATTGCTATTTATATATGGAACACATGACATGTTCTTTTTAAATTATAATTGTAATTAAATATGATATATAAGCGTCGCAGTAGCGTATACGCGCATAAAGGTTACAAAATAAAACTAGGAAAAAATTATAATTAAATATATTTCTATGTATTTGAATAGAACTTGAGTACTTAAGAAAATTATTTCAAATATGATAAAAAAAAATAAAATAAAATATGCAGCAGACGTTTGCTGTATAGTTATTTATTTAGTTAAGTAAAGGTATTACGTGTAATGTGACAAATACAGTACTTTTTACAATAAGTCTAAAAATATAAAGTAAACCATGCTCCTCCTGCTCCACTCATCCTATGAATGTTCAATCTGGATCCATGCCTGATCCTATGTAAGTGATTTAGATCTTTTTCTACTACACGTCTATTACGATAATACGATATAGTATGTATATAACATATAGTACGTATGACATTTCATTAAAACGATATACTACAGCATTAATGTTAACAGTGTTCACGTGCATCACAACCCGAAGACGTAAAAAGATATAATATAAGATGATAAACCGTAGACCGTGAAATTAATGTTATTAATACATATTACGCATTCGGATCGTTGTTGCCCATGAATAATAATCACACACACACACACACACACACACACACACACACACACACACACGCACGCACGCACAGATACATACACACAAAATCGACCGATCTCCAAATGCAAATCAACTATTAAAACTATTGCCTCGCGCGTCTATTATTACTGTATAGGTAATCAACATCGCTGCAAGCTGGTTTTAGGAAAAATTTAATATTTCAAGAGTTCTTGAACTTCTCCTCTTTCGATAGCTTAACGATCCACTGAGGACCTACTGCTTCAATAATCGAAAGTCTTCACATTCATAAATACACATTCAACAATTGAATTCCCGTCCAAACATAAATATTTTTCCATGGTTTCTTATTCTTATTATTGCGACGGGTTTTGGCAGTGATGTACGCAAAATTTTTTCAAGGGAGGTGTCCTAATATACATGAATTGATGACCTTTTATTTTTGCTCGTCACTAAAAAATCTCCTCTTCTCACTGTTATAATAAAATAATCTATAAAAAAATTTATTTTATATTTATTTTTTTAGTCATCATTTTAAAAGTTGAAAAAACTATAAACTATTTAATGGAGAGGGGGTGTCATATATACCCGACGTCCCGCAGTCCTAGTATGCCACTGAGTCCTAGGTTCACCCAACGATCGACTAACGACTCACACGTTCGATCATAATGTAGTCACTTCTTTTTCGCTCTTCGAACCATGCCCCAGTCGTAGACGGAAATCGGAAATCTTCCCGAGCAGTTTAAGAACCAAATGAGCGGGGCGTAATGCTTGCCCAACTAGTATCCATATACACTCACGATAACTCAAATTTTTTGCGCCCCTCACTACCAACAGCAAAGCTGAATTTACTCAACATCTGAGATGCTGAACCATCTCGAATACTTACTTATTTACAACCCTTCTAATTTTCAGTCTACATTGTCTACATCTATAATTTTCGCGGTATATCGTCACTTCTATACCTTGGTTCACATATCCTATATAAAAAAAAAAAGTGTGAAAGTTACTTGAGATATAAATACAATAAAAAAATAAAACTGTACGGATAAAAAAATGACAAGTATTTATCGACAGAGAAAACGAGTGTTAAACGTTAAAAAAAAAAATCACCTTATACTTTTAAAATTATTATGACTTTTATAGCAAACGTGTTGATAAACACGTTGTAAAATTAATATAATCGAATATTTATACTATTGATGGAGGACAACAATATTACGAGGACAACGACCGATTGTCAAAGAGTTTAAATCCATCACGTGCTGTACATTTGGCTCGTATTTCGTTCACGAATATTACAACGTGAATGTAATGTACTCGTAGCGTTAATGTACGCGAAGTGTATGTGTGTATTGACTATACGTATTTTCAGATATATTTATTGTACTAAATGTTGTGTGGGCATATTATTACTAAGCGCGAGGAGACGATAAATAATTTCCGAAATATTAACGTGTGCGATGCCAACGACGAGGGGATAATTGTCGCGGTAAATCGTGCCGAAGAGTGCTGTTAATGGGTTATAATCGCTTAATATACACACACACACACACACACACACACACATACACATACCGTCAACGAAGTAAACCGTGCACGGATCGTTGGACACGTTACCGTGAATAATGGAAATAATAATATCATTACAGAACATGTTTATCAATTTACCTCTGTATATTTACGCGTATTACTATCGGAATCACTGTGCAATTAGAAAAAAAAAAGGGGGAAAACAAGACGTATAATATAATATAGATTAATGGGTGCTCCTGGTGAGTGGTTTGGATGTCGTTGACAAGGACACGTCCTGTGCCGACGTTTCTATTACCTGTACGTACTCGCACGTGTGTAGTAGTAAATATACCTATTCGTATTTCACAAGCGATAACGCGTAAAGTTGAGGATGATCATACGCAATACTACAGTGTCTGTACGGTTGACGAGTTTGAACGATGCATTATCACCGTGCACCTGTTCCATCCGAGTACATCCGTCAGCCGTCACAGTGTATACAATAAATTAATCGTTCCGTGATTCGTACAGATTATTCTGGATATACTATAATCGCTTAAAGTGACGTCGTTTCCCGTGGAACGAGAATATCCGAGGACATTTCCGAAGTTCGACGTGAAAAAATACGCCGATTATTTTTCAAAAATCCCTTCACACCGTCTAATATAAATTCATCAAATGCCGATTTTTGAAATACATTTTGGTCAAACTACAACAATGACCAAAACTAGACATTTTAATATGAATGACTAAGCAACAAGTCATACCATCAAACATAATGAAAGGAAACATAAAGAACAGTGGCGAACCGTTGCATCAGAACGAAGAAGAATTTATTATTCCTCAAATTTATCCTGGTTCACGAATAGTTTTTTAATTTAATTTAAGCTTTAAAAATGTTCCAAAATATTTTCTCGATCAAAACTATTGTTTTTTTATTTAATTTTTTTAAATCCAGTCGCCCATAAGTTTAGTTTTTTTTTTCACTTTAATATGACGTTCCGTACATTTTTCAAATCCATACAGTTAGATTCGTTGTACGAACAACGTATTGTAAGACAATACGAAGATTTGCATGTATTAATACTACTGTATGTAATCGGTAAATTATTAATGTCAATACGATTTCCGTATAATTTCTGTGTGGGTTTCTACCTCGGGCATTATCATAGTCCATGACCTATTTGGCCCGGGCCATATAGTTTCGCTTATGATACTATCCGCAAACCGCTAGAATCGTTAATCGTTTCTTGAAACGGAATGAACGTACTCCATATGTATTATGCGTTGTGATATACTCGCGACGTTATGTATTTTAGAAAATTTGTACGACGAGTATAGTCCAATGAAATTCGTTATACATATATGAAAACGTGTGATTTGAATACTTATCGATAGCATTACATTTTGGGAAGGAAAGGTTTATTATATATATTCGTTGAGCAACGTGTTACGAAATATATGATAAATATTTATTGCTCGATAGGGTTCGAACTCGGTGGATTAAAAACACGCTGTTCGTAGTATTTAGCAAAATAGTATTATAATTTTCGTTGGAATAATAATTCTTTGTCAGCTGCGGATAATACAACGCGTTAGAATTTACCAGTGGCATCAGGTACGCGTGTCACTTGTACGTGGACAACAAAAGTGGTGGAAATCAACGAAAGCTGCAGCACAGCAAAGGCTTGCGCTACGAAGTAATCGTCGCAACATTTTCTTAATTTTATCGGTTCTACGACAGTTTCTCTATATCTATGCGACGGCAGCCAACGCGCTTCATAAATATATACGAAAATTCAGGTTCTTATAGTATTCCGTGTATGGTAAAACGATTGTCGTTGCACTTCAAACGCGAACGGTGTTTAAATACGTTAACAAGTCCGTCTTGAACTTTTCAGGATACACTATTGTGGTCTTTGCAGGGAATCGTACACCCTATTTTCCGTTGTTCAACCAATCAGTTGTCCGAACTTTAAATAAAAAAAACCAAGGATACCACGTGTTTCAATCGAAATTTTATTAAATCATACAAAAAAATTATTTTCACTCGCTTACTACTTGTCGAACTATCTCATTTTTCCCAATTGTTAAAGCTCGCCAACGATATTTTTCAACCAAACTATATACCTTATTCCTTTATTGTTCCGAATCTGTTGTCTTATCGTTTAATTGTTTAAGCGTGTTATATTTTATTGTGTATCGTTTACTAAATTAAAAAGTAAAAAAGAAAACTTTTTAGTCTTCCGGAAATCAGGTCTTTACCTGAACTGTTATTTGTTGAACAAATTTAATGAGCAAATCAGGCCCATACGTAATTACATTGATTATAGATAGGTAGTATATTTAGACACTATCTTTATTCAATGGTTAAAGTAAACGCGTTTAACACATACGCTGTGTGTCTTGAGTCGAACATTAGGTTTTTGTTACGTTGGTTATGTAATACAGCACCTGCGTGTCGTTTATCTTACATATTTATTTTTCCAAGAACGTACGTGGTGGGTGTTGACCGATGCAGATAAGCTTTTTTAACGTCAATCATCCGCAAACAAGACTATGTATTTGTGTGTGTGTGTGTGTGTGTGTGTGTGTGTGTGTGTGTGTGTGTGTGTGTGTGTGTGTGTGTGTGTGTGTTACAAAAACACACGCTACGTACAAGATCTCCGAACAACGAAAGTGCATTATCCACGGAAACGGATTTAAGGCTTTAACAATTGTTATGAGATTCGGACATGTAGGTTTAGACGTGTAGGTAGGTACAAGTGGGTAACATGTTGCACAGAAAACATCAATTATTTTTCTGTTCGTTCGCACAAACCGTCCGCTTAGTATAAAATAATATAAAATCATCTGAGCGTCAAGAACATCGTTGTTGTACTAAATAATTTTTTCGCTGCTGTCGGTAAACAGACATGGCCTACACAGGGTTAAACATATAGCCACAGATAAATCGGAAACAAGAACATTAACATTGGTTAAAAGTTATTCGTTGGTTTCGTTGGTCGTTGAAGAATATTATCGACATACTGCTGCCAGTCGCTACAATAGTTTTAAATTGTATTTTAGATTCTGAACGGAGTGATGGAATCTATTTTGGATTTTAAATTAGGATCTTCATTTGGTTAGCTAATGTATCGCTCGTGGACAAAAAACAAAAAAAAAAAGGAAAAGGTGTAAGACCTTACTCTACTCACTCTTTTTACTTACAAATGGCGAACGTTCAGGACTTTTTTTAGAATTACATCACTGAAGGTGATTAAAGCAAAAGCAATGTCGCAACCAAATAGGTCACTAAATCAACCAGAAACACCAAAGTACCATCTATAGATATCTTCTTTACACGAAACATCTTCAACAACCATTATCTACTTCATCACACCGAGGTTTATGGTAAACTTTGATTTTACAGACGTGTAACAAAAAAAAGTAATACATATATAATATGTGTAACATTCCTGCTGTCTGTCCACGACGTTACAAATTTGACCAATTTCATGACATTACATTCAATTCTCTACGAAACGGAGCTGATGCATATATATATATATATATATATATGTGTGTGTGTGTGTATTACGGTTGCGAGTAAATTATATTCATTCAGTTCAATATTGTTAAATAATAAGTATATGCACACACACCCACACACACGTATGCTGCACGCATATATACGTACACATATACCGTTATTATATGGCGAAATGGTTGTGTATAAATTACAATGTCGTTTTCTTCCGTATCATTCAGTGTATAATTATTTGATATAAAATTATGGTTAACTTTTTTTCTTTTCTTTTTTCCGTGTTCCCCACTTTTAAACTTTGGTGCCTTTTGCCGAATCGAAAAATAAATAAACGGAGTGACCTTTTGCCGCATGCATAAAACATACAGCCGTATAAAATAATAAATGCGGTCAGTAGAATTATATTTAATAACAACTTATATGCGCGTTTTCCGTGGAAACCGCCAGTTCTTCTCGTGTTGAGAACGTAGTCGTCATTATTGTTTTGATATTATACGTCACTGCAGGGAACATTGAACGGAGTACAAATAATGTTTATGAATACGAATAGATAAAGATATTAATCGTGAGTTAACTGAACGTTAATGTAATCTGTGGTGTTACAACCGACCGCAGTCCGGATGATCTAATTTTACTGTCGATTTTTCGTTTTTTTTGTCTTCGCACACTGCGTATAAAGTCTTTTATATATATATATATATTGTTATACGTTGCGCAATCGAAAACGGTATTCTTCCGAAATTATTGTAATTTCGTGGTTCACCTAAACTGTATCGTTGAAACATCGATACTGCGCATAGTATGGTAAATAATTTATGGTGACTATTTATAACGTTGAACGTTATGAAAAACTACTAAAAATCCGACCATGCGATGTTGTTGGCTTCCGTCTAGTTACGATGTTTATAACGCAATACGATATATTATAATGTATTAGAAAATACCTAAGAAAATGTGGTTTAATGTTTTCAAGCATTTTTTTTTCACAAGTTTTCCACGATTTCGATACTTAAAATTTATGTTTTATTCATAAGTTAACTTTTGTAACGTTCTGTTATACAACCAAATCAACGTGCACAACGTAGCGTTTCAACGGTTATGTAAAATCCGGCAATCAACCTCATATCAATAGATATTATAACTACTGAGTAGAGAGGAGTTAAATATAATGTATACTTTAGGATATTTTCGAGTAACATTTTTAAACAAATACTGGGCAACCCGTTTAACGCATTATTTGCTTCTAATGAATCTACACACGACTTCCTACAGGGCTTGTTATACATTCAAAAAAATGTATGGCACCATTAGCGTCCTAGACGTATTTTTCAGGTGTAGCAAGATATTATTACACCCACACCCACATATTTTTTTTTTTATTATAATTAGTTAATATTATTGGTAATACGAGTATATAAATTATATCACAGAAATAATGTAAAGCAAGAATAATATAAAATTGCCATTATTAACATTAACAATAATTCATATGTTTCAATTGTTTTATTTTAACTTACATGTTGTAGTATACACCCATCCCTTAATTTCTTTTATCATAATGTTAAACCGTATATTTTCATTACATTTGCTGTTAATCGAGTTGTAATATTTTAATTCAGATATTTACCTCTAATACCTACATTTTTTTTTATAAAACTTTAACTATTACGTTTAAAAAGCCATTGAAATATTCAACGAAGCAATTATTTACTATGTGCACGCGTGTACTCACACACATACACTCGCGCGCAGAATGAAAAAAAAACCTGCAAAAAAGTATAATATATAAGCATTTAAAAGGGTATTGTTTTGGTTTGAATCACTAATGACTTTAAACTCCGTCTGTTATCGCAATTTCCGTTTTACGTAATTCATAACCAATTATTATTGCCGTGTTTTTATGGCTTTTGAAACATCAACTTTATGTGTATATACATATGCCACAATATATACAAATGTATTATATATACCACATTACGGTTAACGGGGTGTGTATGTGACGCGTGTTTTATGATTGAAAATTAAAAATAATTACGACCGCAATATAAGAGTTTATATGAACGTTAATGGTTAAAAGCAAGGTGCTAATTTATGAAACATATATATACGTGCTTTCGTACTTTTAAAACAACTCGTTCGGAATCATTGATTTTAATGTCGTAACCTCATGTATGTATAAATATTAGAAATTCCATTTCTTGCACACCAGAAGCATTCCGCACACTTAAAATTTAAATATTTCCACAAGAACATTTAACGAGGGCTTTCCATGTATCCACCATTTATTGTTTTTGTTTTTTGATTTTTCGTTGTGGCTTTAAATTGCGACCATTATTGGACTTACGTAATTCATATAGACAAAATCTTTATTTAAATAGGTACATGTATATATTATATATGCAGAGAAAAGTCAAATTTTTACCATAAACGTCGAATATATTACCGAGTGGCCCGTGAAACAAAATGGTGTGTAATAAAATGATTTTGTATGATTTGATTGTATGTGATTTAGAATGTCAAGTTTAAGAAAATCATGTTCTAAAAAAGCCATGTACTAGAATAAAAAAGGAAACTTAACTTATATAATACGAATTTAATCTGAAATCGAATTATTTTAAATTTACACCAATCAACACTTATTCAAATATTAAGGCAGAGTTAAGGCCACAAAGACTTAGGTAGTTAAGATAATTTTAAGATGATATGTGAGTCGTATGTATACGGCGCACAGTGGAATGTATATATATATATACATATACACACACTTA
This sequence comes from Sipha maydis, assembly GCA_034509805.1. Classification (NCBI taxonomy): domain Eukaryota; kingdom Metazoa; phylum Arthropoda; class Insecta; order Hemiptera; family Aphididae; genus Sipha; species Sipha maydis. The sequence goes on along the minus strand of JASXSY010001221.1, from coordinate 25,765 downwards.
AATATATATATATATAGTATATTGTATTTTGTACGCCAATGTTATTATTTTAATGAATTAACTTTTTTAAGATAAATCGACTTTTTAAAGTTAAACTACTTAAATATATATCATTATTACTATCTTAACTACAATCTCTACATTGTTCAATAAGGGAATCTTCAAAGTATTCAAAGTATTACTTTCCACTTACTGGTAGTAAGGTAAAAATTAGAATTGATGATTTATAGTCTCTATATAAGTATCTGACCATTTATGTCTTTCATATGTTGCTTTTAAAGTATTAAATATATATTCCCTACTTTTTAATGAACTATCATTAGTATTAGAAATACTTTTTTTCTTAAATTTTCAACTAATTCTAGATACGAATATTGACTATTCTGAACTTGGAAATTTGAGTCTATCACAGAAAAAATTAATTTTAATTAGATTGAACGGGTTCGGTTCACGAAAAATACAATAACAAAATTTTAACATCCTATACTATAATATTAATTTATTATTTTAAAATTAAATTGTGTTAAAAAAAAAGTACACCAATTTTGATTTTTTTTTTTTAATTGTTTTAGCGATAAATGCAGAGTTTAGTTAAAAATGTATCTGATATATTATTATAGTCTATATTGATGAAATAATGAATAATTGTGTAATTTAAATTAAGTCTAAGTAAGTTAATAACTTACTAATATAGTAAAAATTTTCAAATCAACAGCAAAAGTCTACAGGGTGAATATCAAAACGATAACTAAGCGTATTCTAAAATTCGACATCGGATGCACACCATATGCTAATTTAAATTTCATTATTATGCTAAGATAAACATTTTGGGACTATAATTGTGTATTTATTATCTGTAATATGTAAAGAGTATACAATTATTATTATGTTTCGTATTATTTATTATCTTTATTTTTGAATTTTAACATGCTAAAATTGATTTCATCCCATTATGCGGCGTATAAATCGATTTATATGAGATCCATTATTAATAATTTAATATATTTAACGTCGTTTTTTTTAAATTATATTATAATTTTATGTTGATAATTTAATCGTTATAATTTTTGCACGAATACAATTCTAAACTTAATTTATATTCATTCTATGAATAATAATGTATTTCTGAACCAAGGAAGTAAAAATTCTAACTCTACAATCAATAACATTGATTTTCTAAAACTTTTATATTCCAAAACATTGATTTTCTAAGACCTGTCCTTGTATCAGTACAACATAGGTAAGGATTTTGTGTACGCGTGTAATGCAATATTTTAATAATAATAATATTACATCACGGGACCGTGTGTTTATTTCTATTTTTTAAGGGGCTTTTTAAACGTACATATTACGTATATTATTATAATACGGGTATATTATACGAGTACTACCCATGTGTACACGTAAAAACGGGCATTCGTGTTTTCCGTTCTATGTTCATGTATATCCTATTATCGTCCGCGTATTATATACGAACACATTGTAATAGTAATAATAATAATAATAATAATATTAATAATATCCGTATTCCTGTCGGCGGCGGTATAACTTTCAAGCGTGTTCTATAATCCATGTGTTTGTAAATACAATACATATGCACGTGATGTATAGATGTACAACAAACATGAACCTACATCTGTGCATGTAAAAACTATGAACACGATAACACCCTTAAGTACATCGGAGTACGATGATTTGTAAAAAGCGGTTTTAATACCATCAATCGGACGTAATATCATATTTTCCTCTGCCTGCGATTATGTACGCGATTATTACACGTTTTTAGGTATGTACATATAGGGTGCAACGTATAACGGTTGGACATTTTTTAAACGACACAAATAACACCGTGGTTCATCGGACATAGTTTAACTATACTATGACATAATTTAACTATACTTAAGTAGTAAATACAAAAACACCAACCGGTAATCAGGAATAGGCAGTATCTAAGAAATAAACATTTAAGATACGTATCTGAAATACAATTGTATCTTGTATCGAAATAAATAATCTTGTGTCTTGCAGTTAAATACTTTTTCGCCTTGTTCCTAGTATCTTTTTATGTTCAAAGATACTAGTTACACTCAAAAACTGTATTTTATTTTATTTAGAGTTTTTCTAACTGTCCTATAACAAGATGTGGAATTTATAGACATGCAGTTAGTAATTTGTAATGTTAGGTAAGCTAGATTAAAGTATCTATCGTCTGCCGCTATTGAATCAAAATAATTTAATAGTTAATTAATAAAATATAACACAAACCACTGCTCTATAACTGCTGTTTAGAGAATATTTTCATTTACAGGGCTTATTCATTCTTCATGTAGATCAAATGTGTGAAATTATACTCTCTAAAAATTAGTGCTTAAGACATGGGATATAAATTACCTAAATTTTAAACATTTGTTTAATAATATAAACATTGTTAATTTAACCATATTTGTTTTTAGTTTTTTAATGTACATTAAAATGTATAACATACATTATGTATATCATACATACAAATGTATAACATTTGCTTATTGTGTACGTAATTATTCTTTAGATTGTATATTTTTTCTTTTTTAAATAAATAAAAAATATGTTCATTATCGGATTATAATTAGTATTTCTATTTTAAGCGCATCCATCCAATGTCACTTAAAACTATATTGTAATTGATCTATAAAGGTGTAAAGTACTCGTATATTGAATCTTATATGTTATCGTATCTCAGATACTAGTATTGAAGTATCTTGTGTTTTGTATTTAGAATCTACTTATAAATGTATCTTCTATTTAGTTATTTTTAGGTATCTTGCCCAGCCTTGCCGATACGCATATTCAGTGGCGCAACTTGATAATAAGGGGCCCATGTGAAAATTTCTGGACCGGGGCCCTTACCTAATAGTAAAAATGAAAAACAGTCGTACGTTGTTACCTTTTAATATATTTTTAGAAAATGGTTAATATAATTTATTGTAATTAATGTGTTTAATATTATAGGAATAATATAGTAGGAATATCGTATACATAGGCGGAGATTGGGGGGGGAGCTTGGGGGGGCTTAGCCCTCTAAAAAGATCAAAATTATTAAATTTCGTAGTATAAAATATTAAAATAGGTACTTATTTTGTAACAACTGACATTTAAGCCCCCCCCTAAAATTCAATCAAATCTCCACCTATGATCGTATATGAGATTTTTAATCTAGGGGCCCCTCAAGACCGGGGGCCCCTGTGAATTGCACACCCAACACACCCGATAATTGCGCCACTGTGCACATGCTGTACACAGTTTGACGATCATCATCCGTTCGCGCGCAAACAACGTATGCATGTAAATACTTAGGCACGCACAATATTTTACACATCCATCCATATTTGTGCATCAACGCGTACGGACGTGTTACAGGGTGAAGAGAAAAAGTATAATAAACGCAATTATACCCCACCGTATACGTCTAAATATGTTACAGCTAGATATGTATATCATACTCGCAGAACATGATGTAGATAATTTTTGTTGCGTTTTTCATTTTTTTTTTTTTTTTCTGCGCGTGTATCGTATTATTATTATTATTGTTATTACAACAATTATCGCCGCCGCCGCGGCCGTCGTCCTGTGCAGGAGATCGTATCTCTGTCACGTCATTACATCAGTGTATTTCGGATGACCCCGGGGGTCGTACGTGTACAGGACTTGCATTATATTATTATTATACGTATGTAACGCATTATATATGTACATACCGGGTACCTGGTATGGATAGGTAGGTAGGTAGGTGCCTACCTATGCGCGGCGTGTACACGAATAGTCATTATTGTTATTAACGTTACGATGCGACGACTCGATTTTATTATAAACACATGTGCGTATATGTACGTAAAAATATGTATACGAACCCAGCGGACCGCGGGTCTTTTAATTAGTGCAATGGTTTTATAAATTCAAATAACAAAAAATAATAATAATAACAACAATAAAAATAATAATAATAACGCAGGTTGTCGGGCGGGCGGGGGAAAGAAGTATGTGCGGGTACATACACACACGAAAAACGTTTTCATTCGTCTCGAAACAGAATTATTATTCGAGCCGTGGGGCGATCCCTTGAGGAATAAAATGAATAATTATTCCGTGTACGGCCGTCGCATGAGAGTTATATGTATGTCCTAATGGCCCGGACGTGTTATTTTTTTCGACGCGTTTTTCTTGCATATTCATTACGTATGTCTATATGTCTATTATCAAGAATATTGAAACTGTTCGGTGACACGAACCGGATAAGTTCTAACCGCGGTGGTTGTTTTTGAATTCTGTTCATAGTTACCAATGGGCAACAGACGACGGTATACATTTTTGAAATACAAAAAAAAAAAAGAACTGACAAAACTGTACACGAAAAATAATGAATAAAATAAAATAAACAGAACACGGCGGAGATCACCATTGAAAGATCATCATACACAATCGTTATAATTTTGATAGTTTAAACTTAGTATAAAACAAATCCCGCCTTTATCAAGACATTGGTCATCAATTTTAAATCCAATTTGAAACAATTTAAAAAACTACCGACTTAATGAAAGGAATTTCCGTGTAAATTCCATACATTCATTAAGTTGCAGCGTTTGGAGTGTAATTATTAATCGCGCTAATGCACTCTCTGAAGAAAGAGTCAAAACAATTATGTGAATCATTCTAGATATTATAGGTACACGTTCGTTTGGAATCCAAAGTATTATCGTTTTACTTGTACGTGTTCGAGTAAAAGAAAAATGCTAAGGATTTTTTAAATTATGGTTTGCAAAATAAAATGTATTAACCACTTACACATTTAATACATTTTTCAAGTTGCTTTTTGAACATTGAATTCACAATCCTAATTGTTATTATTACGACGAAGTTGTACCGCCGTACACAACGGAACGGGCATGATATTATACCGAAGCCGAGGGGTCATAGTCATCGTTGGCGCGCTCGTGGTTATCCGGGACGATTGTAAAGCCATTAAAACGCGCGGGCACTTTATCATACATCCAAAGGGTTGAAAACGTCGAGGAACGTATAATATACGTACAACATAACAATAAGGCGTGTGTGATAATAGTCATATTATAATAAATAACGTGGAAATTACACTGCGGTGTTATTTATATACACCTTTACTGTATACGTATATAAGTCATATAGGTTCAGGTACGCCTACTCTCCGAAGGGCGTGCGACAATAACAATTAGTATTATGGTATTATATGCGTCCCGCGGGAGAGTAGAGAGAGCTGATAGGCGGAGACAGAGAGAGAGACTTTATGGAGAGGTTTTTGGTTGCTGTAACGTTGTCGGAATTAAAACACGATATCGTAAATGTAAATATTTTCGTCGGATCATAATGATAAATGTTGTCATTTTCACGTGAGTTTTCGCCGCAGAACCGCAATATTCCTAACACGCGTGTACGCGACCGATAGCAGATGTGTACGTATACGCTCAACGCGATGCATCGAGTGTCACGTATATTCCGCAAAACAATTGATTGCAATAGTGCTTTGAATAGGATTTATAATAAACGATTTAGGTACCACACGTATAGCTGCTGGTTACGACTCCTCTATATTACGTTATAAACTCACGGGACGCGGACGCGCGTACGCAACAAATTGGTTTTTGATTTTTACGCGATAATCATCGTCATCGTCATCGTCGTCGTCGTTGCATTGGAATAAAATTAATTCCCTCGTCGTATTCTTATTTCTTTTTTCCACTCTTTTAATGGAACACACGAGTGCCTGTCGACCGTAAAACTGGTATTATAATATATACTACGAAGCGAACGCGGAGCCGCCACTCCAAGTACACGATATAATAGTAATAATAATGTGTAATATATTACGTATACGGGCAACAGCAGCAGCAGCAACAGTACGCTTTTCCATATATATATATATATATATATGGTAGGCACAATAATAATCGATTATAAAATTTATATTTATTATTATTTCTTTTTTTTTTCTTTTTATTCTCTTTTTCATGCCAGTCAATCCGGTATACAGTGGTAACCTATAACATGTACGCATGCGGCACATAATGTATACGCGACGGCCGCGGCCGCTCGTGTAACCGATTAATAAAACGTAGGTATAAAACACGGAGCCGGACGACGAGAACCGGTCGACCGTTACTTGGTCTATCAACAATCTCGTTCCGTGAAATCGCGCCTCGTGGAATCCACTATAATCGACTAGATACACACACACACACACTCGGCGCGCGTATACGTATCGCCGGGACGTTTTATATTACACCATGCGGATACGCCTAAATTATTTCGTCCGTCGCTCGAGGGCAGGAGGGGGGGGCAGTGCGCTCGTGCGTCGGTTGACCCGTCGTCGAATATTACGATTATACCATTTTCCGGGCGCGATAATAAGCGTCGGGTGAAACACGATCCGCGCGATCTTAGATCACTCAAAACGGGAGCGCCGGAACCCGCGTTCGTGCGGGGTTGCTTTAAATTTTTTTCCCGTAACGGTCCCCCGCCCCAATACGTTACTGGACACGTTTTCCGTCCGTCTTTCGACCGGCAACAGTCGAACCGCGGGTTTTCGACAAAACCTGGATCGGACATTAACCGTTTTTCCGTATGCGAGTGAAGCTGCAGATCACAACACCGTGCTCGCACACAGTATAGTTGTACGTGGGAAGCATAAAAACCATGTTATTCGATAAAAGTCCAAAATTCACTAGAACTAATGCTTACAGTTTGTTAAAATCTGACCGGCTGCACATTAAGCGGTACATATTAACGAAACGATCATCAACACGTAAACAGCATTCGAACCGGCTCTTTAAATCGAATCAGTCGTTTGAAATCATGGAAACACTCATCGTCCGGTTGTGCTGTGCTTCATTCGATTACACAAAAATCTGACATCGCTTCCGATCGATGATGGATCATCTAACTGCAGTCATAAATGCACTTTTTATTGGTGATCCAGCACTGATGTCCGAGCAACGTCCGCGCACATACGTACCATAGAAAAACTTTATCGTAGACTTTTCAATTCCATAATCTACCTGGTAGTCTCAAGAGCAAAATGGCTCAGAGACGATGAATTTTATCTTTCGAACAACTAATATTTACATTACTCCGAAAGGAAAAATACAAACTGATCATTATTATTTTTCTAGATTTGGACACGCAAGATGTGTTTTCCCCAACATCATTCTCGATCGGCCCTTTCCCTAAACCTAGCACTGTGAGTAACAGTCGTCATACCAAACCACTATGGTGCATGTTTTTTGGTACCGAGAGTACGCAAACACGTGTAACATTTCTGTGCAGTTCAGCATGTTAAGAAATTGTTTTTACTGTACACATATTCACAATTTTGAACGAGATAATATAATGCGCATACGGTCTCTCGTAAAAACGTACAACAAATAAAGAGATCAACACGCTGCACAGATTTTGAACCTGAGGTTAAGAAGAGAATTAGTATTATTATTTATGTTCAGACGGACATATGTTTCTTCAATGCTGTATTTTACAGAATGCGAGTGTATATGTATATATATATATATATATATATATTTAACGTATACAATATAACCACCATATGTATGTACATATATATATGTTTGTGTGTGTGTGTGTGTGTGTGTGCAAGGACAAATCCGAACACATTGACAGTATATACATGTATAAATACTTTATAGCTAATAAATGAATACAACAAAGTTGTAACGTTTTATGGCCAACACGTGCGTGTCTAATAAATATTTTCAAAACTGTCTCTTCATGAGTATATGTATAATGCTCATTCCCCAACACGGCACACATCATTATATTATTATTATAACTGTGTGCGTAGTATCATATTTTGAAACAAGCTAGACAACGACGCAGACAATTTTTCAGAAATAAAATATAATGATATATTTTCAACAAGATGCGCCCCGAACAGATTCATGAATTATTGTTTTTAAAATTTGTTACAGTTTTGCAACTCTCCATGAGGAACATGGCTATCGGTTCAATTTTTTATTTTATTTGCGTTTACATATTTTATTCGAAAAAAAATCATAATACCTATACCATAATATTTCCTCGGTCCCTTGAAATTCGTTATATCGAGTTGACTGTATTCTCATCGGCCTCACGAAGAGTAGTATCCCACACTCGAAAATTCTACAGCAATAAGTTCATATAAAAGTATACATTTTATTTTTTATTTCTGAAAATGAAATTGATTAGAGTGAATCTCGTCATAATATACTATACGTATTTAACAATTCGTCGTGTGACATTGCACATTACTCCTATAGAGGAACGATGGTGATATTTTGAGCGTGTAAAATATACAAACGGGAATGCTATCTAAAGGTTTTTCGAAGCTAGAATCGTCTCTACTTAATGACTTGAAGTTCAGACGAACAGCATCAAAATTTAAACATTACTGGGCAACATCAATAAACATGTGTGTTGGCGCGTTTTATGTGTACAATAGTATCTTAAATATTCTCGTTCGCCTGGGAAAGGGGGATATTATAATATTTTACTCAATTTAGAATTAAAAGCCTCACATCGAATCTACTATTCAAATCATAGACGACCCTAAACGTCTGCAGATAAACTAATTCATCCGTATGGTCTGATAAAAAATGAACACAAAATTACACATAAAATTATTATTGAAATTTAAAATTTACCGTTCGTAATAAAACGAATTACTGTAAGAATTTTCTAGCGTTTAAAATGTATTTTATGTTTCAAGGTGGTAGGACATTATTAATAATATGTCTGTCAACTCGCACAAAAAGACATCTGATACACAAATGGGTGTAAAATTGTGCTACCAAAACTTTCGAAGACAGATCAAAGTCCGAGTCCTCAAGCGTAACCTTTCGTATAGTTTGATTGAAAACAATGAAAAGTCGACGGGTATCTTGTTTTGCTGTGGACCTAGAAATTACGGATATTCTACCGTTAGTAAGACGTTAAGATGACCACAATAATAATAAACAATTAAAATACAAGCTATTATAATGAAATAGGTAAAAACAAGCATGAACTATATTTTAAAATAGTGTACACAGAACACGTGATATTATCAAGGAGCCAACGATTTGATGACATCTTGAGTGATCGGCATGTCTTTAATAACCATACTACAAAAGGAGAAAATTCGAGTTTCTTCAATATATAATATATCAGATTGTATTATATTTGATTGTTTGTAAAAAAAAAAAAATGTATGTATAACTTAACGTTTTTTTCAAGAAATTGTAATTCCATAATTATATAACATAGCTTGTTTTCTTATACTTTATTATTAGTTGATTTATATATTTTATCATCTCATGTTTTAATGAAAATATAGGCTGATGTACACAGACTTGTTCAGCATTAAAAAAAATTGCAACAGCCTGGTTATTGTTAAATTTGTCTGGTGGGTAGGTAGTTATGGCCGCTACGAAATCTGCCGACGTATACATCTAACATTTTACATACGTGCACACTTTTTAATATACCTATGGAAGACTCGGTGTACGTGCGTGCGTCTGCGTGTGTGTGTGTGTGTGTGTGTGTGTATTACAAGATGAACAAGCATTGTGTGTTACGCGCGTTTAAAAATCCGAAACACAATAATAGTAATAATAAACATTAGGTAGGTGCACGCGTCGGCTCGTGCATAATAACCAAAGTCCATGCGCGTGTAATGAACTAAATAATAAAGGATTAAAGGATAGACAAAAAAATAAAAATAAAAATTGTCTGTATATATATATATATATATGTGTGTGTGTGTGTGTGTGTGTAATTATTATAGGCTATTCATTAATGTTAGTAATATGCGCGTGTAGCCGACTAGCCGACCAAGTTGGTTTTAATTAAAAACACATACACACATACGCCACAGTACTGCTTTTATATATTACATACCTATACGGGATGACCCTCATATTAAAACGTACTACATTTATATACCACACGTTTAATTACACGCTTATGCAGCCGAAGTTATGGTTAAATTATATTGACTTGTGCGGTATGATAGGATTGATATGAGGGTGGACGAATTAACCGATTTTAAACATTTTTTCCCCTCAACATTCCTACAGCTATTTCACGGTATTTGAATAGAAATAATTCGTGAAGCATAAATTTAGGAATACAAACTATGTTTACTTTTCTATTTGTTGTCTCGGTGTTGTATTTGTTTTGTTTCGCGTTTTACGTGAACACCATTATTATTTACCATATCATTTAAATCGATAATCTCGTAATGCTTATTGCATGTTATGTTCCTGGGTAAAACCGATACGATACTTTTCATAATTTGGGTTTTATTATTGGGTTAGAGCTCTTTCCCTACATTCCCTTCCTACTGATAAAACTGATTATTTTTATAGAAGCTTTGTTGAACCGAGGCGTCGACGTGCAACCCTCACGCGTCCGTTACACTCACGTTCATTTCTTCCACGGCGTCGCATCGCCGTTAACATAATACAAAGTAAATCCTGCTCGAAAACCGTTTAAACTTTAAGCTGTGCTCTGCTCTCTTCTCCCTTCATTTTTACACACGTAAATGTATTGTTATGCGCGCGCGGTCCGACGTGTTCATATATAATAAATGTCCGTAACAATGCAGGCGTATCTGGAAAAACTCGCATTCGAGGGTGGTGCGATTTTTTACTTGGAAAACGTTGCCATGATAGACTCACGACCCTTTGTTCTCTGCAAAAGATAAAAATACAATTATAAATGGTTTGAATCGCAATCATATCCGCTCTTGAAAACGTCAACAGCACATGACTATTTTGTACCATATTCAGTCGTCGTTAATTCAAATAATCGCTTAAATACACGTCCGAATCGAATGAAAGGATGAGTAACTATGAAAATATTTTCCAACTGCATCTTCTTCAATTATCTAAATAATAATAAGCAATTTCGTAATTTTTTATCATATGTTATTCATCTATTTTATCGATACAATAATTCTGTGTTAAACACTAACAATTAATTTATAGCCTGGTGCTATATTTGATTTTGGAACATATATTGTTCTAACACCCCCTATCCCACTAAACTTAACACTTTATATGTGCTTATGAAATTATCTTTATATGATATAATGTGTGAAATGTCTAGACGCTACAATTTTTATTTAGCGTACCTACCGAAATGTATGGCCTAACACGTTTGTGCGGTTACAATGACATTTTTAACTGAAAACTGGGAGAACGTTTGGATCCACACGTTTAGGTTTACTTTTTTTCTGACACATAAAAAAAAAAAAAATGAAATGTATGGATACATCAAATTTATAAATAAAATATCATTCAATTTTTTTCCCGACAAAACTTGAACCAATATTTGAAAAATAATTTCTAACATCCCATACAATTTAAATTCATTAATTTTTAGAGGTCCTCGTGCCGGGCACGCAGTCACAGTCATAATCGAAATGTGAACGGTGCACAACTCGATACGCGTGAGACACGAGTGCAATCACGCGCACAACGCATTACAAGGGTTGCGCGTCCTTTCGCCGCTAACGTCACCGCGCACTTCAGCATCCTGTCCAATTCCACCACCGTGTGTCGTATCTCGACCCGATGGTGTACCTAACGCAGGCCAAAGTGGGGCTTCGGAGCGCAGAAAGCCCTGGACGTTTCACACACTATATGTCCTTAAAATAACTGTCAATGCCGATGTATTTAACAGTAAATTCTCGAATCAAACGCGGTGATTTCGATTAAAATCGGTATCATCAAAGTAGATTAATAATTATCGCAGTGTGCAACACGTTGTTTGCAGCAATGAACTGGATTTTCATTTCAATTCGTGTATACCTATTAATCATCTGTTTGTTAATCGTCGTATTCGTTTCGTAACGATCACTTCGGATTAAAAAATAAATAAAATAAAACACGATGCGCGCACTTTGAATTTTCCAGTAGAGGTACCTAATTATAGTTTGGGGGCCCAGGGCTTACTTACTGCACCGGGGCACACCCCCCCCCCCCCTTCCTACGTAGCCGCTGCTCTCGCCCGTCCGTACGCACGCCACACACCTCTGCGTCGTGTATTTTATCATCGTTTTCATCTGCTCGTCGGCAGCACCAGTACACGGGCGTGCGTGCGAGTGTACGAGACGACAATAATATAATTGTTATTATTTCTAGGCCGCGTACAGAGTGTGTAGTAATGACGTGGACGCGGCATTGTCCTCGCAGTATTACAGTTTACAATCGAACCCGTCGACGACCTAACCGACGAGGAGACGTTAATAGTAATTGAATTTCCCACCGGCGACCAGTCGTCTCGGCGGCGGCGGTGATAATTCGAACGTGCACCGGGATAGATAATTGCACACCACCAAAACGATCGTACACATTTTTATCGCTCCCCTCTCCTCCCAACTCCCATCGTCCCGTTTCCATCCTTATTGTGTACGAATCGTTATTAATATCAGTAACTGTACGACTATTATGCTTAAATCATAAACACGTCGGAAACGTACCTATAATAATATTGCACTCGTGGTGCGCGCGCGCGGTCCATCGTATTTTTATGTAGCTATAAATCCACGCTGACACGTCGTCCGATCGTTTCATCCCGTCGGACAATCGGCTTCTGCACGCCTCCGCCCCCCCCCCCCCCCCCGCTGACCGTGCACAACTTGTCCCGGCCAAATGTTAACCCCCGAACGAATAATATTCTTACGAAAACATTTGGTCAATCGCTGCATCTCTTGCATCGGAGGTTGAATATCAATAATAATTTTGGTAATAATTAGTTTTATAGTGCTAGTTACATCAACAATGGGTTATACAAATAATCTTGGCAAATTTTTATAACATTAAACTTAAATTGTATACAATTATCGAGCAATATTTTTTATTTTTTTCATATTCGTTAACATTTCGAATGATGGGGTTGAGCACCCAAAGTCCTCCCCTAGACTCGCCCCTCGTATAATCTACTCGTTAGAGCTACGAAATTCTAATGAAAAATAATTTTACTATATAATAAATAAACACACTAGACTGATTTATTTTATTTTAACTGTTTCTTATACTGCTAAACACAGGAACGTCGAGATAAATCGTCACGTATATGTATCCGTTTCTATATGAAAAAAAATATTTAAAAAATATAATAATAATAATGACTGTTTACCGGAACTATAAAAAGTATGAAATATCGAAATCGAACGAAAAGAGTTACTCGAGAAGTACGTGCGATTGTTGTGAAAAATGCCAACTCGAGCGAAATGTTCATCGAAGCGCGTTGTTCGTCAATCGACTAAGTATTGAAAATAAATCCAGCCTTGTATCGTTATTATTATTATTTTTTTTATTAATATTTTCATAATTCACGGGTATCGCGTGGATATTGCAAATAATATTACAGATAACTACGTCTGTAAGTGTACACTCGTGATATAACATATTAAATGTATATAATACTGAGCGCACTGACTGTTATTTATTAATTGACAGCTGTTTGTTAACGAGTTATCCGTGATCGTTTCCAACGCGTTTAACTTGTGGTTAAACATATTTACTATTTTCGCAACTCACCAATAAACCATGTACCGGAGCTCACAGCAATTGTGTTGTATCCGGTTGTCTACCGTTAAATAATAATTGCGCACAATATCGTATGAAGATATATATATATATGATTATGACATCGCACACCTAGTCTGAGGCAAATACGACTTAAGCTTATCAATACAAATATTTTTCAATAAATATTTTAAATAATTTTATAATTTTTGTAAACTAATACCTCATTCTCTTCCTTCTCCTCCACATCTTATAATCTGGTGCTAATATATAAGCCTACTGAAAATAAAAACCTTATGTTCAACCTTATCAACGTATATCGTAATCCTCAAATCAATATTCATCATATTATGGAAGATCTGATACCTGAGTTTTCGGTCCGGGAAATCGACGTAAATGGTTTTATTTTTGGAGATTTAAATGGCATGGTGGCGAGCAGGTATGTTAGAGGGAACGGGGAACGCCAACTAACAACCTAACCTCCGCTTGCACAGTTGACCGTGCGAATATGATAAGACGATATGAGGTGATTTTCCGTGTTGCATGCATTTCAACAGCAAATCAATGCTACTTCTCGAAAAAAGTTCCGCTTTACGCATAGAACACAGTTCGTTTCCATTGGCGGGCAATCAAAATGTCATAGATACATCGGCAGTGAGCGCACACGTGTATATCTATAACAAAAACACCTCATTGTATCACACGGTGCAATGTCGTTCTAATGTATTTTACATTTTGCGTACGCAGTGATGGACGGTTATAGGTAAATAACATTAATAAGCAATAGGAGTATCTATTTATGATGTCCAAACGTTTCACGTTGCAATGCGATTGCCGCGAAGAGTCTCGACTATCTCGACAGGTTTAAAGGGTTATCGGATGTAATCAGAGTGTGTACACGTGTAATATGGAGCTAGTTAGCATGCTCAAACGTGACTGATGAGACCCTGAAAAATGACCTTGAAATAAAAATTAAAAAAAACGAAAAGGAGAAATAATCGTGTCAGAGATCGAGAGTAAGCTGTAAGTATATGTATAACACGGAAGGCATCATAGTTTTTTATATTTAAACTCGACATTATATCCTTTATTTTCAGAAATTATTACTGTCTCGTACTGTAGTTGTATCGGTAACCAAGGTACGGGAAATAGTCAGCTAGACAATTGATATGAATCGCTAGTGAGGCAAACGATCTGAGGTGACAAAAATATAAATCGTATTGAACAACCAAAACGGTGGCCTTCAAAGTCTGTGTTTCGCATACTCGATAGCACAAGAGACACGTAAATGATGTATTTGTTAAAAAAAAAAAAAGAAAGTATTTAATTTTTCGTATACGTATATTAATCAGTTTAACTTGAGTGGTCAAAATAACTTACCGTTGACTTTTATGTCTTAATAAACGGTAAGCATAAAAATGTACTGCGGCAGTACTAACTATTTTGGTATAGAGGAATGGGATTTAAAAGTAACTGAATTGGGCGTTTCAGCGTTTGATCAATCGTTTTTGATACGTTTCAACATAATTTTGAGCAACACTGATCACGGACGACTTCGATTGACCGTCCATTTTGAGAGAAAAAACACGAAACTAATTGAAAAAACATCATTGGCTCGCTCAGCAAATCGTGTTCGCATTACGTGCGAAAAGTCAACCGAACGCGGAATACAGATCTCGTCCATCAGCATGTATCGTTGAGATCGAACAACACGCGGTGAACGGCCGAAAGTTCATTTATCCATTGGCGTATAGTCAATTTTCTCATGAGAGTTTTTACATCAATATCAAACATTTGTTTCTATACCTCATCGGGCGAAAAACGAATGTTTTATATGATTCAATCATATTCGATAAATACTTCATGTTATAATATTAATGACGTGCATATTTTTCATTTTAACCATTTCAAAACTAGTTATGTTTTTTTTTAGTCTTTGAAAGAGGATTCACCCGAAAACCCTCTGCATTTGTACTCCACTGCATACATAATTTTTTGGTGCGTGCACTGGACGACAATATAGTCAGTCTTCGTTTTCTTATTTCCAGCCGACCGGTTGATCGTATCTTATACGCACCCGAACGGCTTTTATATTCGATCATTCTGAGGCAAACGTTATTGCATTTTTCGCGGGAGAATCGTAGGATCGTCACGCCTCGTGTAATCAAAACGTAGACCCTACACGATCAATAATATTGTACAATATTATTGACAATGTAAAATAGAAATTCAACAAATCAAATCTGGTTGGAAATGTATTGCACAATACACAATATTTTTGTACACTTAGATATGATATAGTGTAAAATCATAGTATTATATTTATTAATAAAGGGAACTTCACAAACTTTCAATAAATTTGCAAAAGATGTATTAATCTATTCGCAAAAATTCCTATAGTCATCTGCTTCAGTCATTCGTTGAAAGTTTAATAATTTTTCATGACTTTATTATTATGCTTTTCGTTTATACCATTCTTTCATCCGAAATCTGATTTTTTTAGGGTGGGGGGCTTTCATTCATTGAGTTCAAATTATAACCCAACGCAAATGCATTTTTAGTATTGTTAAGATATATTTTTAAATCAATGATACATCATAACTGGTGGTAAATGTCAATATATCGAGTAACAAGGTTGAGAGATTCCAGGAAAATGAATATTACACTGTTTACCGACACAATTTAAACGACTAGATATTATTGTTCATTTAGGCCCAGATTATAATATCATAAAGGTCCACAATTTGGTCCAAAGATGCCAAGTGTGCTTTCAGTCCATGCTTCCCCCCCCCGGTAGGCTTGGTCAGGTTCACGAAAAGGCTGCGATGTGACCGTGTTTACGTTAAGCTCAGCTTTTGCACTGAGCACAAGCCTACCTAACGTAAACGAGTGACATACCACGTACAATGCACGTGTCACCTATTGTACATTATATGCGAACGGAACGCGACGTGTGCGTCTGTTCGCCCAATTGTACGCACACGCGATCTAATCTATTGTCGATTTGGGATTTTTTTTTTTTGGTTTTTTTTTAACTGTCTTTCGTCTATATTTTATTTTTTTCGCCCAGTCAACTTTTCGGTTATGCAAATGCGAACCGCGCGTATCATCTGCTTGAAGAATTTTTTTCGAACCGAAAATAACTAACCCTTTTATTTCACGACAACGTCGACAAAGAGACGTTTAAAACCGTGGGGTCGGGGTTAGAGTTTTTTTCTCGGTATTATTAATTTTCTTTTGTTTCTTCAGCGTTTTTTTTGTTTTTTTTTTTTTTTTATTATTATAATTATTTTTTTTCGGCTACGCGCTCGGTGGGAGACGCATTTATGGTCTAACACCTTACAAAAAAAAAACCTGAAAAAAAAAATATTCACCCTTGTCAGTGTCAAAAGTCGTGATATATATAGTTTTTTTATTTAATTTTTTTCCCCAGACATCACCTACATTACACTACTGCAGCAGCAGCAGCAGCAGCAGCAGCGACGGAGTATACACTGACACACGTGGCGATCACACATGCGCCATTATACGACTAAATCACCCTTTGAATTTGAATAAAACTTCGTTAAAATTCGGTTTTTTTTCTCTCGTTTTTGTTCCTACCGGGAACGAATTAATTTCTGATAGATTTGATTTTTTTTTTCTCCGTCCCCGACCCGACAATCTATTTTATCCCGCCGCCTGTTGGCTCCGTTGGCCGGCGGTCGGGGACTGAAAAAAAAAAAAAAAAAAATGGAAAAAAAACACACACACAAAATTATAATACGTGTATCACTGCGAACGCGCGCTCGGCGTTTGCAGCTCTTCGCCGGCCGGCGGAGTGCGGACGACAGCAGCTGTGCGAGCGCGAGCGTCCCGTGATCAGATAAATCGTTATTGTTGCGCGCGCGTCACACAATGCCGTCGCGTCATAATGCAGTCGACATTATTATCGGACACCGTAGACCGAAGCGGCGGCAACGACGACGACGGCGGCGGCGGCGGCGGCGGCTGTGTCCTACGACTATGGCCTACGACTATGACACGACGTCATTGTTTTTTACGTACCGCGAAAACCGTTCAAGGGCTCTGGCCCCGGCGGGGTTTTATTTCTTTTGTGCGCGTTTTTTTGTTCACACACGCACGCGCGCGCCCGTCGAACGCGTTAAAACAAAAGATTGAAAAGATCTTTTGTACGAGCAGAAGTGTACGCAGTACGCGGCACGAACACTTCGGAGAGAGAGAGATTGATATGAGGGGTGGGGGTGAAAAGAATAAAGACCCGTAACGGTCAGGACGATCCGCGCGCAACGTACGTACGCGGTATTGTTTCACCGTTGGTCGGGCCGTAGCAATGACGCGCAACACCGGGCACCGGCGGTCCGCGAGACACGTTACCTCGACGCGTCACAGCACGCGCGGGACAGCGGGACGGTCGTCGTAATGGGCAGTGCGCGGAGGACGCGTTTTCGTCCTGACCGCGCGAGAGCGGTTTCGCTACCGAGGGACCGTCGGTTCCACGGCTAGGCACGGTCGTGCCGGACGAGAAGATGGATCGCACACGCGCGCTGTGACAACGTTCACAGATGCGCACGGTCCGGGAATAGGGGCTTGCGCGGCTCCGGGTGGTCGTCAGTAATAACTATGAAAAAATCTTAGAGAGGTTTTTCTACGCGGATCGAACCGATTCGCGGGGATAAACGTAATCCTTACAAAACGTAAACGTAAATCCCACAGTTTGGACGATTTAGAGTCGAATGCGAAACGTTAATGACGCGCTAGCTAAGTCGAGCGGCGAAAAAACAGTCTACCCGCAGAGTAGATACAACGGTTCATAATCCTTTTGGTGGATAGTACACTGAAGATGTAATGCGTTTGCGCACAAAACAATCCGATCAACCGTGGAAACCTCTAATAACGTGTCGCAATCAAAACCGTTTTGGTACATAGTTTTGCTGGGACCGTCATATTATTTCATCTGATTACAACGCGTACGATATAAACCGGAAACTTGTTTTAAAAACGAAATATTTCTCCGATGGCCATGACGTTTTCGTGTCGCAGACGGTTTTCTCTGTTGCTCAGGAAAACGGACACCGGTATTTTATTGTAATAGCTGTTGAGGTAATGTTGAATTTTTGACGGCGACCGCTGCGCACCGACAGAAGGTCGACCAGGCCTATAAGCCGAAAAGTGACATTTTTAAAACGAGAAAACGTATCTTATCAACAGTGAGAAATGTGTGCGCGAGGAAGGGGATGAGAAGGAGGCGAAAAACCCATCAGAGATAATAATATTATAATGTATAGGTGTGTCGGAGAAAAGGAATACCAAGGTATAATAATATGAGTACCTGTGTAAAATGCATTCGAGCAGGTTGACGGCGGGAGAGGACGACGGTGGCAGAGAGAGAGAAAGAGAAAGAGAGAGAAGAAAAATGCATTAAGCGCGCAGTACACGTATATACGTATATACGCTGAGACGAAGACGATAGAGGATAGCGCGCGGCGAATCGTATAAGGTACACACATAAACAACGTTCGGTTTCGGGCCCCCCGGAGGGTTAAAGCTGTCGAAATTCCAACGAACCGGTCCACACTAGAACCACTCCTCCTCTTTCTCTACGTCCTTCTCACAATGATTTTCACCGCGTATTCACACACACACACACACACACACACGCACACACATACAAACACAGATACGCCTATTGTATACACACATGTACATAATACACACACGCTCGTCTCTTTCTCCCATCCCACCACCGCCGTCACCTCATCGTAACGTCTTCTCGGCCCGGTGCGGTTCGATTTGAATTTCTTCGAAAACCGGTCGACCGACTCTATAATATACGACAGGTAACACACATATATCTATAATATATACACAGCACAACTCGCCGCCGCCTTCAGTTCGAGAGAGTTTATTGAACTCGGCCCAACTCGCATTTTTAATTCTACGCCACCACCACCCTTTCCCCCGCGGTGCACTACCCCCTCTACCCTCTCTAACACGACTACGACGGGTTCGACTAAATTATTATACTCATACTACGTGTGCTTGTGTGTGTGTCTACGTGGCGTTTAATTATTTTCAAGCACTCAGGAGGTCTTATCGGACCCGCACGAAAGACGGACGGCAGAGGATATTATAATTATGTACTCGGCGAATACACATAATATTACGTATGAGATGGCGTGTCAGCTGCGAGATTTCGAACAACACCAAAAATCGAAAAAGGGAGACATTTTTTTTTTTCTAATCATCTGATGCGTTACCCGCAACAAACGGCTCGTTTCGGATCAACGATAAATGTTTGTCCTGAAATCGCTAGAAACACTCACCTACTGGATAACGCACTGCAATGCATTCCTTATATTATTTCTACTAGAACACAATGCGAAAGTCGACAAGATTCACCAGAAACCAGTTCGATTTTTGATTTAAAACGTTAGCTTAACAATTATACGAGTAGGTCAATACGTTTATGAAATTTCCGATTTACGCCTCGATCACATTACGCTGTAATAATCATATTATAATTATCATACTTACGTATTGTAATAAAGCGAGTTGGATAAATTATAAACTGAGATATTTCGGTTCGTTTGACAATCGGTAATTTCAGATTGTTAAGTCTTATTTTATCGGTACTAAGATTTTTCGTATATGCTCTTTGGAAACCCGGAATCGTTTAAAAAATGTTCCGTTCTAAGAGAGTTTATTGTGTATTAAATGCAATATAACGTATACAATTCATATAGCATGTGACGGGATTAAAAAAAAATATATTTATTTATATAATTTATGTGTTCTTATTATTCCGAGTCCATCTGCATTTGTGTTGCGAGAGAAATATTTTACATTTAGTAGTTTCTTTGAACACGTCTATAGCTTAGTTACGGACCATTCAATTTGATATATGATCTGATATTTGATATATATTGTGCTATTAAAATTTCAAACTGTAGATTTCACGTTTTAAAAATGTTAGTTTGAAAATAAATCAATTATATCGTGGGTTTAACTATTTGAACGGGATATCAATGTTTTAGGATCATATACTTAACTTAAATAATTAATTTAATGAAGTTTTTAGAAACATTATTGATGTTTCATAGGTTAAAAATGCATTTGTAATGGTTTCCCGTTAGATTTTTTTAAGATATCATCATCCGGTTCATGTCTCAATACATTATTATTGTTTATGCGTGTGAGTATTAGACGTGTAGACCGCCGACACGTCAAAGAGCAACGGTCGCGGACCGATTGTTGTTGCCCGAGTTTTCCACCGTCGCCGCCGCTGCCGCTGCCGCCGTGTTGGTCGTGTACATTCTAAGAAGACGCACGTTTCACCCTTTGCGGTGCCGCCGCGTACATATATACATATATGATTCCGTTAGTTATCGTTCGTTCGGCGTAACAGAACGTATTTGTATTATAATATTAATAAACCATCTAACATCTAATATACATATATATATATATATATATATATATATATATATATAATACACTTCGAGGTCTAACCCGCGAAAGATGTCGTCGTCGCCTTCGTCACGGTCTCCCGTCGCACCGCGTGTATTATGTACCGGAGTTTTATTATAAACTATTATTATTATTACCCTTGCTATCACTATTATTATTGTGTACATAAATCGATGATAAACGACGTACGAAGAGCGACTTGCACACGTTGTGTATCGGCCACGGTTCCGCGATAATATATAATATACATAATATTACGTATATAAAGTATTACAAAGAAAATAATAGTAATAATATATACGTGTGTGTGTGTGTGTGTGTGTGTATACGTTTATTGTCAGGTCGGGTCTATTCTCGCGTGTTATCCTTTCCCTTTTTTAATTAATTTTTTTATACACATACAGTAGAAGCGCGCCAGCCGCATACGCGCATTGTCATCATTATTATTATTATAATATGCAGTGTATTATATACCTACCACCGCGCGCATCGTAAAAAAACTGCACTAATTGCATTCGAGGTTATTGCGCGCGTTCGCGTTAATTCTCGTGTTTCAACAGAACGCACGCGGTACGCTTTAGGAAAAATAAAAAACCGAAACGAAAACAAAAATCCGTCGTTTTTCTGAGCCTAATCTTTCCGTACACGTAGTAATAATATTACGCGCTCGCGCGCTTACCACAACGGCGAGCACTGCACGGCCTGCGAGTCGTAATGGTCCGAGAAAACATTCCATTACGTTGCAGACCCGGTTCCGTCCCGTGCGCAACGTACGGGTTACGACAGGACCCGGACAGGTTTTCAGGGCTCGTTTTTTTTTTTTTTTTTTTTTTAAATCTTTTGTTTTAAAACAACAGGTCTCGCCGTGCATGACGGTTCCTCGGCACAGTAGGCGCGCGTGATATTGTATTACTTTGGATTGCCGTCGCGTACCGCACGTCGCAGCTTCGTCGTTGTACGTGCACAGCCGACCGGTAAATGTTTTCGAACCGTACGCCGTGCACGCAAATAAAACCGTCTGTTCGGCGCTGTTAACAGCAACCCAGTGCGCGTACATAAACGACACTGCACCGTATTAGTGTAACGCTCGTCCGTACGTTTTGATTGCGGCAGAAGGAAAACCATCGTAACGCGCCCATCGCGGACACGATATTATTGTACGAGTCACTTGCACACGCGTTTATAACAGTGTGTGACTTGCAGTACTGCGTACGCAACCGTCAGTCCGTACTCGTGGTCGTACACACGTAAGCAAAACGATAGTGATGAATTACACGCTCACGGGACGATTCGTTTAACGTTACGCGTCCAGTAAGAGGCGAGTGATTTGTGTTTTACACTCGACGAAGAGATTGTCTACGAGACACCTGCTGCAAAAGGAGTACAGTTGTGTGTGTGTGTGTGAGTTTTTTTTTCTAATCGATTTTGAAATATCATCGTCTAAGATCTGAGGGGAAAAATTAACAACAACAATAATAATAAAATTATACGTGTTTCACTTGCTACAAGAGAGTCTTATTCGCGTTCGAAAATAATCATCACTCCGTATATATTTAGATGTGTGTGTGTGTGTGTGCAGACGGGGCTGCGCGTGGATCGAAAAAGAAAATCCAATTATTACAACAATAATTGCCGAGACGTCTGTAATATCGTCGTGTACTAATATTGTGTGTAGGTACCTATATTAACGAGTAATGAAAATCGTTTTCTGTCGTCGTCGTACAGTCTTCGTCCGTTTATTCACGCGGACACCCTTTTTTTCACGATAATAACAATGTACCCAAGCATAAACATGTACACTGCAGGTAGAGAAACATTATACATTGAACCCCTGCTGGAAGACGTACCCTACGCGTCGCAACGATTGCGGCATCCTCGTAGAGCGTATTATTATGTACGTACACAGTTTAATAATATGATACAGTGCACGAGCGGCTGCGATGGACACGAAATTCGGAAATATAATCGAAAACGAAGTTGGGTGCTGACGATGAACACGCATACACGAATCACAATATATTACACCGTCGTAAAGCGTATTTTCAATTCTTTGCACGAGACAATAACGCCGTGTATTTGTTTACATCTATTATAAATATTTAAATTATAATGTAAACAGATACATAGTACACTTATAGTACGTGATTCGTGGACAGAATACGTGGTTTTTCGACTTTATCAGCCATTCGAGTATTCTTCTTCTTTTTCCTTTTTTTTTTTGTTGTTTTCTGTGAAAAGGGTCTCAGCCGGAAACGTATCAGATACGACACGACTATTCATAACAATAATAATAATAATATTCCTATCGCGATGTCGTTGTTTTTTCACCAACAACATACATTTACTCACTATGCGCGTGATACCTGAGTGCACTTATTGTTCTGTAGACGGGTGAACGCATAAAAGATATGTATGTGCAAGAACCCAATACATTTCGAACGATTCGTATCGTTTAAAAAGTACAACGGTACAATATCCTTGCGAGTACGCACTCTTTCTCTCGATGTTTCTCTTTATTCCCTCTCTTTATCTCACCCCAAATAAATACGAACCGTGGAATCGCCCGAGACGCATCACATACAGTAGATAGGGGTTTCAAGTCAAAACACGATTTTATTTTCTCTTCGCGTCGAATGCTACAAGCAAAAAAACCCCTTTTTCCCATTGCTACAATCAGTTTTACGTAAGATTTCTACAATAATCACCTCGGCACGAGCAGCGTTCGTCAGTGTTTTATGCCCGCACGTGTATACACAAAACGAATGAATGACCTCGTTATTGCAATAAAGCGTATAGATGTTGGCACGCGTATTGTTTACAAATACAGCAATCACTCTATATAAAGCGAGTGGACCATACGGTGTTCAGCGAAACCTGTCTACGACCACGGTCCGGACGATGTATGGAAACCTGCAACTTAAAACGAAATGCATCTTTAATCCTTACTATCAAGTGAACGCGCGTGTCTTCCTGCAGTTTTCAGTGTGAAAAACATTGTTTATCAATAATTGTTATATGTTATAGTACCTATATGTTAGATTTGTAAAACGTTTTGAAAACAAACACGGCGTGTTACACGTGTACGGTAAAAATATGGAAAACACTAACTCAGGATGGATTTGTATTGCTTTGTTATACTTTCGTCGAGAAGTTTTTCGACTAACGAAACTATAAGCTAAGCCACAATATTTGAATGCACACGACTCGAAACATCTAGCGAGTATTATACTGCATGGATCGCGCGCGGACAATCGTAAATAAAAATGTTTTTTATGAACTCACGTTTGGAAACCGATACAATGTTACAACGTATCTTACCGAATGATACTAGTTATAAGTACACAATACTTGATAATCGCACGGATCGTGTAAGCTGCTGGTGAAAAATACGACATGATATCGCACGTAACATGAATGGAGTGTTTCAATAAGTTTTCTACATGCATTCTACATGCGTCCTACATGCATCTACATGCATTCTATGACAGGACCAAATAAAATGTCCGTCTCGGATTCCGTGTCGTTATATCCTTGCAGGGTCCACTTTGGACGACTGGTCTCGCATAGTACTAGTTTTGTGTTCCACTCCCATATATGTGCTTGTGACTCGAAAGCGGTTTTCGTGGTTAACGGTCTGGAGCAGTTCACGTGTACTGAGTCGTTGTACATAGATAAAAAATCGGAGAACTTTTGCCCGGGGCTGAACGGCCTAGCACCTCAATCATTCCCACACACGAATACTGTATATGAAGCTAGATTTTAATTTCATCTACACCAAATTATTGTTAATAAGATTTTCTTTAATCTCATTGTAATAATAACCGTACTCAAAACAGTCCTTTGGAGTGTTATATACTTTAAATTAAATAAACGCAATTGATGGTTCTTAGAATTAATTCAAATTTTTAATTTACTTCTCTGAATATCATACTGAACACCAAAATACTTAATAGTGTTATGATAATTAACTTGTTTCGTTTTTAGTGGTTTAAATACAATTCATTTTATTCTCGATATTACATTAATAAGTTTTCTTTATAATAAAAAGACCACGCGAAACGTTTTGCTGTGGTCGTCGACGCTCGTGCCAGCACCCGCTTCTGTTGTGCCGCGCAAAAAATACCGATAAAACGCACCGCGCGGTCGTAGCGACCGGTTGAACTGCTGCAGGACGATCGTTCCAGAACCGATCGTTTCTCGAACGGTGGAGGTGTGTGCCCCCTCTCAGTAGTACGCGAAAAGATACGAGATGGTATCTGGGGAGAGGGAGGATAAAGATAACGACGAGAAATGTAAAATTCGACGTATTTGAATAAATTATTTTGTTTATGAAACAACGGGCAGGCACTGTATTCGCAGAAAGAGGTTTTTCATTTTTGTTCAGATTTACGGGCTTATCTGTAGAACAATATTTTAGAAATCGTTACCGAACAACCCTGAGGATCGCATTAACATTGAACTGTAGTACTACTTATATTTTTTTTGTTTTTATTTTTTTTCATTAAAACTAATTTTGTTCATTTTTTATAAATCCTAATTGAACGTCGACGGATCGACAGTTGGGTGTGCATGAAGCGATGACCAACGAGGTTCAAAGGGCACGTGAATGAAAAAAGGATGATTGCGATTCGACATCGCCGGGCTTGACGTGCAACTATTATTGCGTCGTCCATTTTCGGTCGCTTCCGCACCGACGTGCATGTGGTGTTTCCCGGATATCGACT
>JASXSY010001220.1:0-102189 GCA_034509805.1 Sipha maydis | reverse complement strand
GGTAGAAATTTCAAAAATCTGCGACTTATACTTTTTGAATTATAAAAAATATTTAAAATCGTTTGAGAATAAATCGCTATTTTATGCAATTTCGTAAATATTTAAATTTCAAACAGTCATAAAATTTTTTCCTCTAATTCCGGTAGAAATTTTTTTAAAGATTTTTGAAGAGTAGCTTATACATAACCTCGTGTTAAAATTTTGAACCTTAAGTATGAACAGAAAAAATTTTATGAATTTTTAACTACAAAAAAACTTGCAAATTATCGTGATTTTTACATATTTCGTATAAATTGTAACTTTGAGCACTTATAAAAAAAAATTGTGACTTACGATTTTAGATTTTTTTTTATCAGTTAAGGAACAACTTATAAGAAACCTTGTATTAAATTTTCAAGATTTTCTAGGCAGCCAAAAAAATTTTATCGTTATTTAAAAAAAAAATACTTAAAAATATTGAAAATTTCAATTGTCTATAAATAGCTTAATAAAAGTCAAAATACTTTGAAAATTTAATGGTGTATAGAGAACGCTAATCTAAACATTTGGTGAAAATTTCAAGTATTTACATCGATTAGTTTTTGAGTTATAGCAAAATAAAAAATTTGATTATGTCAAAAACTGGTTTTGCGTAAAAACTCCCGTTTTTCCCAAATTTTTTTATGGTTTTTCCCGTCGCATTTAAAAAATATTGGAAATTTTTAACTTTTGACCCCCCAAAGTACCAAATAGATTCACTTTCCTTTCAGAAAAGTTGCTACATAAGGCAATCGAAGCATTTTTACTGCCCCAAAACGTGTCGACAGACACAAAAAAAAAAAAAAAAAAAAAAAAAAAAACACACATCATTGTAAAATCAATACATTCTTCACTCCGTTCAGAATCTAAAAAATAAAAAAAAAAATAAAAACACACATCATTGTAAAATCAATACATTCTTCACTCCGTTCAGAATCTAAAACGTTTATCAAATTTTAGACTAATCTGTTTCTAGAATATTGTCATTAATGTTGAAACTTGATTTTACGTCAAATATTACAACAAATGACATGTATAAATATATAAAAGTTTGCATTTAACTTGCAAACAATTTATAAAATAAAATAATTTACTTTATAACGAGAAATATTTATATAAATACAATTATAATAAATATAAAACTAACATAACATTTAAGTAAATTAAAATGAAGCTTTAAAACAATATGTGTACGAGTATAAAATAAAATATATAATATAATATTATAAATAAATGTACTATAAAATAGTTTATTGTACATGATCTATGGTGTATTATTTGGCAATGTAACTCAGTGTAAATAATGAATTAAGGAAGAAACGATGATTGTATATTTTTGGAATATTATTTCGTTATATTATTTTTTAATTTTTGTCATTAATATATAATTTTATAATATTTATTAACTATGTGGTTCTAGTTTTTTTTTTATTTCTGTTTAGTTATCTTTGCTTTTGCTTTATGATAAAATTAAAATTAGCATCGTTAATTATGTTTTGTAAATATATAACATATGAAAAATACTTTTAAACAACAAAACTATTTTTAATTTTATAATTAATTCACAGTAAACATCATACATATAATTATTTTGCAGTATTATAAGATTCTGGGCAAACTATGTAATATTGCAAAAATAGTTTAATACATTTCACCGAAGAACGGGAACTAAAGAAATATTCATGTTAAACACTAAATATCCACCGTTATAATAAAACCAAAAAACGTCAATGAATATAAAGCCATAAACTTAAAATGCTTGTTATTTTATGAACTATGTCATAAATTGTACTTAATACTTAGCAGTTTAGCATGTAATAACAACCAGAAACCAGAAAAAACATGTAAATGCATGGAAATCCCAGCGTTTTGTAGTTATTACATTCAAATTTAAAAACTAATTTTCCAGTGGTCTACACTATTACGTCTATCTCATATCTTCAAAGCTTCTTTTATGAGAAATATACATTCGCATAGTAAAAATATGTATCATAATATGGGACCACTTATTCATAAACGGATATCATAGAGTTTATGACTATTTGATTTCTAAAAATGTTTAAAACTCTAGTTCGGTGAAAAAACTTCGTTGTTATGATTTACTCTAAGTTTACTTATCTGCTGTGCCAAAACTACCGACTTAAATAGTTACTATTTTGATTTCCCAAATGTTAGATGGTTTTTTTTTTGTTGCAAAACTTATAACATTAAATGTTCAACTTACATTATTACAGAATTTGGTAATTACTTCTACTATATCATTAATCTTTAGAAATATAAATTAATCTACCCGACCACTTTCACTCAGAATCGTTTTTTCGAAAGCAATGGTACATAAGTTTCAAGTTCAAAATATTAGTTATGGTTTAGGAGGGCTGATATATTTAGGTAATATTTATTTTTATTGCTATCTATTAATTTACTAATTGGGATGTTGGTTTAGATAGTGTAAAGGCTGAACCCCCAAATTCCTCCATACCTATATTATTGCCGTTAATCAATCCTCATATCTCACCCGATCTAGAGCTTTCGCCTATTTTTGATTAAAAACTTTAAAAAAATAAGTCAAAATTAACTTCTTACAAAAATATAACAAACATTTTGTTCAGGTTCTATTACTTATAAAAGTAAACAATTATGTATAAAGTTAAAATAAATTTAGTTGTTTACAAAATATTTATAAGTGAATGTGATAACCGGGTCACCTAGACACTTGTGGGTGAACAACTATAGTTATGGTCGTTTACGTTATATGAGACCATTAACTAATATTACATTTATGTAAAATAATACAATATTATGCCAAATACTATAATTGACTTGGTTTTATTATACACATCACGTTTGTAAATACGATTATTAAAAACAGTAATAATAATAATAATAATAATAATTAAGAGCAAAAACTAACTATTCTGTGTGCCGAGGCAACATACGTCTTAAAGAGGAGTTTTGTTCTATTTTTAGATGTATTAGTGTTTTATTAAATGAACCTCGTATAAAAAAACCTTGTCCTGATTTTCTTTTTTGTAGATTTCCACAGTATAGTATATAAATTATGATTTATAAATATTCTCTAGTTCGCCTTCTGAAGAAGCCAGTTTTTAAATACCACCTACTGTTATTTCTACAAACACACAGCCGTCAAAATAGAAAAATAAAAATAAGTTAAAATTAATCAAATCAAAATGATCAAAAACAATAAAATTAACTAGAAGTATTTGATACCTTACCAATTATTTGTCATCGCTTTTATAATACACGTCGTCTCTTATTGTTAAAATTGGTAGCGCTCAAGTGGACGCAAACACTAGACGTCGCTGTAATCGTTTGCACCAGACTTGATAAAAATTTTCAGCAATTAAAACAACAACTATTAATAGTTTTTTTACTGTAGAAAACCTGTTCTAATACATTTGTGCATTTGTATGGGAAAACACAATATGTAAAGGTATATAATGGTGTTATGTATGGGATATTTCGTTCCTTTTGTTCCAGGTCCATAAAAGGAACGATTCCAAATGATTCGTTCTTTCCGATTACTTATTCATACCATTATAAATAGGGTTCGGAAGTTGTAGAAGATAAAAAAGATAAAATATGCATGCATATATGCAAAAAAAATTAATAAATACGCAAAAAAATATTCTGAAGTTCAAAAAAAAAAAAAAACACACTTGATGTTGTTAATAATAAATAATATACACAAAAACTATTTATAACCAAAAAAAATGTATGATTGGTTGACATTCTGACGATAAGATAAAAAGTACTTAACATAAGTATTTCGGAATTTTAACACGATAGACTAAATGCGTACCACATCGTTGTTATTAAATTAATTGTTGACGATGTGACGATAAATATCTTCGTTGATAATTTTGAACTTTATATATTCAATATTACAGACGAGGAAAATAAAATTTTAAAGTTATAAACATTTTTTTTAGAAAAATATGAAGTATGCATAATATGAGTGCAAAAATGAGATGCATTTTTTTTAGCTAAAATTGACAAAATATACAAAATATACATTTTCAATTTTTTAACTCGCCATTGTATAATTCAGATTTCTAGCTTGGTCTGCTATAAATTGGGAACATACAGAACAATATGTAATTTCTACAACTTCCGAACCCTAATTATCACCGATACGTCGCATCAAGTGAAACGATTTTTACGCCAGCGTTTCAGTTTACATTGCCACTCCGATCTCACACAGACGTTAGCGATTGTCGTTCGACGCGGCATGTGAAACGGTACTTGTAGATTTTTAAAACTAGTCGGATGTTTACCGATAACAGTAATTGACAGTTTAATATCTCCATTATCAAATACGCGAATTCGCATCGATGACGGCACTCATATGAAAGTGTCTATTGACAGTATAACTCAAATGATATAATTGGAGAATAATCGGTCAGTATCACTGTAGGTACGTACTTTTACCAACCACCAAATATATATTTATTATAGTACCTATTGGTTATTGGGTACAGTTTAAACATTATACTTACCTATGCACAATCGACGAATAAATGAACTATAAATATTAGCCAAACCATATTTTTCGATATGAATATTTAGTTTAAATATTGGAACTCGCCTGATAGATTTAATGAATGTATAATATATAATAAATAATAAATAATATAATGATCGTTTCGACTCAGAGTAGCGCGTGATACGAATGTGGAACAATTTTGGTTTAGGACCTGTTGTGTTTAAAATTAACCGGTAGGTCCATGAAATCGTCCTGCCTCCGGCTTAGTTACAAAGGAACAATTGGTAGACGACCAATTACTAATACTTTGGAGTACATTTAACCGCATGAACATAGCACCGAAATGAACCTAAGGAACATGTTGGAACGTTCGGTCGGACCCGTTCCTTACCGTTCATCTACTGCAGCGTGTTTCCAAACCTTTGGATTGTAAAATATTTTTGATGGGTTGCTGTCCGCGAGCTGACGACAAGAAAAATATCTTAGCTATCAAAATATAATTGTGTATATTAGAATTCAGTTATGCAGTATTACAGTGTTGCTATAAAATAAATGACTACATTTCTAATAGTAAAATGATTAGTAATGTAGCATTATAGGTTTTTTTTTTTTTTTAATGATGGTCGTCTGTCCAACACAAAGGACCTTGCTGGAATGCCTTAGCAAAAAGGTTGGGAAACACCGCTCAACTGGACTCGTTTCATTCGAATCACGATTGATTTAGAAACGACCCACCCGTTATAAAATCAATGATACTAGATATAAGAATTTTTATATTAAATTATTCTCGTAGGTATCGCATAATATTTTATAACAAAATAATAATAATAATAATATTTATAGCGAGTACAATAATACATTATAATATCGACATCTTAGAATATTGATGGCGGAGGGGGGAAATTTACTGAGTTCTTACGAGAAGTCAACCGTCGTCACTCATTCGTTGATAATCATAGCGGCGCCCACAACGTTATCATTATCAATTCGTAGTGTGTTCGCGCGTGTGATAAACATCACATGCGGGCGGCTCGTAGCCGGTCGGTCGTTCGACGCCGTCGCCGACGCGTGCACGTGAAAAACGTTACGTTTTCTGTTGCATCCCGAGCGCAACAAACAACCGTCGTCGACGAGATTGAGAAAATAATAATATAGCCTTACACCGCCGGTCGTTTTTCCCGTCTATCCGTCCGTCCGCATTTGGCCACCGGCCATCTCGCCGTGTAATCCGATTTTTCGGTTTTTTTTTTAATTCCCTTCCGTTCCGTTTGGCTTCGGTTTTCCTCTCGATGCCACCAAGGTCCCGTCGCAAAGAGAGACAGAGACAGAGACAAAGCGCGACTACTGCTGTGCCGCCGCCGTATTATTATTAGTCGTTAAGTAATAATGTTCGGATTCTGGCCAGGAGCCCGCATAGCTGCTGCTGCCGCGCGGCGGTAAACTTCGAAAGCGCTAAATATAGAAGTTAGCCGATGGACGGTGGATGGCGCAGGCCAACCGGACCGAAGGGATCGCGCGTCGGAAATTCAATACAACATCACATCACCATCTCGCGCGCCGCGTCAACCGTGTCCGGCAGTGC
Source organism: Sipha maydis (assembly GCA_034509805.1). Lineage (NCBI taxonomy): Eukaryota > Metazoa > Arthropoda > Insecta > Hemiptera > Aphididae > Sipha > Sipha maydis. Next base: position 96,085 of record JASXSY010001220.1, on the reverse strand, counting down.
ACACTCGCGATCGCCAACCGTTTATCCGGTACTGCTGTTTCCGTTTTCGATTGTTAACCCGTGTTCGTCTTGTCCCGTCCCGCATCCGCGGTCTCGCTGTAGTTCTCCCGCCGTCATTTCGTACGTTCCTCGAAAATGAACGCGGAAGTCAAAGAGTCGGTCACGAAATGCATTGGCATACTAAAGAACGCGAAGACCGATACGGAGAAGTTTGCCGGACTCTTCATGGTCGCTAGACTCTTGAAGAAGGACAACTGCGACGCTCGTTCTAAACTGGATTTGTTCGAAGCCATCGAGTTCAATTTCATCAAACGTTTGTTGAACAGCACTGACGTTCCTACTGGTTGTTCGCCGGTTCTCTACAGGTCGGTGGCCATGAATGTACTGTCTGTGTTGTGCAGTGTTCAAGAAGTCTCCACGCACAAAGATATATTGCAAAATATCGACGTGTTGCTTGATATTGTTACCAATTATGAGGATGAAGAGGATGAAGATAACCTCATGCTGGTCAACGAAGCCTACAAATGTTTGAATAACATTAGATTGTATGAACAGGGCTTAAAAGCATTATTCGATGGTAACGCTGTTGGCAAAATGACTACGGTATATGCGCTAAAAAGTTTTCAAACAGACGAAGCACTATCATTGGTCATGACCATTGTTGAAAAGTTTGGTCCTCCTTCATGGGAAAATAATGCTCAACTCTTTGATACATTAATGAATATATTGGGAGTAGACTTTGAAACTGACCATAGTGATAGAAAATTCAAATTATGCTCTATTCTTTCTACTTTATTGGCCAACTGTCCAGCAGAAGTTGCACAGAACGGTTTTGATAAATACATGTGGCCTGAAAAATTGTTCGTGGGATTGAAAGATATATTGACAAGTAAACTTGTTAAAGCACAACGAGACCCAGCAATCATTTTGGCAGCAAATATGCTTACTACGTTTGGTGCTGAATGGTCATTACAAGATGGAGAAAAACCAAAAGCATTCTTCTTATTGTTAATACATTTGGTTTCTATTGAAATACGTATGCATTTGGAAAACAAAAAATTTGAACAGGTATTATTGTGTTATAAGTCTGTTTACCGTTTATATTATTATACAATATTCATATTTACATTTTAGTTTTATAATTATTCATATGGTTTCTAAGATGTATAATATGCTTATAACTTATTAAGCTATTCCATTAAATAACATATTAATTATTAAATATACTTAAGTACAGTTAATCAAGTATGAATTATTTTTAAACATAGTTTTAGTCTATAACGATTACTAAATTTGAACTAATTATAATTAGTTATAAAAATATTTTAACTATTTAATAATCTATAAATAAATCATAATAATATGTTTTATCTAAATTAAATTGAATGTATAAAATAAAATAAATGGAAAATAGTAAGTGATCTTTTAGAACGAAAAAGAAAAACTACAAACCAATCTATAGGTTGAAAAAAAATTCTTATATGTTCTCATTTTTTGATTGGAAATACATTATTAAATATTAATTTTTTCCTTATACTTTAATACAAATTTAGATTAGTTATGTATTTCCATATTTTTAAAATTTTCATTTAGTTAAATTATAGTATTAATTACTGTATTTAGGTATATTACATATTACTAATATTACCTAATTATATTATGTTTTAATCATAAAATTAATATTTACATTTTGCATTTTGATAATTTTCCAATTGTTATTTAATAAAGTACTGTATACAATTAACTAAAATAACTAACTATAGGTAGGTAATTTAGATTATTCTCTAATATAAATAGTAATTTAACTTAATAATGTATATAAGTGTTTGCTACTATTGTTGAGGCTGCTTAACACTACTATAATCACTAACTGATACTTTTTTTCCATTATACAGTACATAGTAAAGTAATTTTAAAAGCTATTTTATTTTTTCTATTTTAATTGGTGGGTAGTTTTGCATTTCCAAATTAATTATAATTATGTGACAAATATTTGCATAAAAATTAATAATATTATTTTCTAACAATAGTAATTTTTGATATATTTTTTTTACAATTTACAATATACAATTTTTAATAATTAATAAATTATCTAATGTATGTAAGTAGTTGTTTACTCTCAATCAGGTGATTGTCATGTATATCCGAGTGTATATCTAAACAAATTTTTTTCTTAACATCTTAATGCATTATACATGAAGTATTCTTAGACAAACACCTAAATTATATAATTTATTTTATTTTCAGATATTGATTGCTGAAAATTTACTGAATTCGTGTTTTATAATTCTTGAAGTATCAATTGCATACATATCTGCTGACACTTTGGATTTAGAACAAAAAGAAAAGCAACAAACATATACTGCACTTAAAGGAGCCTTTTCTGCTGTACTGAGTGTGTTGGAATCATTATCAGTAACTAAGAAACCATTAGAAATCAATGAAAAATATTTTATTTGTGTGATGCTAATGCCATTGGCTGCGTGGTTAGCTCAAGAAACGTCTGCAATGAAACCAGCTGTAAACAAAATTCTGCCGTTTGCTTTACAAATGGCAAATGAATCGTTTTATGCTTACCGTGACCGATACATTTCTGAAAATAACAAATCATCTGAAGTTATAACAGTAAAAGATAATCCTTTAAGTTCAGTTGATGTATTACGAGCATTTTTGCCTGCTTTGTGTCACATTGCAGTTGACGATAATGGTCGTGCTATATTGTTAAAAATTAAACAAGAACAAGTATTACTAGAATGTTTGGAGTTCCATTGGTCAATTGCACATTTTAAAAAACCATTGATACCAAAGTCTGAAAGAAGTAAACCTAGAGGGCCAGATCCTGAAATTCCAGCTGATCGTCAAAAAAAAATGGTTAGTTCTAGAGGAGCTATTATTAGTATATGCAATACATTCATGAATTTATGTGTATTAGAAGCAGATTTTGTGAAAGATAGTCCATTATTTTTTACTCTTATGAAGTTTGTGTTTGACAATTTACCGGAATTGAAAAACAATCACGATAACCTGGTTGTGTATGGCAACATGGCTGTTTTAGGTTTGATGTTACTAAAATTGAAGACTGCTTACATAAAAAAGAATGATTTCTCTATCTGCCGTTACATACAATCGACCATAAGATTTTTATGGGACGCTTATACTGCTGAAGAAAACAGCAACAGTTCACGGTATGCTTTGGGTCAGTTAGTTGTAGCAATGACTTATAAAGAGTCATGGATTGAGTTGCAAGAATTGTGGTTCTTGGGGATGCAAAATCTGAGTGGCATTTTAACCCTTGTTCCATGGATATCAGAGTTTGCAATTGAAAGTGGTTGGGCAGAAGGCATTATAGACATGTTGGTAAAGATTAGACCAGGTTCACTTCCTACCAATGTTAAGTATGCTTATGAAGACTTACTATGTCGCCTTATTGATGCTAACAGTGATTTAGTAGCTACACTCAAGAAAAAAGATGCCATTACAGCTTGCCGAGGTCATAAATTCATGGAATTGGGTAAAAAATTGTTTGGAGAATAATTATACCATGATTTGTATTTTATTTTCCATAGCATTTATAATTTTAAACATTTGTTTTTTATTATGTATGAAAACATAACTATTTATTGTTGTGTATCAATTAAAGTTATACTATATTAAGGACTAATATTATAAAAAAGAATAAGTATTTGGAAAATATTTTTTCATTTTATTGGAGTCTTAAAATAGTTATTTTTTATTTTGTGTTTATTAAATTTTCATGTGAAATTAAATTACTTTGTTTTTACTTCAAATGCAATGTATTTTAATTCTTTATAACATATAAGGTTTGATCTAAAAACCATTTTTACACGGAATAACAAGAATAATACTATTTATAGTGTATGAAAATCTTTAGTTATACTTTGTTAAAAATACCCATTTTTTTATTTTCATTTTTTAAAAAAAAAACACAATTTTCAATAATCTATTTTATGATTTCAATTCAGTACAATCACAAGACTTATATTAACCTTATATTTGCAAACTAAACTTTTTTTATGGAATACAATTGTATAACTGTTCTTATGAGAAATTAATTTTATAACATGTCTGCAATTTTTATTAATTTATATGTTTATAAGAGTATAATTAAATACTTTTAATCTACATCTTAAATCAAAAATATTATATTTTACTTTTAAGTAAATATCTAGTTTGGTTAGGTTCTATATTCTTGTATTGTTAGTTATTAATCATAAAATGTTAGTGTAATTCACTCTTCAAAATATATTTTTATTACTGGATTTTCAATAAACATAATCACTTGCATAATGCAATTTACTATTATGAATATACTTAATTTTATTAGAGTATCTAATAATTTACATTTTATTTTCAAGACTAGTTATCGAGCATATTACTCTGCTTGTTAAAAATTATAGAATTTCTTCTACAAATTTATATATACCAAACAAGCTATAGAACAATTAAATATAAACGATATAAGATTTAAAATATCTCATAATGTAATAAGTAATTCACAAAGTCAAAAAAAAATTACGACTGAATATGAAAAAAACGCATGAAGGAATACATTGAAAGAAATTGGTAAAATATGTGCTATATCTTTGATAAGAATTTTGAAATTAAAATAACTATGAAGTAGTAAATTAATAAATAATAAATATGAAAAAAATAATTCATGACAATTTATTGTAAAATTAAAAACTGACTGTAGCCATACCATATTTCCTTAAGGACACCGGTTCACCAGGAAGTTTACCGGTATCCCATTGGACCATTCCGGATCTGCATGAAAGTATACACTGTAATTATATACTATTTAAATTTTTTTTTTTTTTCAATTACTTTCTGAATAACATTAATACGTTAAAATATAATATTGTGGTGGAGAATATAATACAAAGTCAGAAACATTACATTTATTAATTTATTACACCATTAAAATTAAATTAAACTAGACATTAAGAGTAATTTATTTTATTTTAGGTTTCTATACATTTTTAACAACGCATATCAAACACAATTTTTTTTTATATTGAACCGTTATCGTCCCGCAAGGTGATTGAACCGAATAGCAATGTCTTCTCAGGATTTATATTTTTTTCTTACATTTACAGAATTGATCTAAAATGAATATAAAATATAATATAATGTCATATTACATCAGGAAAATTATTGCAATTAACAGTCGTGCTCATCGGTTGTATCTGATTCTTCCAGGCCCGGCTCAAGGGGTAGGCGATATTGGCCCACGCCTTGGGTGGCATTTTTCCGGGACAATTTTTATGTATAAAAAAAAAATATTTGATGTAATATTTACACGTAAGGGACGGCAAAAATTAAATTTCGCCTATGTTTGTTCAAACACTTAAGCCGGGCCTGGATTCTTCTCTACTAATTAACATTTTATTAATAATATAAAACACAATACGAGTATGTCATCAAATTATTCTTACGCTATTCTTAATCATCTTTAAAATAACTTAAGAGGACGCCACACCAAAAGTAAAAATTATAGAACGCGCTGATTTTTGTCTCTCATGTTCTTTTTTGCGTTATCCACCTATTATAATATGTCATACCATTGATTATAAATACTAGTATTTATAATCAATGGTAATACTTATACAGTCATGCATTGTGTGTGTAAGATATGACCAGCCGCGCAGTCAAAAGAATTTATTGAATAATATTAAATTATATTATGTAAGTATAGAATGCAGTACATGAATTTAAATGAGGTCAATTGGTTAAGGCTTAGAAAAATACGTTTGAAAGAATTTTGTTATTCTCAGTGAGTATTTTGTTTATCATATCTTATTAGTATGATCGAAGGGCCCCAAAATTAATTTGCCCCTGGCCCCGAAAACCCTTGGGACGGCCCTGTATCTTTTTTAAGACGTATAATATAATGAAATATTAATTTATATATATATATATTTATATTATATTATATTTTTGAAAATAATGCAATGTATTTAGTAATCATAGTATCTATTCAAAATCGATAAAAGGTTTTTTTTTGACGACATTTTTCGAATAATAAAAGACAATATTAGTAATACACTATTATAATACATGATACGTCTATAATACTAGTAAGTACCTACTCGGTTATTGATGGTATAATAATAAATAATATGAAAATATTATTATATGTTTTTTCAATTTATATTGTTATGAATTATAATAAATATACAGACCCTTTCCCAGACCAGGTATTTATGTTTACGCAGGTTGTGTCTGTACAAATAATGCTTTTTCGGAAATATCATTAGTAATTACTTTTTTCTATTTTGGTCATAGCGATCGATCACCACGATCGATCCGGAAATCGCCGGCCGTCAAAGCTCGCACGACGCCAACGAAATTCGGAGTGGGGGATATGAACATATTCATATATGAGCGCAGCACATCAAGAGAAATAATAAATTTTTTTTGTTGTAAGACTATTTTACGCAGGATGATTTTTCTCTTTCTGTATATGTATTAGAGGCTTCAACATTTCTGAACGAACAGGGTTGAAAATCATCTGTGCAACAACGTGCTTATACTTTAGATAACATAAGCAGAATACAAGTTATTTGCTTCCAATTATTTCGATTTTTTTTTCAATTTAATTTACATATAAAAATGATTGGATAATGCTATTGAAAAATAAAGCACGCTGTTGCATGGATAAAGTTATTCTTAATGTGTAGTGAAAATTTGGAAATTCTACAGTAAATATGGTGCGAGAACAGTTATCATCATCGCATTTTTTGTTATCATAAAATTACGTGTGGTGTGACGTCTTCTTAAGACATCTAAATTGAATAAAAAATTTGATGATATGATGATTACGTGAAAAATTAAAAAAAAAAGAATAAGATAATAATGAAAATGATATAATTATAATATATGCCAAAATCATTCCAAATATAATTCAAATTTTTGTAATAAATCCCAATTAGATCTAAATATTAATTTTTCAAAATGCCTGAAGCCTTAATTAAAAAAAAATCTCTAATTTAAAAACATGAATTCCCGATTCAATTTACGATATGTACATTTTCACCGAAATTGCCAACATTTTTACTTCTGAACTGGGATTACCCGGTTATGATATACATAGATTTGACAGAAACTCACACATTAACTTTATATCAGAAAGTGATGGTGGTGTTCTTCGAAATACTTTAATATTAAAACCCATTATATTGCATTATACTAAAACTGAATTGTTATTTGTTATCCGATTACCACAATACTCTCATTGTAAGTTCAGTTTATATTCCTATTCGATCTAATATAAATATTTTTAACGAATATTTCGATTTCGATGAATTTCTTTGTAATAAATATTCCAATGCAGATTTTTTATTATTGGGTGACTACGATCTCAGCTAATTGTTCTAACATTGAGTTACACTTTAATGATAAATTGTCTTATTTTAATCGCTGTCAATTAAATCATATATTCAACATAAAAAAGAACCGGATGGGCCTCGCTCTGCTGTACACTTGGGGGTGAAGTGCGACTCTTCGTAGGATAGGTCATTATAATGGATTTGTTAAATTTGAATTCAATGATAGGTATCATTGTATACGAAAAACGATTCTGAATAGAGATGATATGTTTGTCTAGGATATAATACATTGTTATTTATAAATATTGTAATAAATATATTTTATTTTGAAACGATAAATATATTTTTTAATTAGGATGGGTTGGCAGTTGCATACAGCGACATAGTTGGTCAGTCTAGAATATTATACATTATATTATATTTTACATGTAATTTTATGTCAATATTCGCTGTTCAAACGCTTATAAAAAAAAATTGTGCTTATGGATTTTAATAATTTTTGAATGACTTTAAGAACTACTTCTGTGGAATCTTCTATTGAATTTTCAAGTATTTTGTACGAGCCAAATTTTTTTTATCACCGATTATAAAAAAAAAAATGGAAAAAAATCGAATATTTTAAATGCCTATAAGTGGTTTAAAAATCAATATAATATTTTGAAAAAAATATGACATAAAGGAAACACCAATCTTAACAGCTGGTAGAAATTTAAAAAATCTGCGACTTATACTTTTTGAATTATAAAAAATATTTAAAATCGTTTGAGAATAAATCGCTATTTTATGCAATTTCGTAAATATTTAAATTTCAAACAGTCATAAAATTTTTTCCTCTAATTCCGGTAGAAATTTTTTTAAAGATTTTTGAAGAGTAGCTTATAGATAACCTAGTGTTAAAATTTTGAACCTTAAGTATGAACAGAAAAAATTGTATGAATTTTTATCTACAAAATAACTTGCAAATTATTGTGATTTTTACATATTTTGTATAAATTGGAACTTTGAGCACTTATAAAAAAAAATTGTGACTTACGATTTTAGATTTTTTTTATCAGTTAAGGAACAACTTATAAGAAACCTTGTATTAAATTTTCAAGATTTTCTGGGCAGCCAAAAAAATTTTATCGTTATTTTAAAAAAAAATACTTAAAAAAATTGAAAATTTCAATCGTCTATAAATAGCTTAGTAAAAATCAAAATACTTTGAAAATTTATTGGTGTATAGAGAACGCTAATCTAAACATTTGGTGAAAACTTCAAGTATTTACATCGATTAGTTTTTGAGTTATAGCAAAATAAAAAATTTGATTATGTCGAAAACTGGTTTTGCGTAAAAACTCCCGTTTTTCCCAAATTTTTTTATGGTTTTTCCCGTCGCATTTAAAAAATATTGGAAATTTTTTACTTTTGACCCCCCAAAGTACGAAATAGATTCACTTTTCTTTCAGAAAAAGTTGCTACATAAGGCAATCGAAGCATTTTTACTGCCCCAAAACGTGTCGACAGACACAAAAAAAAAAAAAAAACACACATCATTGTAAAATCAATACATTCTTCACTCCGTTCAGAATCTAAAATGTAATCCTTGATTTTGTTTTATCTTACTTAATATCCATAAAGATTAATAAAAATAACTTTTCTATTATTCCTGTTGACTCTTTCCGTCCTCCAATTACTATAACTTACAAATATTTATTTTCCACTATTTACAATTTAATGATTATGTTTATAATTGGAATATATTAACATATTAACATTAAAAGTATTAATCTTATACAAAAAATACGTAGACATAAATTATCTTACCCCATTTGGTTTATTAAGGATTAAAAATCTTGAAAATTAAATTATTTTCATTAATGATATTATTAAAATTTTAAAACACTCAAATATTTTCTTAAGGTTTCTTCCCTTGCGCAATCGTGAACGCGATTACAAATTTAAAATAGAGATTATAAAGATTTGAATACGAGTATACGAGACGCAATTTGGAAGGATATAAGTGGCAACGTTGGGCGATGTGGTAAGCAAAATATTGTTTGTATAAAATATTATTTTGGTATAAATATTTTTTTCAAATACATTGAGATTATAGTATATTTGTTTTGAATATCATTATTATAATATTACTAAAATAAAATCAAACTGGTTAAGGTTTAATCTGAAAAATAATGAAATTAAGTCATTATTTTTCAGATGGCAGCTGTTAAGTATTTTATGATAATCTTCGGTACCCCTCTTTGTAAATAATGGATCATGCTGCTTTCTTTTTTCTTCCGATAAATACCAGAGCAAAATCTCATCATCTTCTTCTAGGAAAATAATTTTTAAGATTGCTTTATCGACTGAATCCATTAAAATAATTTTTAAAAACAAACAGTATTCGTGCACCGTGAACTTAGCACTTCAAAATATCGAGTACGACTGGCAGACAACTGTTAAAATATAAATTATAAATCTTTCATTTACAACGTAGAATCGTCTAGAGCAAACCAATATGACGCGAACGCGATCTTAATTCGTAGTTCGCGCAAGAGAAACCGTACCTAGCAGACGATACCAAAATCTATAAAATAATAGATTGTAATGATGATGCATTAAAACGTTAAAATTATTTAAATAGCTTTTATCAATGATGTAAAGATAATGATAATGATAATGATATGATGCTGAATATTAATAAATGTGCTGTTTTTTATTTTTATTTAAAAAAAAAAAATACGTTACTGTTTGATTACACATTAAATAGTTCGTGTTTAATACGAAATAATCAAATTTAAGACCTGGGCGTTATTTTTGACTCGAAAATTTCTTTCCTCCTAATCCTCTTATTTCATTAAAATATATACTATATACTCCTGCAAACGTGCTTATGTCTGTAGGCAATGAAATTAAATATATCAATTTATTTAATACCACCTTATTACTTAATTTTCAATATTTTTATCTAATCAATACCTTTCTTTCTTTTTCCAAGCATTATTATTTATACATTTCTTCTATTACATTATAATTCAACAATATAAGCAACTGGTATTATAAATACCTATTTAAATAATTTTTAGATCACATATGAATTTAATATTAATATTTTGTTACTTTTATTTTTTAGACAAAAATTCCAACTTTTTTCTTATAATATGTACATTACTATCAATTTATTTTGTTTTATTATAATTGGAAATATTTCCATAAATAAACTATTATTATTACTATTATTATTTCTTTATATAAGAAGTTTTTTCTTCTTCCACGCTTTTCACTGTACGTAGCTATTATATTATTCTCAGTCATTATAAATATTAAATCAAATAACAATAAGAAACCTTATTTATTTTAAATTACTAATTAGAAAATAATATCAACGAACAGATGAAAATAAGATCACGATTTATTCGTAATCTCATAGGATTATGATTATGTTTATTATGAATTTGTCAGTTGATATTATTTTTCATCAATATTTATCAATAAAATGTGGTTTAATTTATTTAGTGGCACAGTTAAAAATCAAATTAACTTTTCTTTATGTAACGCTTTAACAGTGGAATCAATCAGTAAACTTTTACAGAACAAATAAGTTACTTGGCCATTAACATATTTACAGAAATGTTGCTGAAAAATTTGCTTATTATGCAACCTACCCTTAGAAATTAGTTCGATGTTCAACGTTTATGAATCGAACGTAAAAATATATAATATTTTCACAGTTTAAAAAAATGGTTCTAAAACAGATAAGTGGATCTCACAAATGTGTGTTTATCATTTCAAAAAACTCGTACCGTGTCAGATATACTTCATCACCGGAAACTGAAATTAAGGGTCTCAGAAAATTTAAAGATCACTTCGCTCACATTCCATAAAAAAATTATTCTAAATTTTATTACCATATTAATATATAATAATAATAATAATATAATAAATAAAATCAACATAATAATAACATTTACACCATAGATACTCGTATAATCATAAAATACTGTAATCTTTAATGTAATAATTAAAATAACAAAACACTTAACAAGTTTGAAGTTATATACATGTCCCAGTCTAAAAATGAAAACATCATACATTTTTTTAGTAATAATATTATTTATTAAAAAAATATAATTATTTATATTTAATTTATTTATTTATTTATTAATAATTTAAGCAACATTTTATATATTGTTTTTTAGAAATTCACTAAGTGAAGCAATTTTGTGAATAATATTAAGATTTATATGTGTTATAATTTCTTTTTTTTATATTCGTTGATACAAAGCTTTCTAAATGTTTTAGTGCTATTTCATTTCTTAAATAATTCTTTACATACTTAAGTTTAAAAACATCGTTCACTACTCGAGTGATTGAAAACGTGAGTAACAATTTATATGCAAAATAAAGACCTGGGAATATATTGGTATATAAATCCTGGTTGTAAGTTATGGAGAAATAACAAACAACACAGCAATTATTTTTTGTCCCTTCTCAACATTATAGATATGAACATTTTTCATTTTCTTAGCTATTATGTTTTTGTAAAAATAAAAAAGTTATGCATTAACTAAACACATAACAAATACATTAAGAATTTAAGCATACACACCTTTATCTTCTACATCTGAATTTATTGAAATCCCATAAGAAGGGTTTCACTTGTACAATGTCTTTTTGAAATTTTCCGTATGAAAACATAGTCATGAAACTCATGACAGATTTGTTTGTGAGACAAGTCTGACATAAATGGTAAAATCTGTGTATGGAGTTATTGGATACTAATTTTGTATTAGTATTATTATTAGTATTCATTAAATGTTTAGAAAATAGTTTATTTTTTATATTAAAAAAAAAACCATACCCATTCCCTAAAAATTTAAATTACTACTATTCAGAAATTATTTATCAGACATTTATGTATGTTACTATAAAGTTTATGAAATAATGTCTTACACATTGTGATTGTATTGACATTTCTATACTGAGAACTAGAGGGTTTTTTTTGTAAGTGATTAAAGAGTGAAAATACAATCTTTATTAGTAGTTAGTGATATATGTGTTTCCTAACACAAAATACAACTGAAATAATAAAAACTTTAAAAACGTCAATATGAATTGCCGATCTAATATTCGGCAAAACACTATGATACACTCCGCATATTGTAAATTATAAGTATTTTAACGGTATAAATTATTTATAACGGATAATAATAAGAGTAGTTACATCATAGGATTCTATGATGTAACTACTATTTGTTACACAATATTATATATTTTTTGTTTAGATATACTCAATGTTCTACAGATGTAAATTTGCAATGAACAAAATTCTAGAAAACAAAATATTAATATTAAATTATAAGCAATTATTTATTTCAGAGTATATTTATTGTTAAAGCTTATTAATTTTAATACTCGTATTAAGAGCGTTATTCAGTTAATCATTAAATGACATTAAATGTTACACGGCTTAACAAATAACACAAAAAGTTTCTTGAAATAGACAAAAAGATACGATTACCATAAATAGTATTTATTTTTTTTATATCTGGTAATAATAAAAATCTCACATTGGCGAAATAATAATAGAGAAATCTAACAGTACTAAACTAAAATTCACCAAGCAGAATATTGAAGGTAATATGGCAGTAGACGTGTTGTGTTTTTACAACTAAGCATTGGTTATTAAAAATGTATTTTAACATTATAAATAATTTTTTTTTTTTTTATAGCATCAATTTCTGATTTTAGCTTTTAAAAAATCATTTTAATAATATCTTTTTAAAAGTAAATTTGTTCCATTTATTTTAGTAAAATACTATTAAGATAAATAATATTTATTAACATTTTGCTGTGATACTAGTCTGACAGAATATTAGTTACTATTGTCTATTATTAGTCAATCAAGATCAATAATTTAAATGTTGAAATGTTCAAAAATACAAATCATAAATATATATATTTTTTTTATTTCGTCGATGTTTTTTAGATACTTTTACTGGCGAACAAAAAAAAAAAAAAAAATTAGAAGTGTTTGAATACTACATTTTGACAAAACGAAGACTTATGACAATCCGCTAGGTACATTTTTGTGGTTCAAAATGTATACAATTTTAAATTTTTACACTAAAGACTTCAAAATTGATTACAAGTTTTCATACAATTTTCCTAGTAGAAAAAAATAAATAAAAATTAATGGAATGTTGTAAAAAATAATTTACATGGGTTATAAAACAAAATTTTAATGAAATCCACATTTCAACGAATTTCCATTGAACGATAGTAGGAATTTAATTGAAGTAGGTTTATAGTTACAAATTATTTTAGTAAACCTTGTGCTGTTTACAGGCACTTGTTTTATTCCCTCAAATTTTAGATGTTCTTTTTTTTTTTTTGGAAGTTTAACACTAAATGATTTATTTTTAGAAATATAGACTAATCTATTTGAATAACCACTTTTACTCAGAATCGTTTTTTTCAAAACCAATGATATATTGATTTCGAGTTAAGAATACCAATATCGCAATGATATGGACATTATAAACATATTATGTACGCACCATTCGATCATAGACGTTTTACTAAATGTACCTAGTGTAAGGTCTAAGCAGTGACGTAATTATGGGTAGGGGAATATGGGGATATATCCCCCCTCAGACCTTTTTCATAAGAAAAATATTAATTAATTAATACCCGTAAGCACTTGGCTTTTAATGATCTTAAGATTTTCATTTTATTTTAAGAAATAAGGATTTTTGGACATTATCATAGTTAAAATATAATACTAATAAAAGCTTAAAATGAACGGCTATTATTAATTTCTTATAATTTTTAACCAGCTAAATCATAGAGTATTCTATTGGCTAAATGATATGCCTTTATTGATAGAAACATATAATATTATTTTGAATATGATTTATTCAGTGGTATAAGGTCAATTTTTGAACATTTTTACTAACCTTGAGCAACATCAACTAATGTCTATTATCAGTTATATAAAAACAGCAATAAAAGTTACAATAATTATTATAATTATTGTCTTTAAATTGAATTATCTTAAATAACCTATACCTAACAGTCCTAATAAAATATTTTATTAAATTAAGAATGAAGAGGCAGTCAGATGCCTTTCTTTCATTTTTTTAAAAAAAAGTTAAAGAAACTGATCAAATCGTTAAAGACAGTTAAAAAAAAATAAAATTTAGACGAATACCAGCCTAACAAAGTGATAAGAAAGTTAAGCTGTTTTCCGAAATAATTAAAACTTTCATAGATTTATGCATTTCTAATTTATATGTACTCGTTATGACATATCCACGTCGATTTGTAAGTATATAGTTAACAGTAAATAGTAAATATTGTAATCTATGAAACTCAACGACCAAAAGAGGGTATGGGGGGGGGCATAGCCTAATACAAGCTTATATCCCACCCCAAAACCAATTCCTAATTACGCCACTGGGTCAAAGCATATAATATTGTTTGAATGTAAATCGTGATTATGCTTGGATTGATTTGTATTTCAAAATAAAGTCAAGATTCTCCGGATTGCATGGTATGTGTACGAGTTTGTTAGAGTTGACGGGAAACTATCACACGTCCGCGCACTAATTGTTGGACTTCTGGATGTTTTCCATGTCGCAGTACAACTGTTTCAGTTCGTTGAAGAAAATGTCGTTTTCGCTCGCGCAACCGCCGCCGCCGTCGTCACCACCGCTACAGGTGCTCTTCGGGGCACAACAACTGTTCGCAGAGAACGCGGTCGACAGCCCGATGGAGGAGCAGCTCTCCGCGGGCAGCGGGCAACACGACGGCTTCGGCTTGGGACAGCACGGTGGTGTTGGCGGTGCTGCTGCTGCTGCTGGTGATGATGGTGTACAGCGCGGCGGCGTAGGCAACGGGCAGTGCGGTGCTGGTGCTGGTGGTGCTGGTGGTGGTGGTGGTGGTGGTGGCGGCGGGCGGCCGCAAGCGCAACAGTCGACCTTCGCCGCGGCGCCCAACTCGCCCCGCAGACAGCACACCTGCCGCTCCAGCTCGGCGATCTTCTTCGTCTTGCGGCGCACGTCGCACGCCAGCGCGTCCGTGTCCCGTTCCAACTGGTGTTCGCGATCGCTGCCGTACCGCGAGCGACCGGCCGGCGGCGCGTCCGCGACCGCCGCGCGCTTCGCCGTTTCCAGCAGACACTCGTGCGCGCGCACTTGCTCCTGGACCGCGTGCGTGTCGGCCGCCGTCCGCTCGGCGTCCCGCCGCAGCTCCGCGATCTGCTCCTTCATGCGGCACACGCTCACCTCCTTGCCGCGGTTCTCCTTGTTCAGCCGCTGCGCCTGCGCCTCCGCGGCCCGTTTGTCCTGCTCGTTGGCGCGCCGCTGCTCCGCGGCCGACCTGTCCAGCTGGTCGGTCCTCGCCCGCTCCCGGTCCGCCGTCAGCTTCGCTTCCGACAGCTGCTCCGTGACGGCCCGCAGCGCCGACCGTTTCGCTTCCAGCTCGCAGCACAGCTCGTGCTTCTCGCACGCCAGCTGCTCCTCGGCCCGCGCCGCCTGCGACCTAGCCTCGCTAATCTTGGACAGCGCGCGTTCCAGCTCCGAGTCCAGTTGGCAGCACGTGGCGACCAGTCGCTGGTGCTCCGCGCACCGCTGCTCCGTCTGTCCCAGCACGCAGCGCATTTCGTCCTCTTTGGACCGCAGACATTTCTTCTGCTTGTCGACCATGGCATTCAGCTCGTCCACCGTCTCCTGAAACCCACGGCCCGCGCGTATATTCACGACGTCCACGCACGGATCGACGCCATCCAGCGCAGCGGGGTCGCTTAAATCGTTACGTAACATTTCGTCGCATGGCCTTTCAAACCGAACAGTGGTTTCCCCGGGTCTCCTCGTAATTGACCGAACGTTACATGATAATGCGCGCATAGGTAAAAAATGAAAAAATTTTCGGACCGGACCGAAACGAGAAGGATGATAAACAGACTTGGGTAGTATTCCGAATACTGTATTCAGAATACTTTTTAAGTATTTAAAATACTTTTTAAATACTTTTTTTGAAAATATTCAATAAAGTATTTTGAATACTTATAACGAGTATTCTGAATACATTATTTCGAATACCTTTTAAACATTAAATCATCTCTTTTTTTAAACGATTTTATTACTTCTTCGTCATATCTTGTAGATATAGGCTCTTATCAGATTTTTATTATTGTTGTAAATCATAATCTATAACAATTATATAACATAACAATGCAATAAATTAACATATATTTAGTCTAGAAGTATTTTAAAATACTCGGAATATTTTTAAAAAATTCTAAATAATATATTCGGAATACAATATGTATAAAGTATTTGAATACATATTCGGAGTACTATTTTTTGTAAGTATTCGAGTATTTATTCTAAATACTTTTAAAAAGTATTTTACCCAAGTCTGATAATAAATAACAGTTTTCAACAAAGACTGTGCTTACTTTAGCATAACACAATTGGTTTTCGAGAACTTGTTTACCGTCTTCCGCTCTTTTTATCTCGCACAAAAGCGTTTGTTCTTTTTCTTTCAATGCACAAATTTGTCTGGACATTCGCTCGTTGACATCTATAAATCTATTATTGGTCGATCGCAGTACAGCCTCTTCTTCTTCGATTTTTTTTAGTTTTCTCGTTTGCGCATCGATCATACACTTTTGATCCGCATTCGTTTGTTGCAATTTGTTTTCAAGATCTTCCATGCATTGCTGTTGATTACCCAATCTGATTTGCAGATCAGTTCTTTTGTCGATATCATTATTGTAGCATAGCAATTTTTCTTGGAGTATGCACACATGTTCATTTGCGCAGATCAACTGATTGCTGATATCTCTCTCTATTTGGTCGAACGACATCTAGAAAACACGAAGGCAATCAGTTGATTTATCTCCAACACGATATTCTCGCAGTAACTTACATCGAACGGATAAAACGGAATTTATATATTGAAAAAAAAAAATAAAAATCATTTACCTAATTACTATATTTATTTTTTTAAAGTTCGATGTTTTTCTTGGTTATAGTGCGATTGAATAATATACAAGCCAGTTTATTTAATGTTTTTGCTCGACAACTCGATGGCATGCAATCTTTCATTATTGTTCAACGATTACGCAATGCTTTTTTTCATTTGCTGAAAACCACCTTGTTTTCACCGATTATGTTCCTACTTCTGCATAGGCAGCGCACCGCTTCTTTCGGACGTCATTTACGTCGATGTTTCCGACACATAGCTGTACTTCGCTGTAATTCATTATCACCACACGGTGTAACGCAATGCACGGGATATAAATTATTGTTGCTACATTTCTTGTTGGCAAATCAACAATTTCCTGTATCATTATTAAAAAGGTAAAAAAGTAGGAGGGACGTTGACGACTATTCGCTGTGACGTCGTCAAGAACGTACGTAGATAGGCGGTACGATGAACGATTCGTGAACAATAATTGTAGAACACAAAAACAGACAGGTAAAGGCACGGTATAAGTACACAAGTTTTCAAATCAAACACAACATATTTTTTTTTTTTGTCGTTATTATTTACTTTGCGCGGGGCAAAAAACACGGAACACAATATCCACATCGTTACCCATTGTGTTGTGTGGTTATCATTTGTTCAAGTGACGATAGCTGTTTACCGACGAAGCTAGTGTTTGTTCAGTAACCGAACAATCTGACTTTGCATTCTGATTGATGGTACGCCGAGTATATTTTACTGTCATATGCTTTCATAGAGAGAAAAAAAAAAAAACATTTACGAAATAATAATATTGTGATTACTCTAGACAATAGGCTCGTTACAAAACGAATCTTAGGCTTGGTTTTTGCCGCAGCGGTTTTTGCGTCGTCGCAAGTACGGTTATGGTGACATGTGTGATCAAATTAGTCAGTGCAGGGCCGGGCCGAGAGCCTGGCAAGGTGGGCGCTTGCCAGGGGCGCAAAATATCGAGTAGAAATGGGGGCGCAAAATTTGATATCATCAAATTAGAATTTTAAAATCCAAACCAAAATATTTTAATGTGTTAATATCTATAGATATGTTGGTTGCGAGTTTGCGACCTGATTAATACTGCGATAATTGTGTTGTAAATATAAATTTATATTTTTATGATTAAACAACACATTTATTATTGAAAAAAAAATAGTTTTAATTTACGACGATCGACGATAACTGTTACCGAATGATATCGTATAAGGAATATAGTTTATTTGTAATAATGTATATATTTCTACATATTGTATTGAAATCAGTAAGAAATATTAATACGTTTCCCGACAATAATAAAAATAGAACAACTATGATAATATTATGTGTATCTATGTGAAATGGTAATCAGTTTTAAATTGATCAAACTAATATTATTAAAGACTAAAATAAACTATACACAACAATACACACACACTGTAACGTAAATAATCTTATTATTATAATACGTATACGATTACGATTATTCTGTTATTTTAATATCGACAGTCGATTGAGCGAGTTATACTAAATCTACGCTCTAAAGCAGTGAAGTCTAAAAAAGAACAAGGTAAATATTTTTAATATCTAATAGAATATATTGAAAATTTAACGATTCTGAATAATTTTTAGCATTAAAAAATTGATCATTTTTCTTGTTAGATTTTATTATTTTATTTTTATTTATGCACAATTGCTCAAATTTGTATACTTTAAATTTAAGAACATAAATAATATAATTACACATTTTATTGATTTATTAGTAAAACAAATATACAAAATTACAAACTAATAGTTGAGTTCTTGAGTTTAAATAGAAAATATAAAACTGACATAGGTAGTATTTAATTATTTAATTTTATTAGTTGAGCTATTGTCGTATTGACTGTTTTTATTATTTTATTATTATTTTAACATTAGGTTACCTATTAAATATGCCCCCCACAAAAAAAAAGCCTTCTGGAGCGTGGTTTGAGAAAAAAAGGCAAGAAAGAGAGAAAAACAATATCAAATCATCCGTAATGTTAAGTAGCTGGATAAAAAAAACACCGAACAAAAAAAAGACAATGCACCGTCAACTAGTTTATTAATTCACAATGTGGAAAAAGACGAACATTTAAATGAAAATTTGAAAAGTATTGAAATTGAAAGTTTAATTGATGACTGTTTTAATTTAACTGAAGATAGTACACAGAATAATGATAATAATGAACCTATAACTAACCAAGAAAATAATGAACTTGACATAAATTTTAATGATCCTGGATGTTGGCCGACTATGACTTCTAGATTTAGAGATTTCATTGTCGAAAGAGGACCATATCTTATGGATCAAAATAATTATTTTCCAGTAAATGATGATGGCAGACATTTTGACGGTAAATGGTTTTATAAATTTTTAAATAACGGAGAAAAAGTTCGAAGACAATGGTTATTATACAGTACATCAAAAAATGCCATTTTTTGTTTTGCGTGTCTCCTTTTTTCAAATAATGATATCAGGAAATCTGCGTTTTCTTATAATGGATTTCAAGATTGGAAACATTTAAATCCTTCTGTTTCTGAGCATGAGAATAGTAAGAATCACAGACAAAATTTTTTGGACTGGAAGGAGTTAGAAAAGAGATTACGAGACAGTAAAACAATTGACCATGAACTTCAAAATTCTATCAAAAATGAAAAAGAAAAATGGTTTTGTATTCTTAAAGTTATCGTTGACGGAATTTTGTTTTGTGCTAAAAATAATCTGGCATTAAGAGGTTCATCAGACAAAATAGGAGAAACAAATTGTGGTATTTTTTTGAGCCTAATGGAAGTAATAAGTCATTATAACCCAATCTTATTAGCTCACATAAAACATATTACAGATAGTAATAAACCAACTATTAGTTATTTTTCTCATAAAATTCAAAATGAAATAATCTGTATAATGGGTCAACAAGTACGACAAACTATACTTAAACAAATCAAAAAATCAAAATACTTCTCAATTCTTTTCGATTGTACTCCCGATAAATCTCACCAGGAACAAATGTCACAAACAATCAGGTATGTCGACATTTCTAATGGAGAAATTATGATTAAAGAATCATTTATTGATTTTATATGTACTGACGAAAAATCAGGATTAGGGCTTTCTAATGAAATATTAAATACTATAAGAAATAATGGACTTGATATAATGGATTGTAGAGGACAGTGCTATGACAATGGCGCAAATATGGCTGGAAATAATAATGGTGTACAATCACATATTTTACGTGTAAATGAACTAGCAACATTTTTACCATGCTCAGCTCATAGCCTAAACCTAGTTGGTGTTCATGCTGCAGAAGTTTCACCCATGATGATAACATTTTTTGGTTTAATTCAAAACATATATTCATTTTTTTCTGGCTCGACAAGTAGATGGGAACTCTTAATGAAAACTATGAAAATTACTTTAAAATCTCATTGTGACACACGTTGGAGTACAAAAAAACAAGCTGTGAATGCTCTAAAATTAAATTTTAAACACGTTTTTGATATATTAAATCTTATGGCGACAAACTCGAAAGATTTTAATAAAAACACATCAGCATCTGCTCAACATATTCTAAAACAAATAAATTTTAAGTTTTTATGCCTACTTCATTTTTGGGATTCTATACTAGGGCAGATTGACAAAGTAAATTTATCTTTACAAAATCAAAATCAATCTATTGACGTGGCTACAAAAAGTTTAGAAGGCTTAATTGAATGTATTCAAAATATACGAGACAGTGGTTTTGAAAATGCATTGAATGAAGCTAAAAAAAATGCTCTTTTAATAAACATACCCACTGATTTTCCAACTACCAGAAAAATAAAACGCAAAATAAATGACTTAGAGTTAAATGAAACAAAAACTAATGAAACAAGTGAAACTATTGTGAAACTACAATGCTATCAATCTTTAGATTCTATTATTACAAGTCTAAAATGGAGATTTGAAAAATTATCTAATATATCTTCGAATTTTTCATTTTTGTGTGGTCGAAATTTATCGTCTATGGAAATTGATGATATCAAAAAATGGTCAGATGATTTAGCGTTGTTATATAGTGTTGATTTAAATGGTGGTGAGTTATTTACTGAAGTTCAAAGTTTCAAGTTTCAAGCTTCTACATTAATATCATCATTTAAAACTGCAACCTCTTATGACTTTTTAAAATGCATACATCAACATTCTCTACAAGATGTATACCCAAATTTGGAAGTAGCATTAAGAATTTTTTTAACAATGCCCGTTACTACAGCTTCTTGCGAGAGAAGTTTTAGCAAGTTAAAACTTATAAAAAACTATCTCCGTTCCACCATGGGTCAAGAACGTCTATCAAATTTAGGTATACTTTCAATTGAACAAGAAATTGCATCTAAGATGGACTACACATCAATTATCGAGGAATTTGCTTCCAAAAAAGCCAGAAAAGTCAATATTTTTTAATTATATACGTTATACTAAATTATACTTAATTTGCAGTATTATTTTATTTTATTTTATTTTACTTTTTTTTTTATATAACTCTTGGTTATGTTGTACTGTATTTTATAATTTGTCATAAAGTCATACCAAAGTAGGTAATACAAATATAGATTAATTTTGTTATTATTATTTTTATTATGCATTTGAAACATTCTTAAAATTTTGTTATGTCAACTATTAAAATAATAAACTTGAACTTTATATTAAACGTTAATTATGATTATAGAATATTGATGGATAAATTAACATTTTTTTGCGTGTATGGTGCGTTAGCATCGTTATGCAGCACGTGCAGGGGTTGCGTAACACCAACATAACGCAGCTAAAATGAATAAAAATTAAAATCATAAAAATTGTTTTCTTAAACTAAATTAAAATTATTTTATTCTAATCGAAATATAGTCATCGTACTAAAATATAAGTAAGTATAACCTCTGTAGCTTATACATTTTTGTTTTCTTAATCGATCGAAATCGAACTATAAATACTATAAATATTTTGAAAAATTGAGATAAGTGTTGTTAGCGATCGATTAGAACAAAACAGTGATTCGACAATATAAGCTGGAAAAAATATAAAAACAAAAATAGAGCGTAGCGATAAAATTATTTTTCAGTAGTTCCAATATTATGTTGTTTAGGGGCCAATTGTAAATTTTTTGCCGGAGGCCCGATCATGAGCTAGACCGACACATGATGTGTGTGCATCCAACTTTAGTATTCGAAATCGGAATGCTTTTTTCTGGGTTTTAAAAACGTCCGTGATAATTGTACCAAATACAATTTTAACATTTGTGTAATTAAATCGTAATAAACGCTATTTAAAAAAAAAAAAATAAAAATGAAAATACGTCTGTAGTTTTAAAAAACGTTGTGAGAGAAATATAATTCATGTTTACCAGTTCAATAACGTATTTTGCAATGACGATCATTGTTAGAACTTTTAATTTTTATCAATACGTTCGAACGCGTTACACATGCGTATAGAAACGCCTATGTTTACGGGTGCAGCCACTGCAGCCTTGGCTGCACTTGACATTTCAGCCGCCCCAAACATTTTACCATGGGGTTAAGGTGGCCACACACTACTGTTTTATTTGTCCGTGTACGGTATACGATGTAGTTCGAACACCGTACACCGATAGTGTGTGGGCAATAAAACGGATGAAAAACACCGTACACGGAAACGGAATAAAATCTGTGGGTTTTGATTTTTTGTCCATATACGGTGTTCGAACTAACACCGTACAGTTTGAAATAATTTTAAAATAATTTAAACATTTAATTTTTAAATATATAAATAAAATATAACAGAACAAGAACTAAGCTAACTGAAGTAATTCAAAGTAGGTTTCTTCGTCCATCCTTAAATAATTGTGCCAGTCTTCAGGATGGAACCGTGACTCGTTTAATAAATTTACATACGAATATTGCGATGATTTCAGTAGCGAATCTTTAGTCCAATTCCTCTTTTGTTTTTTATCTTTAGTTTTAAGGACTAATGCCACGGTAGTAACTGCTAAAGCTTAATTTACGGTGCGCGAAACAGGATCCATAATATATTAACATGTGATTAATAAATGCGACAGAAGTTGACACTAATCTTGTAATGTGTGGTTGATTTCGGTGTTCGGTATTCGTTTTTAAAAAACGGTCCGTGTTGTTCGAACACTGTACAATGATTTAAAATGGATAGTGTGTGTCGTTCATCGGTGTACGAACTAAAAGTGTGTGAACTACACCGTACACTGTACACGGACAAATAGAACCGTAGTGTGTGGCCACCTTTATATAATAATTAACAAATGGAAATTAAATATAACATTGTAACATACAAATTACAATTTTCATCGAAAATACTGCCAATGCCAAATTTGAAAAATTATCAATGTTAACACGTCGAATGGTTTTATAATTTATTACTCAATGGATTATTTTTTTTAAAATACTTAATGTTAAGTTTTAAAATTTAAGTATTTTAATTCATAATATTAGTAATATTTTTTTGTATTTTATTTTGTCTCGTATGAACAATTTTTTATAATTTATAACTAATAAAATAAAAAATCCCAGAAGGAAATTTATATGGAATGCATTTATTATGTGTGTGTGCGTGAATACAAATAATTCCAGTAGGTGGACATATTTGATTGAATAGTTGGTGAGGGTGGCTACCAAGTAGCATTACTCATAGTAAAGTGACCGGCAGAGTCTTGGCCGAAGGCCTTAACATCAATATAACTAACTATTAGTATTTCTTTTTTCTGCAAAAAAATTTTAATTCGTAGAATTTTCAAAACTTCCCCCCCTCCCATTTAAATGTTTTAAATGTTCACATATGGCTGCACCTGAGATTCTATCCTGGGGCCGCCTATGCGTAGAAAACTGGTGGGAAAAAAAAAAAAAAACCGAAACCGTATAGACCGTATTGTATTTATTACCACGTAGCGCCGCGTGGACCGTTTTGGTAGCCAACCCACGTAGAATCAAGCAATAAGTTCCCGAGTATGAATGAATAATAAAAAAAAAAAAAAAAAAAGAAGTACTTAAACAATGGTTATATAATAGACGATCGTTTCGGAAATCGCATAGACAGACGTATAGAATAAACGTTGACCAAAACGAAACGGAACGGTCGAAAGAAGCGCTGAACTAAAGACCGCTCTGCTAGGCGCCGTTCCCCGACGTAACGTAACGATGAATGGGCTGCGCGCCGTGCACCGGGTTCGGATCGTTGGCCGTCATGCGGTCCATGGACTGCTGCTGCTGAGGTTGGTCGCGAAAAGACTGTTGTTGCAGCTGGACGTTACCGGACGCGTACGGCGGCTGATCGCTCATGTAACCGTCGTCGGCGTACTCGTTTTGCGACGGCTGCCGGGAGTAGTACGTGCCGCCGTCCTGCGGCTGGTCGCCCATCCTGTTCGACTGGTCGCCCTGCCGCGAGCTGCGCATGTGGTCCAGCGTTTGCCGCTTGGCGTTGAGGATCGCGTCCGGCACCGCCATCGCCGCGTTCGCGATGGAGTGCATGACCGTCTGGGCGCCGTCCACCAGCTTGGAGTCGAGGTTCAGCGCCATGTCGGTCAGACTGCTCTGCAGCCCCGACGAGTAACCGTGCACCTTGCCCACCAAGCCGCCCACCGAGCCGATCGATTGCCGCATCATCGGCACGGGGTTGAACGCGCTCAGCGACCCCATCGGCAACATGCTCCCCAAGTTGATGGGGAACCGCGACGGTTTTCCTGCAAATTTCGGCCTACACTTTGAATGAATGCGGCATTTAAACTTCCCTGGAGGAGATCATCATCGTTTGAATTACAACACAGTCTCTTAGCGTCGGTCGCGGAACGGTTCAACCGGGACGGATTACAACGCCACGAAAATATGTGCCAATACTGTTACTGCGATTGTTATTATTTCACGAGCTTCGGATGGCCAGTGTTATGGGTTTTCGTTTAAGTTCTCGCGAGAAATGTGTCCCGCGGTTTCCGGCCGAACTACGGACCGCGCGGTTAAAGCCGATTGTAATACGTGATAAATGTATACATATGTATGAAGGGTACAGGGGAAAAATGGTAGTAGTCCGTTTCTGTAGATTTTACAGTCTACAATCGGTTTTCTCTACAATCAGATTACCTCGATCAGAAGATTTTTCTTTCTTAGACAGTACGCCTAATATTTTCCATTCGATTACTACGGACTGAAAGAATTTTAATAAATTTTCACTGAATCGATTCCAACTGTCAGTATTACTCTTAACTTGCTATCGAATCAATTCATAAAATCAAAATCGTAAAAATGGACCATTACCGGTTTTCTCCTGAACCCTCAATATATACGAGTATATGTGCACAATATATACGTTATTAAAAACATACACACATTAGTGATGGATCGAAACGAACGTTTTCAAAGTATTGCGAACCCAAACCGAACCGAACTTATAGTTTTTTAAAACGAACCCGAATCAAAATTCCAACACAGATTTTTTTTTTTTTTTACGAAATATTGAAATCTTGAAAATTTTATTCATATTGTGTACAATTTTATACACCTACAAATGTATGATCATTATTAATTAACACCAACACTTACACTTTAATTACTGTAAAGTAGGAAAAATCAATTTTAGTTATTGTTCGATTAAGAATATTTTCAAGTTCGAACTTACCCAAATGGTAAATAGTTAGATTTACTTTCAATCAGAATTCAAATTACGAATACCTTGGTGTTCAGTTTGGTTCGATATTCGAATAGTTTGACCCATCACTTATGTATATATATATATATATATATATATATATCAGATGAAGACACCTGATGTTGACGTTTGTAAAATCGTACATATATTTTATATACACTGTATACGTTTTACAGTGCTCTTTTGGAACGTATTAATTATTATTTATCTCATTATTGATTTATTATTATTTTTTTTTCGCAATGTACCTATTAAAATTTGAGAAATCAATATTTTTAAAACGGTTTCTATTAACAGTGATGTTATAAGGAATGTTCTTGGCCGGTTGAACCAAACCGCCGAAACATTGATTACACACAAATATATATATAGTTTTATAACTAAGTTTCAATAAGTAGTATGAGATCAGTATGAAAATTCATTTGTCAGGGGCTTTGGGTAGGAAAAACGTGCCAACGCGAAACATTAAACAAAACCATTAAGTTTTTTTACAACCATAAACATGCCCTGGAAACTTGTGTAACTTATATTAGTCAATGAAAAATTAATATTAACAATAATAACAATGTAGCAGCTATCGCTACGGCAAACACCGGATAAGTAACTCGCTCCCTGTACAAAGTCAATTCAACTGATCGCACTCCACTGGACTCCAAGTTGTTAATTTAGAGAGTTTATGATACCTGTACGTGGAGGAACATTGGACGGTTGGACTTGATAATTGTTGATGTACATTTGCGGCCGATCATTGTATCCAGTTTTCGGATAATTCATGGACATTTTGGTCTGATAAGGCATCTGATAATTTGGTTGTTGCGGTCCACGGAAATTCTGTTGATCTATTGGTATCTGGTTGTAAGAGTAGTAAGACGAAAGCTGCGGCTGCTGTGGAACCGACGCGCTTTGTTGTTGCGGTAGAACTGACGCCATCGGTTGTTGCTGTGGGACCGATACGACGGTTGGTTGTTGTGGATATGATACAATTGGTTGTGTGGGCATTCGCTGTGGGGCCGATACCACGGTTGGTTGTTGTGGATATGATACAATTGGTTGAGTGGGCATTTGCTGTGGAGCCGATACGACGGTTGGTTGTTGTTGTGGATATGATGCAATTGGTTGTGTGGTCATTTGCTGTGGAGCCGATACGACGGTTGGTTGTTGTTGTGGATATGATACAATTGGTTGTGTGGGCATTTGCTGTGGACGTTGTAGGGGAAATTGTTCTGAAAATTGTTGTTGCGGATAGTTTTGCTGATATGGTTGTTGCATTTGTTCCTGTACAGTATTTAATGGAGCTTTATTAGTATAACTAACTTCCTGCGGGGGTCTTAATTGTTGGGCATTATCTTGTGTCGGCGATGGATTAAAGTTCATATCTTGCGGCTGGTTTAAGTTCGACAATGGATACGACTCCTGTTGTAAATCGGGCGGAACGTATGGTCTTTGCGTTTGATCAATCATACCTAATTGTTGCTCCTGCGGTAGGTCAACCTGTACAGGTGATGGAACATTGTCCTGCATCGGTGGAAAATTGTTATCCTGAGGTAGTGGAACATTGTCCTGCATCGGTGGAAAATTGTTATCCTGAGGTGGTGGTGAATCATTATTTTGAATAAGTGGGGAATCATTGTCCGATATCTGTGGTTGCCTCATACTCTGGAACTGTGGTTGGTCATTGTCCGATATCTGTGGTTGCCTCATACTCTGGAACTGTGGTTGGACATTATTCGATTCCTGTGGAGATCCAATATCTTGCATCGATGGCGGACTGTTATTTTCCGTCGGTACTTGAATATTATCCTGAATAGGCGAATCACTATTGACGCCTTGTGGTATTGATTGTTGTTGTTGTTGTGTTTGTGGTGTAGGTATCGGTTGAACGAGTTTGAGATCCATATTGTCTTTTAGCGAGTTAGATAGTCTGTCAATTGATGGTTGTCTATAATTCATTTCGTTCTTATTTATTTCATCAGGAATAGAACCAAGCATTGGTGATTGATATCTTCGATTTTCGTCGGCTTCAATCTAAAATTTGGAACAATAGCATTACGTTTTAAGTATTAAACGGGCATCCTAGTTTTCGAAATATTTTGCTATATTATAACTATTACATTAATGTATAATATAAACAAAAAACAGTCTTGTACATCTATGATAATAGAATTCGATAAAAGCCGTTGCAGAACTGAAATCGTAATTCAACATTAAATCAGCCCTGTTAGTTTTTCGCTGGAATACCTCAAACTATGAACATTTTTATATATTGAATCAATATTTTCAAAAATATATCCAACACGCTAATCGCACGCACATATCTTTAAACGTCAAGGAGCCATAAATAAATAAAAAAACAGTTTTCCCTTGAGTTGTTGGACGCGTGTTACGCGATAAAACATTTACATCCGAAGAGGCACGGTATTAGCTAAAAGCGTACCAATGCGATCAAACTTATTTAACGAAATTTTCAAATCCGAGTAAGCGCAGAGCAAAGTCTACGACGTGGTAAACTCAAATTTGTTAATTTTCTACTACAATCAATTCAACGTTGTTCTGAACTAATTTTTACATTCCTTTTATCCGGACATCGTTAATCGTAAATCGTCATTATGTTGACAAATTCGATAAGAACATTAAAAGTCATATATTCCTTATGGTAATCACTTGTAAACTGGTAGCAGTTAGTCGACGGTTTACTGCGGCCACTTCTTAATTATATTTACTTAATAACATATTGATATCGTAGGCGTGTGGATTAGAGCTCGCGATTTTGACCGAGTATTAACCAACACGTGTACACGGGTGCCGTGTACACGTATCTTAAATGTATTAATAACCGTGTAATTCAAATCCGGGTACACGTGTAATTATTCGAGAGTCCGTATATCTTAAATACACGTGTATTAAAATTTTGTATTAAATAATATTGTTATATTTAAAACTTATCGGCTGCGAGTATAAATTCCATGGTTGTTCTATTTATATCTTAACAATAATATATAGTTAGACGGTAAATCTAAAAACCCATATTTGTTATGAGTTACGTAATGACCTTATAAGTGTGTAAAATATATATATTATACTATTAGTATATGTTATATGCAAACACACGAATACACGGACTGAAGCAAATACACGAATACACGGACTAAAGCAAATACACGGGTACACGGATTTCAATATTCATTTACCCGTGTATTTTATTAACACGGACTTTAACACCGTTTTGTTAAAAACACGGGTATCCGTGTTTTTAAATACACGTGAAATAGGGACCTCTAGTGTGGATACCTGTATTTTAGGGAGTGCCTGAAATACTTTTGAGTCTCATCTTAATAAAACAAGTAGGTATATGTAATAAATTATAATGTACGAACGATAAAAAGAAAACACGTTCGATTTTTTATTCAATATCGCGGTATAATTTACTAATATTATTAATCTCATCGAACTTGTTTTCTTCGAATCCCGTACGTTTTTCTCGAAAAGCTACGATTGGTAACGATTCGTGCTCTTTATGAGTCAATCGTAGCTATTATCACAAAAAGTTATCTCGCACGGAGGCTTAGAACGTTTTCATTTATTTTTGCTATCGCGAAACTTGGTCCGTTTTCTACCGAACGGTTTGAATCGAGTCGATCGATTCGATTCGAGAGAAACGTCGGTTGAAACAATGGGCTACTTACTCTTGAACGGAAATCGTAGGGCAAAATTTCCGTGGGGATGGATGGGTGCCGGGGCGCACGCCTACGACCGTTATACTTACATATATATGTAGAGGGTGTGCCGAAGAGGAAGGATTGAAGGTTTAAACTCCCCCCCCCGAAACTTGAAAAAATATTTAAAAATATAAGTTCAATTGCATGAACTTTCACCGAGATCATTTTATTGCGGTCGCGGATAAGATCACGGATGTATACCGACTACTGTATTTCGCGCGGTCAAATCGCCTCCCCCCGAAAAAAAACTGCTAGGCACGCCCTTGTACATGTATGTAGGTATGTATGTACGTATTATATGCGCCCGATCGACAAACGGTCGGCGGTGGTCACGCGTGTTGTACGACGCGGTCGCCGTCGCACACACACGCTTGTTGAACGCGCGCACCGCAATACAGACCTGATCGGCGAGCATCGCGACCAGCAGCCAGACGACAAGCCGGCCTGGGCCACGGGTTCTGGCCGTCGTCATGTTCGTGTCGCCGCGGGATCGGGTGTCGGAACGGCCGTGCGCGGAACGGCAGAGTATGTCTTCAGGCCGCGTCGTCGCAACGTGTCAGCGGTAACCGCGTGCTTGGACGATTGATGCGCGCGTACCCGAGTGTCTGCGCGTATTTATTACGTGCGCGCGCGCGTATACGTGCCCGGCCACAGGGGAAGGAGGGGGGAGGGAGAAATAATGATTAAAAAAAAATAATAATAACGGGTACGAAAATGAAACGAAAAAAAAAAAATTTAATAAATACAAATAAAAAACGAAAAACGTGTCATGCGATCGCGATCTTTTGTCCGGACGCGAAACGGAACAGATGTGCGCGCGCGGTTGTGTTCACTTTTTGTTGCCGACCAACTGCGACGCATACACCTATCATCATCATCATCATCATCATCATCGTCATCATCGTCGTTGTCGTCGTCGTCGTCGTCGTCGTCGTCGTCGTCAAAACCCGCCAGGCACAGCCCGTCACCTGCATATCAATATTTGATTAGACTTACGCGCGCGCTCACGTGACCTTAGCACACTATTTGGCGAGGGGAGGGGGGAGTAACAGAAGGGGGAAAAAATATAAAAAAAAAAAAACAATAATTATAATGATAAAAACACGGGCGCACAACTGTTCTGAAGCCTATTCGTTCGAATATCACCGATTAAAAATATGCGGCACCGATGCGACGATCGAATAATAATAAAATGTATCGTCAACTCATCGATTGCGATCTGTCATGACGCCCGGGAAAACGACCGCGTACGTTCATAATACACGTGCGCTCGGTGGGTTTCATCACGACGCGTTCTACGATTGTATCGATAGGCGTGCATTCGGTCTAAAACCCGGGAGTGCTAAAATTATTCACCCCGAGGCGAGTCGATCCTGTACAGATTTTCGAACGACTCATGTATAAGTGCAGCAGTTATGTAATTTTTTTCCGTACAAACCCATTCTACGCGACGTTTGCTTACGTAATAGTTTTTCTTACTCCGATGAACAAGACTAACACGTTTTGTAGTGCACAGTTTACTGCTTGGACAACGCGAAGTTAATCGTGGAACACACCGTATTAGATCTTGCGTCGTCAAACGATTAGCTTGCCCGGGCTTATGTTTGTGCAAGGGAGCAAAAGTGCTGTATTGCACTCGTCTTTGTTATATGTACGTAGGACCTGGATTTCAATGCGAAATTCGTTTTCTTTTGTATGATCTAAGACAATGTTTTTCGAAAACATAATTTGTTGTATGACACTTCAAAAGTGAAACTTTTATTTTGAACTTTTTGCATTTTTCTATGTCTTCTCATTTTTCTAGTATTTTTGGCCGTTCTATTTGGTTTTTTATGTATTTGTTCAGTATACGAGAATTTTATATAGTATTTTTACATATTAGAAATGTAAAGAACATTTTTTTAAAAGCATCTTCTAGAGTTTTGAAGTTTGAATGTATGAGCTCAACCAATATTGACACTTTAAGAACTTGGATAGAAGTTGCAGTATACTGCTTTAAATATTTTCAATTTATAAAAACATTAATCGATGGATTTGAAGAAAAAAAATTCCATAGCTATAAAAAAAGTGAAACATTTAATGGCGGTCAAAGAAATGTAATCAAATTTGATATTTTATAAAAGTCTACCGTGTAATATACCAAGCTGTATTATTTCTAAATTTATACCTTTAGTTGAAGCAATTGGTATCGTAAATTATGTCAAAACTTATATTTCAAATAATACAAGTAATTATAGGAGAGCAATGAAGAAAAAATTGAAAAATACCTTATTAACTAATTGAATGGTTCTTTTCCAAAACCGCCTTTTTTCCATTTTAAACTAAATTTAGTTATACATCGATACTTGATAATGGTAAAATATATATACTACATGTCAGATCGAATGACGTGGTTGATTTTTGTTTTAATGCACTATTTTCATAGTAAAATTAGATTTGAAAATTATTATTTTATACAGAACTGCCTGTTTTCATCATTAGTTTATTTCAAAATGAACTATTTCCGTTTATAGTAAAACGAACCATTTCCAACGTAATTAATATACAGCATAAAAGCATTTCAATATTTTATGCGTATTTACCTATGTTATTGCTATAGGCAAAATGTTTGCTTTTAAACAAAACTGCCGATTTCCGTAATGATGAAGATTTAAAAGTTTTAATGATGTTATCAATACATTATTGGTAATATTACTTATATTATGTAACTGTTGTGGCATGAAACTTTTTACTTTTCTAGAGAAAATTTGAAACGTTTCAAAACATTTACTTTATGATATATTATATATTTACTGAGATGAATTCTATATAATATTACCTATGTCATAAAATTTGAAGGTGTTGAGAATTCTAGTTTTTATTTTATCTATAATTGGTTAGCGACTAAAAGTGGTTGAGGACTAGATAAAGTATTTTCAAATTTTCAACGATGATATCTATTTTAACGAATTTAGAAAATAAAATTAAGTTAGAAAGGTCTCCTGAAAATTATTGAAAAATATTACATTTATTTTCCGACTCGTGTTCTGCAAAAAATAAGAAAAAATACATAATAACAACTATTCTATATTCTGTTAACAATAAAACGACAATTTTTAATGAAAGTCATGTTAAGAATGCTAAAAGGATTGCATGTTGTTAGTTTAATACAATTTTTACCATACCTCCTGACGCGAAACAGTTCTATGAAGACATATTATTGCAATTCATTGACCAAGATAATTTTCTCAATGAATATTGAGAAAGTACACTTTATTATGACGAATAATATTTTAATATTTTAATATTTATTTGAATTTATTTAAGTTAGGTTTATTTTTAGTTAATTTAAAATTTAGTTAAATGCTTAAACTTAAGACATAATATGTTTTGGTCATGTTATTTATTTCAATAACCAATAATATAAAATAAATAAAATAGAATTTTTTTATTACCATTTTTATTTTTTGTATAAGACTATTTTTGGAAACAGGAAGGTTTAGAAAAACATTAGTAGTTTTGTGCAAATCAGAAAATGTCCATTTTTTTTTTTTTTCAAAGCAGAGTATTTCCAGGATAGTATGTCTTGCAGCAAACATATTAAAAAAAAAAAAATCATTAAATAAAGGTATAAAAATCAACTTTATGTTAAATTTGACTAAAAAAATGTGGACTTTTTTGAGTTTTGGGTATAGAACCATAATTCAAATAAATGTTCATAATTTAATAGCGTTGTTTTAAAAAATTGGTCATTACGAAAAATTCTATTTATGGAAATAGGCAGTTTTGGAAAAAAAATCCTCAATTGTGGTTATACTATAATGGAAAAAATTTCAATCAAATTGGAAGACAAGTAAACCCTTCTAATAATCATAGTAGGAGAATTAACACCAGACGATATTTGCTACTTAAAATATGCTACTAAGTCAATAACTATCGTCGCCAATCGCCAGTCACAAGTCAATATTTTCAATTTTCAGTTTTTTCTTTTTTAATAAATTATAAATTATCTGAAAATTGATTAGTATTTATAAGTCTAATAAAGAATACATTTAAAAAAAAAATGTATTTGTATGATTTTTAATGCATTTAAATCCGGGTTATAAATTTTCATTTAGAGTTGCCACGTTAGAAACAAATCGAATCTGCAATCATTTGAAATCTTGAACACGGTGTTGGTACTGATGGAATACAATAACAGTATTGTATTCTAAGGTGAAAATCACAATTCCACGTGTCTAGACAATATTATATTCGTTACACTAATCAGTCTACTATATATCTTTTGTGCACGTATAAACTATATTTTATCGGTCATGGATAATCATAAAATTTTAAAATCCAATCATTATGCGGTTTTTTTTTTTGACATTAAAGTGAATTACTCGGAAAGTTTAATTGTTTAACTTCGATTCTCTAAGTTAATTGAGTAATTATTTTTAAAAAAAACACGTACAATGCCAACGTTATTTTGCCCTACACCAACACAAAGATAAACACACAAACGTGTTCCACTCTCCTATTGTCTAAGCTTTACCGACCGGGTATTTTGTAAATAAGTATTGTAGTCTGCATGTTAGTATATACACGAACCAAAAAGTATTAGAATTGGTAAAGCTACTATTTGTACCAGTGTTTAATGTTTTTTTCTAGTTAAAAGTGACAATGAAAATGCGTTCTGTTTATTCGTTTTGTAAAAAAAAAAAAAAAATTATAAGGCGACTCGGACAGTGCTGGGCGAATCGAATAGTCTTATGTAGATACTCGTTAACATTGTGAAAATAACAGCCCGATAAAACCGTACTGGGATATATTTTCAGTTCCGCAAAATAAACAGGATACGCGCAGCAGCTCTGCTGTTTGTTCAGCGTAGGATCCGAAGTCGTCAATAATGTTTTTGAATTTTTCGGTTCAGAAAATATTACCGCCCTTTCCCTTTCGAGTTGCGCTACAGTTAAGCGTGTACGTACGCGCGGGCGTACGTGCAGTTTAGCGTAGTGTCAATAATCGTACGAATGATAATCGAAATTTGACAGGTGGTGTACCGACGAGTTTTTGTACAACTTACGATTTTTACGTGCAATATATAGCTGAAATAATACAATTAAATAAATATACTAGTACGTGCATGTATAATAATAAACAGTTTTTTTTTTTTTTTTTTTTTCGTACATTATTCATCGGTACACAAAAAATGGCGTTCGCAGTTTTCCAATAATTATTATAATTATATTCTTGTTTTCATTAAAAATGTTCAACGTTTCAAAATTTAAAAGGTAATTTGCTTTTTTGTGTCCTTTTTTCCCTACACAATAATAACCCGTCATTAAAAATGTTAATTCTTTAGAATTTATGCCGTGCCAGTGGTACGCGTAGAGTATAAATTGCCAACTCGTCCTAGAATTGTAGTCGCAAACTTTAGGATTTTTGTACTTTATTTTCCTCTAGCATAAAGAGAATATTTCGATTTCCATCATTTCTACGAAAATGATGGGCTTTTCGTTTGTTGTCGCGTCCGTTGTTTTGGCCTTGTTCGGGACCAATGTGTCGGTGAGTATAATGCGTTTGACGAGGTACCTATTTTACACGTTAACATTATGTCGTTCCGTATTAACTTCAGTGACAGCAGCGTGATGGTTTTAGGCGTTTTTTCAATCGTTTCATTGATTTGAACAGTGGCTGTTAATGACAAAATGATGAATCGTAAAACTAGTATCGTTGTAGGCAAGAACGATCATGTTTGTCAAATTGTACAGTATTAATTTTTGAAACATTACAAATTACATATTACATTACATATTTTTTATTACATACTCATCCTTTTTTTACTTCTATGTTTGTAATGGTATACATGTCTGACAATCAATTGCAACTAAAATGAAAATTTTGTAACAACACTCGTAATTAAAATTCGTATTCTGTAAGAACAAATTAACATTTGACAATTAAGTCCTACTAGAAAAACGTTTTTAAAAATTAACAATCAAAAACATAGCTTTGTTGTTATTATTATTATTATTTTTTTTTTAATATGACTTCGTTGGTAAATAAAACATAAAATATTAAATAGTGACAAAATCTCGATTTGAATGAGTTACACGAAATCTATATACAGCTCTAATGCTATAAATAACACTTTGTTCATTATTTTTGAGCATTTTCATTCAAACATTTTGTATTTTTTTTTTCTGTCTTTAAAAATATCATTAAGAAAAATCATAATAGCCATGTACAGCGAACCGTAGCGGTTCCTAAAGTTTACATAAGATGGTACTCAATTAATTTTTAAGATACCTATGTAGGCGGGTAAAAAGTTATTAATTTTCTTATAGGTGTAGGTATGTTTAATTTTTTGAAGCTCTATAAGCTTTATAATTATAAATAAAATAAAATTAGAAGAAAAAAAAAAGTGTAATACATGAAACATAAACACATCTTTATTTTCAGGATCGACGTGATACGTGAAACGATAAAAATAAGTCCGGCGCACACATTGATTGTGCTCCAAAACTACCATATACATGTACTAACCGACGAGTGTGTAGCTAATTTTTTTACGGCCGCCCGGAGCACAACGAATGTGTTCTCCGCTAATTATTCAATCGCTAACTTACTTCTTGCAACACGAAAAGCTGCAAAAACTTTTATTTTTTATAAATACTTCTGTTAACTATAGACTATGTGCTCAATAATCAATTATAATTTAGCACAAGAATACTACAATAGTTTTGTACACCACAGCTTCGAGTCACCACTGATGGCCGTAAGACAAAAAATATGCAAAATAAATTCTGATTACTTACAAAAAAATAAATCTTCTATCACTTGAAAAATTGTTCGATAACGTTTTTAAAAGAAGTAGTTTAAATTACAATTATTCGAAAACGTCATTAATTATTTCGTAGAAACTCGCGTAAAATCTAATTTATAATCGTTTCTTCGTCTTGGGGGTAGCAATAAATATTTACACCACCGCATAATGGTGTATCGCAACGCTTTCTCGTTTATTGATATAAACATGGGATTACACACACACACACACACACACTCACACACACACACACACACACACACACACACACACACACACACACACACATACATACACATAAAACGGGATATTTTTACTACATACTACAGAAATAAACAGAACAGTTTAGGGGGCCACATAAATGCAATGTTTATCCGATTACGGTATGTGCGTATTGCCAATTCTATATTAGACTTGAATGTACTATTTTTAAAAACACATGAATTTCATTAAAACCGTACGTCACTTAGCAATACGTATATTCTCGGTGATATGGTTCTACAATTTAATCTGAGCAAAACCAAAAATTCTTCATCACTACGTCGCTACGAGTACATACGTAGTTCATTGGATCTGTTCGCACGACTGCAAAATC
The DNA here is from genome assembly GCA_034509805.1 of Sipha maydis. Taxonomy (NCBI): domain Eukaryota; kingdom Metazoa; phylum Arthropoda; class Insecta; order Hemiptera; family Aphididae; genus Sipha; species Sipha maydis. The sequence continues at coordinate 58,971 of JASXSY010001220.1, read as the reverse complement.
GAACTATTCTCATCTGTCAAACAGAGCGCGTTATTCACGCGCGTGAAAACGTTATTAACGTCGCGTTATAGACCGCCGCGTTGTATTCAATTACAAATCATATCGACCGTCAAACATGGCTCATCAGCGTGATTAACGCGGCGGTAGAACGCGACGTTGTACAAGATTACAAAATCACGCGCGTTACGGCGTTATTTTTGACGAAAAGTTGGTAAAATAAGTTCGTACAATTCTTCAAAACTATCTTGGGACATCCGGAAGCATAAATAAAAACGGTCTCCATGTGACTTCAGTTTCACGACATAAACGGTGGTATTCGCCATCATTTTCTCATTTATTATTTATTTCACGAACCCAAATTCTTGTTGACTTTCAGCTATTGTATATAAAAGTAAAAGTTCTTCTTCATCTGAACTACTGAACACATTTTTAATATAAACTATACCGTCTATACCTTGCAAACGTACTAACAGCACTGCTATAATATCAACTACTATCAACCTTTCAACCTACGTATTTTAACGCCAAAGCGTTGGTTCATGTGTGACGTGTGTAACGTCAGCGGTAACGTTAATAACGCTCTGTTTGACAGAGCCTTTATTTTTCGTACGTACGGCCCATACCGAAGGGGAGACATGCATCCGTTCCGTCCGCCAAACTCTCCGAACACTTGATCCGCCTCAAACGGCAATCGTTCGGTAACCCGAGTCGGTAACCCAAAACACGATTGGTATTCGAATCCACGACCAAGGGTGCATCAGGATGCGCGCACGGGTCGTCGTTTCGCCGGTAACACGGTTCTCAGCGCAAAGAGCGCACGCGATATCGGCGGAGCGCGACAAACAACGGCCGACCGGATCGGCTTGCCGTCGGTGGCCGCGGAAAAGCGAGACTTCGGTCGACGTGCCGAAAAAACGCGTTCCTATTATTTTTGTTCTCATTATTATTATTTTCTTATCGCGCACTTGTCGGTTTTCAGTCGGAAACCCCGTTGGAGGGGACTTGCGGCGCGGACTACCGGTTGCACGAGAACTTGTCGTCGGCGCTGACGACCGAAACTGGCTTGGAAATGCTGAACGACGTGGTGCGTAACGTCGCCGACATGTGCACGGACCCGGCGGCGCACAACTCCCTGACGAAACTGATGGACACGGTGGTGGACGTGTCGACGGACAAGACGGTGGCGCAGACGTTGGGCAACATATTCTTCTGGGCCCGGAAGCTGATCAAGGACCCGTACTTCCGGGCCGCGTGGGACGAGACGATGCGCGGCCTGAACGTGTGGTTCGACCGGCACCAGGTCGCCTCGCAGGTGTCGGACACGGTGTTCGACAACCTGACCAGGCTGCTGAACCATCCGAGTTTCGACGTCGCGTTCGAGTCGGTGGCGCGGCGCGCGTCCATGTTCTCGGACGTGCACAAGAAGATCGCGTACGGCGCGGGCGCGCTGCTGGTCAGACCGATGGCCGGCAAACGGAACGTCCAGCGTCGGAACTCCGGGAGGAGAACATCCGGCTGATGGCCGAACGCACGATAGCAATCGATATCGAGACCGATGACACATTTTTACTGTTTGTTTCTCGCTTTTATTCATTATTCATTACGGACATGTTATTATTGTTTTTATTTTTATTGATTTGTTTTTTTTTTTCCCCCCCCCCCCTTTTGTACAATCGACACGTTCGAGTATATCTTGTTCCGCGCGCGAAGCACGGTTTCGTGTTTTTCGCGCAAACTTTGATCCGCTCGCACGGTTCCCGCGGTATTAGCGGCGTTTCTCGTGCGATTTCACCACCACCCGTTTCGTTAGCACGTCGATTGTACTCGATCAACGTCGTACGGCAATGATGACGAACGAACGCAATGCGCACGGATCTCTACTCTGGACCGGACGGATCTAACTTTTACATTTACTTTCGTGCCCATAAGGATAGGATCCGTTTAGGAGTGGAATATTGTTTGTTGGTATCGAATAAGTTTTCTCCGAATGCCCTTTCCAAACGCTAAAGTTTAGCAATACAAATAGGCGTGTACAGACGAGTTTACCGAACTATGCACTTTATTATTATTATTGTTGTTGTTGTTTAACGTTTAGTTTAAAATTGCATTACCGTTTGTCGTCATATCTGTTGAAAACGAAATAAAATATATATTTTATTATTATTAATCACTACGTTGTTCGAAAATTATTGTTGTTATCATTTAGATGTTACGCTAAACTTTGAGATTTGTTGTGTTCGACTGTATCTCATCAACACGCGTTGTTGATACAAGAACAGTTATAGCGAAGAAGAAACTTTGAAACTACAAAGAAAAAAAAAATGTAATAGCCTTTCCAACGGATATACCTAACAAAATTACTCGTGGTTTTCAATATTATACACAATTTCCTTTGCAAATCATTATGCATAGCCGTATTGGAACAACAAATTATGGAAATAATAATGCCTTTTAGCTGATGTTTTCAACGATATAGTTAAAACACGGAACGTGTACGTGACAACTGTAGTATTCAGCAACAAAAGCAATTTATGATGTATCCACTCATTTAGAGAAAACACCAGTTCACCATACAAACCCAGAGGTGCAATAATTATTGGAACAATGTTAATATAAAAAAAAATAATGTAAAACGAAATAATATAAATCCGTGTATAAGAATTTTTTTTTTTTTAAGTAGGTTAAGTTTTATAATATAAAAGGAAAGAGATTTTTTAATAAAGGGACTCTTATGGTGACCGTGCGTTCGGTCACTATAGTGAGACATGTGATTATACTTTTATGAGTTGTACTTTTATTTATTTTTGTGTATACGTCTATGTGCTTGATTTAATCGTCACATTCGACACAACTATAATACGATTGTACAAGTATTCACTTGTTGATGAATAAAATGTTTACGAATCATTATTACTATTATTATTATTTGATATCGAAATCGTGGTTTGCAAGGCGTCGTGTGGTTTTCTACGAGAAGTAAAGTTTCAGTTGATGTAGTAACGGATGACGTTCATAATCGAACCAGAAACGTTATTATTTCAACGAATTCGTGAACGGTTCACTTGCACACGTGAACCTCTGCCTACGGCGACGTCGTCCGATATCGAATCACAGCGGCTCCGCGGCGCTCACGACAATAACCCTTTACAATGTTGTGTAACGAGCGCACGACGACGACAGTGTATCGTCATTAGAAGCGGTTGCACGCGTTGCGCCGTACCCGCCTGAAGTGTGTCGTCGACGATTATAACATTACGCTATTATCGCGATATTTACAGGAGTGGCGAACACATGTCACAGCGCAATGCAATGTGATTATGTTAATGTTTTTGACACGTTGAACTACGGCGGCAAACGACAACATTTCGCAGTCGACAACAAAACCTAAAAAATACATATAGGTACATAGGTACGCGAGAGAGACGGGGGGGAAAAAAAAAACCGAAAAGCGTAATGTACTACCGCGGTAAAATAATAATTGTGTAGGCGCATTGGAAACACAATGCAAAACGCGATACAATGGTGTAGCGTGTTGAATTTCGCGCGACAGAAACAGCGCTGCTCCGTACTCGTGTGCAAACATACGTACAGGGTGATTTTTTTGATTTTTTTTTTTTTTTTGTGTTGATCATGCTCGTCCGTTTCTATGCATTTTTTCTCTGTTTACGGAAAACGTAAATCGTGTACAGCGAAACTATAAACGGTACCCACCGAGAACATACGCTGCGACAATTATTCCGGAGAAATCTACTGGACAACAGTTGTTGAAACGGTGTTCTCGTTTGCGCAGCAACATCTGATATTGCCACTGGACGATGCACCATCGAAGGATGCGAAAAATCTACGAATCGCGGAAGCCTGATAACGTGCACGTGTTCTCCGACCGTCGGAGTTTTCATCAATAAATCACCCCGTGTGTACGTGAATATATAATAGATTCGCGGCCGTTTACGTGGGACAAGGCGACGACGTGATCGGATTTGCAGCTGCACTCGAAATGCCGAGTGAACAATGAACGTTGCGTTTGGATGATACGCACGCGGAACGAAAAACACTTATCAGGACGAACGAAATTGCTGCGGACAATTTTATTTGAAATTAAAGAAATCCCCGTTTGCCTGGACGAAATGGGCCGATTTACGTTTTCTAACCTTTGAACGATTCGGTTGCAAGAGAGCAAACTTGAAATGTCACGCGCGAATTGATATTTTCAAAACGGAGAAAACGCACGATTAAGATATGCAAACAATCGGAATGTTGGTACAACATTTTTTCGTCTGGAAGCGAAATGTATTTTTTCCCACTCAACCAACAGTGGACACTACGCAATAGGCATTTAATGTTCAAGTAGCCGTTTTCAATGAACCACAAAATTACCGTCAGACGTAATTGGCAAACGCTGCGTTCATAATTTGATGTACGAGCATTACGTCTGGTTTTCGTAAAAAAGTGTTCCGTCTGCTTTTTAAATAGTCGTATAGACATTTGTCTAACTGCAGAACCGGACTGGGCAGGGGCGGGAGTTTTCCGCTGGGCCGCTTGAAATCGTAGGGACGTTTTTTTTATTTTTTTGTGGGGGTTTATCGATTTAAGGCTCGTGGTATGGTGCACAGGAGCACGCGAAACACATAAAAAAAAATATAAAAACTATACAATAATAAAATTTAAGAATGTCGAAATCGTATTTTTGTGTTGCTATACAGTACTACTGAAATACAATCTGTACAGCGAAACTTACAAAACACTATTTTTTGCATACAAATGCATTCTATCACTGTCGTCAACACGAGTAGCTTGTGAAAGAATGTTTTCGAAATTGGAGTATATTCTCAATGCATTTAAAAATGTATTAAGTCAATATCATTTAGAATCATTTATGCTTATGTCATCAACTGAATCTGATATTTTTTTGGCGTTTGATAATGAAATCATAATCGACACAACTTCGCAAAAGAGCTCAAACCTTAAAAGTTACTGAACATGTAATCTGGAGTCTAAACATATTACACACGTATTTTAATTTTTAAATAAAAATTATAACATTTCTTTGTACCAACCGATTTTTAATTTGATTTTTTTTTAGTTTTCGAAAAGAATATTAATTGTTCAAATTCTCAAAATGATATACAATCATTTTACATGAAAATACATGTTTTCTCAGGGTTGTTTTTATAGATATACCTAAGTGGGCCGACTTTTTTTATTTTCCCGGTAGAAATCCAGTCCGACTGGATATATCGATAGAATATATAGGAATATCGATTACGGTTTTCGCATGCCAAAAGCCAAAAGAGGCGCTTTATTGTGTATTCATAGTCCACGCAGTGTCACACACTGTTTGTGCATAAAACGTTTAATGATTCGTTAAATGTGTATTGCACGACAAACTGTTACGCGCACCGGCGACATCGCTTCGTGATTTTCTTAACCATCTCTTGCTTTCAATGATTTTTTGAAACGGATCGAACTATTTGACGATAAATGAACTGCCGGATTACTGCTGTCCCTTACGGCTGCGACAATGTGATATCGATCTACACACGACTAAACAATACCATGTTGGATATCATATGACAGCAAAAGGATCCGGTTTTAAATATACGTGTTCACCTACACGGCCTACAACAGTTACGAAACAGTTTAATGTTATGATTATTGTTCAGCGAAAAAATGATATCCGTTTTAAGCCCCGTTCGATTCAGTTTTGTTCGTCGTTACAAAATGGATTTATTCATTTATTCGTACGGCATAAACGATGCAATTTGATGATGAATAAATCATGTAGTAGTAAACGGGTAAAAATTATTAACGCGTCAGAAGGCGCTCGTTCTGTTACCGGTTTAGCTACTATTGGTTCCGATGTTATTTTTAAAAATGTTGAAAACCACGTATACCCTTACGTTATCTTATTTGGACATTTTTCTACAAAATAAAATAACCCGATTCGTGGTCTCTGGTGTGCGAACGACAATAGATTCAACTTGTTCGGTGTTGATAAGGCGGAGGCTCGTAAGTACGCGTCTATTACTACATGCATTTTTTCGATATTTAATCCTTCCATTCTTTTGCGTCATAATTTTTGATAGTTCAACATAACTACCGTTTACTAATCATCAATAATCTTAGTGGTCTTTGTTGATCGCGACATTTTCGATTTCAGTTCGATTTACAACTTTTAACAGTGAACATTCGAAAAATGAGCGTCGCGTCTATACGCACCTAATCGTGTACATGCGCCCACCGACCAGTTAAGCAATAGAAAAACGTAACGAGAAGAAATGTAGGGAACATGAATACAAAATAATAAAAGAAGTAATCACGGACAAATGGGGAATTCGTGCTTTATCGCACCGGTCTGTATGGATATCTTCAATTCCGCAATAAAAAAATTAAAAAAAATGTAAAAAGCATAATTGTATTCGCTTAGGTGAATCGAAGAAGTAGAGTAAAACTAATTCGTTCGTAAATATTCAATTGCGTTCCGTTTTAATTGATAATTATATTTAATTTAATTTAATTGATAATTATATTTAATTGAATTGATAACGCACGCACCAGTTTAACTTTTAATTTTAAACGTTTTTTATTCTTTTGAATAGTTAACTAATGTTTACTCGTGTTTTACAGTTAGTTTTACAAATGTATCATTCGCATGCGATCAATGCGTATTATAGGTGTTTACACGATGTCTATAACACAAGGAAACTCCGACATAATATCAATGTTGGTCCGTTTTCTCGTGAGAACTCGCACTGTTGTGCACGTTAAAGACGTTCTTCGGAGCCACGCTTTCAGTGCATTTCGATAGAATATTTAAATACTACGGATTCATTAACGATTTAATTAGTTATAAGAACACATGTCGATAAATAATTAGCTACATTTATATTGGTTAGTTGTATATATGATATATATATATATTTATTAGAGTAGAATTCTCGAAAAATGTACATACTATATACTTAATAAGTTTAAACGAATATAAATAAAATAAATGAACCTAAGTATTAAAAACGTGATATTTTTAATTTTTCACAATCAAAAGTGATCCTTTTTTTTTTTTTATATGATTCTATTAAATTACAAATAAATACAAATTAATAATTCTTATGGTACGACAATATTAAGATATAGTTATGCGAAATATCATCAGAAACAATACCGATCATGCTTAATCCGGGTTTTCCAACAAAAAAATGTACAATTCGAGGAATCGGATTTTTACATAATTATTATGAATACAGTTCGTTTGATTTCTTTTGTATTACATTTGTATCATATCAGTTGTTTAAGAAAAAAAAAAAATCGTGTATTCGCCCTTCACAATTGTTATAAACTGTGTCCGCCGGTTAACGTTTATATTTACTTCGATGTAAATATATATACAATATCTTTATACAATATCTTTTACATCAACACAATACATTTTAGCGTTTTAAAAAAACAACAAAAATATACTCAAGTTTAGTTTAGCATACTGCAAGTTTAGTTATTACAAAGTTTTATATAAATACAAATAATTTTCAATCGGTGTACCTAAAATAACGATTCGTTTATAAAATGTGTACAGTTAAAGTCGTGTTTGTTCAGTTAATTTTAAATTATTCCGTTACAATTAAGCGAATCATGGTTAATGGTATAATTTTAATTTCGAACAGTTTCGATTGTAATCGACAGAACTTTTAAATGCGTATAATCGGATTAACAAGATATTCAACGGCAACACGCGAGCAATAGTTTTAAATACATTTTTTTTTTTTTTTTTGTATACAATAAGAAAACTAACAACAGTTATAGCGTGAAATGTACCGTTGGTTTACTGAATAATATTAATACATCCAAAAAATACGTTGTAATGTTTTACATTTTTCCAATTCGTTTGGTAGGACAATAATTGGTTTGTACACGATAGTTTGTACCATATGACAATATTTCATTATCGCGACACGCGAGTTGGTAGTAATAAAATGCAAGATTCAAAAAGACTTTCCAATATGTTAATTGATGTTCCTTTTAATAGATGTTTTTCAACATAATATTATAAAATATAATAATATAATATTTACAAAAAAAAAAAAATCACAAACTAAAACAAAATTAGGACAACAACAATTAAGTTACAATGTTATAACAGTGTTATAAAGAAGATTTTGGTATAAAGCACCGTTTAAATTATAAAATTATGCCTATTAACTAAAAATAAAGTATTATATCTGTATTATAGTAGTAAAATTTAAAAAGAAAAAACAATACAACTTTTATAAACACATTATGTGCTTAAGTGATCGAATAATTTTTCTTCTCAACACATTTTATAATATATATTTATACATATACATAATAAAGTGTCATGTATGCATAATGCAGTGCCGTGTACATGTATGATGTACGCCACTTATTAATCAAGTTTACATCTATGTATGAATATTCAACACAATATTACCGTTAAGTCAAATCGCAAAAATAAATATTTTCATTACATGATAAACTAGTGTGTATAAAATAATATGAGTTAGGCCGTTGAAACATAATGCTGAAATAAATACTATTCCTGTTAATTTGTACCTTAAAATTTAAACGTACAAATACAAAATGATAACGGTCTTTATACATATTTAAACAATCTCGGCCCGTGTTTCCACGCCTTCTGTTGTATTATACAATAATAATAATAATAATAATAATAATATGGTAAAATAATAATAAATAGTAATAATAATAATAATTTTAATAATACAATTCTTCACGTATAATAATGTAACGACTATCGCAGAATGTTCTAAGCAATATTATTATCTTATAATATGTAGCATTACTGTTAGTCATAGACAATCTTACAGAATCCAAACTAACGGAAGAAACATATCTTATTCGTCTGCATCAACTTTTAGTGTCGACTAGCATTTCACTTATTAAAATACGTCTAATATTATTAGCAGTTCGGTCCTATTTACCGAATATTACATAACACAGAGCTCGATTCTGCTCTGTTTCTACACTATTAAATATTTCTTAGTACTATTAAAAAACACAATATTAAATTACATTAGATTTACATGTTATAATACTTTTTTTTTTTTTTTTGTTTTGTTTTAATATTACGCAACGAAAATTAACAATAATAATATATTTCTTTTTAACACGTTGTACAGAAATGTACCAATAAACGCGTGGAATAATGGACGCCGTTTGTTAATAAAATATATGAAGGGGGAAAAGATTTAAATTAAAACAAGGAAACAAACAGATTTCCTAAATTATACACTCATAATCAATTGTCGTCGCCGAGGTTGGGCTACACGTCGCGGCAGCGAGGTGAACTCGGGAAGAAAGTATAAGTAAACAAGCATAATATTATGTACACATAAATCGTTATCTCGTTTGTTCCCATTTACAGGGTGCGTATTGTTATGAACACGAAGTACGAGAACGACGCGTTCTCATCTCCACGGCGCGTTACGTGGCGCCAGCTTATGACCAGCCACCGGTCAGTTTGTGGAACAGTTCCTCGTTCAGCGATTGGTTCACTTCTTTGGAACGCATCGAACAGAATATGTATCCACCGATAAACTCGTGAATCACCTTGCAGTCGGCCGATTGACAGGCGAATATTATGTTGCCCTCCTCGAACTGCACCATCATGTGCTTCACTTCCCAGTTGATGTTCCACGCCTGAACGCAAACAAAACGTAAAATATTAATAACCGCACCGAATCTATCGACGTGTCTAACACAATAATGCAATATCCAGTACCTTCATCGTGTTGTATCTCCAAGTTTTTATGTGATCCCCGGTAGTGATATCCATGCGCATCAATCGGTTGTACGCGATGCCCAGTAGCTCTTCCTTCTTGTGGCCCATGAACTTGACGACGAACAGAGAGATGCCGAATTCGGGCAGCGACTGCCATGCTTTGATGTAGTTCATCTTGGCTTCCATCAAAGTGAGGTCTTTGAGGTTTGCGTGCGCCTCGAGTATGCGCTGCACCAGCTGCAAATTGGCAGAAATATAATATTAGAACAATGAACGAAACACACAAATAACCGGACGAAAATATATCATATTTAAAGAGCGTCGACGAGTTATCTCGTCGTTGTTATCAAATAACTAGCTGAGCACTAGCGTACCTTTCCCTTTAGCTTTCTGGAATATCTGTGCGGCACGTAATCCTCGACGGCAATGTCCAGCGACGACGGGCTGATGACCGGCGACTGCGTGACCGACGGATGCTGCATCTCGAGGAACGCTTTGATGGACTTCACTTCGGACTCGTAAGTGTGATCGGACAACGGGCGCCCCTTAGCTGCCAGTCTACACGCGGCCATCCATTTAGCGTACTGTTCCTCCTGCACGGTGGATAAGGTTGTGATTGGTAATGTTCATGATATAATAATATTTTTTTTAGCGAAAATCCGCCCCGAAACTTACGCTTTCGCATCTAATACACATTTCGGTCATGCCATCTGCACTTGGCACTTCCAGTTTTATACCAAACTTATTCTGTGATATGTTCACGTCAGGCGTCACCTCACATCCCTTCAGGCTGACGCTGTGTATGGGCGAAGCACCAACTTCGAAATCTTCAGCTGACTTGTACATCCTCAAATGTAAATCTCGACATGTGAACCAATATCGTTTGAATGCTTTCAATGTGAATTTCTTAGGTCTACGAAAAATAACAAATTAGTTATTCCACTCATTTCAAATGTTTCGTTTGAACCGTGCTCAATATATACTCACTTCAAGAATCGCAAGTAGTCTGATAATTCTGGTGCATGATTCAAGTGGGTCATATTGGTCGGAGGTTGAAACCCTTCGAGAGTAATTTGAAGGTCTGACAAAGCAGCATCAATATCGTCATCTCCACCGGCTGACTCATTAAGTGGTTGTGGCACACTTGCTTTTAAATTTATTTGAACCTAGAATCCATAAGTATTAATACGTTTGTACGCATGTTTTTACAGATGTTTTAATTTCGTTTTTAATATACGATTCATTTTATGTGATTTATTTGAAGTAAAAAGAAACAAAATACGTTAACCAAACTTTTAAACTTTCTATATTGATAACATTTAGAAATTAATACTTTTAAGTGGATCATGTCATTAAATGTGACGAGTTTATTGAAACAATGCTGTACCTGTAGTGCAGCGAACATTAGAGCTTCCTCCTCAGTACAATCGATTTCTCCACTAAGTAAACTCCATTTAGCCTGTTCGTAAATTTGATTAATACGCACAGCATCTAACCTGGGATTTAAATCATAGAAGGAATAGAATTTGAATCGCAATTTCAATAAGTCATATTCCCTGACACCTTGTTCCATGATCGACAACGAAGAATCTAACCATCTGTAATGGAAAAAACAACATTTTATAAGAATGACTCTTTTTTTAAAAAACTACGAAACCGTTATACTTACGCTACATTCATTCTAGCTTTTTCCACCAACGATTTGGGTTTTAAAATTTTGTTTCGAACCTCTTGGGTTGGCGAAAACGGGCTGTTGGCCAATGACGTGTCGAGCGATCCGTTCAGCATTTCCAATGACGTGACATTTCCATTCATTTCTGATTTACTGTATCCTTTTTTCCAAGTACCATTTTGCTGTGAAACAAAAAAATAAAAATAAAATAAAAATGATTATACTAAATGAACTTGCAGCTGGTTGCGGTAAATATAATGCACTGCAGTACTTACAGACACTGGTGAACTAATGGGCGTAGAATGATGCTTTAGCGGAGCGCATATGAACGGCGAAGAAGACGTCATGTCCAGGCTGCCTGTAGAACCGGACGGGCTGTGGCTGTTGACAGAAAATGAATTGGTATCGGCCGAAGGCATTTGACCACCATTATATTGCATTTCCTTCATGTTGTGCTTCAGATGATACGCTTCCAACGGCTTACTTAGAGACAATTCTTCCGGGTGTCTGATATCTACGTGAAGTAATAACAAGTTTTGTTAAAATAATAGTTTTTTAATTTAAAAAATATTATATAAAATATGCCATGCATTTGTTCGTGAAATACTCACTGAGCTCTTTGCATATCTGAATTACGGCGTTGAATGTTTTGATGGAAAAATCCACGCGCATATCCACGTACCGGAGGTCGGGCAATTGGATACGTGCAGTTTTATGCATTCTGGTAAACTGAAGCTTAGCGTCTGCTTGAACTCCGTATTGGTCCAACGTTGAACGAGTCCTGGTAAGCCATGAATTGCGGTTTGGCCACCATAGAGCGTGATCCGACCAGTCCATAGCGATATCTGTGTAATAAACAGTGAAATTTATGAAATTAATTTTGTCTATAAAACATTGCATTCGATTTTATAATTTTTTCATCAATTCTATACATGTTTTATTTGCGGGACAAGGTGATTTTCATCAGGACGACGTAATTTAAAGGCCCCGTTCCCAATGTCATAATTGGGCACATAGTTATTTTACACTCATGTACACAGATATTAATTTTTTTTTTTTTTTTAAATTCAGTATTAAAATATGAGTGCGTACATTTTCCCTATGAAGTATCTTCAACTTCTTCAGTAGAATTATATTTTTCTATAATATAGCACTCAGATAAGTCAATTTACGAATTATAACTTTTACGAGTTGAAACAATTTGCGAGCAATGTCATATATAATAATCAAAACCATTGTCATCAATTTACATTTATTAATGTTAACAATTTGACATTCAATTTGTAAATATTAAGGTTATTAATCATAAGATGTGCTTTTTTTATAGCAACTAAATTAATTGACGTTTTAAACACAGTTCAATAAATTTCTTTCGTTTTTAAAAAACAAATCGATCAACAAGTAGCCACATATGTATTTGGAACAATGCATCATATACGACTACTTAAGAAGTATAATAAGAAATAAGTAACTAATGCATTCCTTTGCAAGGTCATCGTTTTGGGAACTAAAACGTCCTTTTTTCACTTAACGACCTGCGTTAAACACTTATCGGTAATATGCACAATCGTTATACATATTTGAACCCATCCATCTGTATTTAATCTACTACGTATAATATGTGACTGTCATCGTTGTGCGCCTCAACTCAACATTCCGAGGAATACTCATTAAAATGTATTTCATCTCTAAGGAATGTACTACGTTTCATTCTACCTCTATACAACTACCATTTTACGAGTTGAAAAATAACGCAATTAAATAAAACGAATTTATTGTTCATTTTACTTATATCTTCAAACGTTTCAAACAATAAAATAAATTTGAGTTTTTTCGTGTATTGATATTATTCTAAACATTGATTACAACTTTGAATACTACGTGTATATATAAACATATATATATATATATATATATATATATATATATATATATATATATATATATATATATATATATATATATATTTATTTTCATACACACCCACATTTGCTATCAAATATAAAACTTATTGAACTAAAACATATCTACATAACGCGGTTGCATAGACTTTCAAAAAACATATAGTTTATTAAACATATGCCTATTTATATAGCATATAGCGGTACTTAATACGGCAGGTCGTGAGTTCTTTGCATATTATATCTATACGACTAATTACATCGTATGTGTTTATTGCGATTAATTATGCAACTCCGGCAAGTTTAATTATTTGTTAACTGCTAAGGTCGTCGTTTGCAGTTTTTAAATTAGTTCCAATTAATACATAAAGCCGTGTTGTGCGTCGTAAGTAGGAAAATTGTCACACATCATATAGTGATTCGAGAGAAGGAGTGGTCGTGAAAAAGTGTGCGTACGTTTTATATGAAAATATTATGACATAATTTATTGCTAAAAATATTAAATATAATTGTATATAATATATGAATGTATGTGGTATGTTGTGAGTGGGCAAGATATTAATTTGTGTGCAAAGATTGTAGTTTAAAACGTCAAGACGTTGCCGTGGTCTTTGTGCAGCGGTAATACGTGGTTTTGCGGTTTTATTATTACAAGTGCCACAGGAATACGACTCATGCGCGAGCATTTATATGCTAGCGGGATTTCGTTGATTTCTCAAAAAAACCTCCTTCGAGCAAGGACGAAACGGAAGCGAAGGACAGAAAACGTCGTCGTGGCCTGGCCGCGACGATGACGCGTCAACATCCTCATTATGTCTCTGCGTTGAAGTCATCGTCACGTCATATGGGTAAAAATATAATGCACACAGCGCGTACCGTATTATTTGCTTTAGCGAGACAGAATATGTTGGCTATGTGCTCTGTGAGCGTTTTTGCGTATGCGTATGTGTGTGTACGTGAGTATATCTGTACGTTTGTGCTTGTGTGCCTGTGTGTACGTGCGTGCGCGTGTGTGACACAGAATAAAACGTCTTTGGTCCGGCAAGGTAATAATACGCATTATAACAATTTACACACATGGTCGCGCTGCTGCCGTTGCCACTGATTTTACCGTAACCAAACGCCATGTATGGAAACTGAATTCTTCGTGCGGCCATCCACTGCCGCCGACCGTCGCCGCTCCCGTCGACGGCGGCGGCGGACTTTCTCTGCTGTATTTCGTCGGCTGCGCGTGTCTTCTCCGCGCGCGCATGTACATTATATTTTTCATCCGTCGTCGCCGGGGTACCTGTTGATAATACAATGGCTAGAACGTGCGTTACCCGCGATCGCGTATTGTGTTATCTAGGCAACCGGTGGGGATGAGGTTTTTTTTTTTTTTGCTGTAAAGTTGCGATTTTACGCGAAAAAAAAAATAAAATTAAAATAAGTTTAAAATATAAATCCGGTTTTGCCCCACACGAGGATCGGTACATCGGTAATTGTTCGGATCAATGCGCCCCCTGGGCCACTGGCCGGCGACTCCGGCAGTGCGTAGGAACGCGTGTGCGGAAATCGATTCACTTCGGAGGCGTGCAGAAAAACGATATCACCCCCGGGATGATGTATGGACGTGTGCGCCCCCATCACCCCGAGACATGTGACCTCGGCGATAGCTTCCCCTCGTACGGCACTGCGTTGCCGAGGAAACTCGTGTTTTCTGCGCGATTCGCAGTCGCGGCCAGACGTGTTACAAATGATCGTCGAGACCGCGCGGCATCCGTCCGCGGCCAATGAGAAAGCTGCACCTGTGGACCGGCCTTATATGGGAGTCGATCCGACCGTTTCGCCGTCGTGGCGCGTTGTCCTTGCCGGCGTATTATTCAACGTGATATTATGTTATATATACATACGTGCATTATAAATTTATTATAAAGTTATAAGGGGAAAACATTAAGAAACGAACAGCGTCGTCGTCACAGCCTTGTGTCACTGCACCGTACTTATGCAAACATATGGTTGACACATAAAAAGAAATACGTTTATAACGTACAATGCGTATTATACGCACCGCGACACTGTGTGCGAGCAGAAGATCGCGATGCGTGGCCACCAAAGTAAAAACGACTATCCTCAAACCGTCTCTTCGACCAACTGCAATTCATTACTTGACGAATAAAATAGTTTATGGATTCGAATAATATTGGTTTTTGTTGTGATACCTGGGTAGTGCGTGTACTTCTTATAAATGCTCGTTTTCTATAGACAATTAAAAAAGATAAGCTACATCTACGTTATTTCTAATAACAATTTAAATACAATACAGCTATTATTGGGCAGCATAAAAAAAAAATTAAAAACTTTTTAACATTCTAACTCATAGTTCAATGATGTTCTCAATACGTTATGATTCGAGCAAAGCTTGATACGTTTTTAATAATTATTGTTATTGTAATACCCCTATATATACTCAAAACATGCAATAAAAATACGTGTTCATACTTATAATAGTTGCTGTTATAATTGCTATGCTTAATTAATCAATATTGACAGCCGGTAGCCGTTACAATTTGTAGAACATGATTTCTAAAGAAAAAGGGACGCCAAAATGTTAAAGTCCTAAACCATTACGTCGAAATAGTTTGTCTGACTTTGATAACGTATTATTTTTCACCAACGTTGCAAAACGCGATTTATAACGACTGTGTACCATTTAGACGCGTTGGCTACTTCGTGCGTCATACAGTTATAATTCTCGCGTGTGCACTGCATTAAATTAATTCTATAATTCTGCCGGGGTTATCGCCGGAACGAATTACGATCGGATGCACGTATACAAATATAATATATTAAGACCGGAAAGCCGTCGAACAGTGTGTCATTCTGCCGATCGGTACAATAAATTGCAGTTCGATGGTCACCCCATCGCGGTTAGTGGGTCGAAAAATTCAACGTCCGAACGATTTCACCAGCCGTTGGTGCAGCGATGTCTATAGACATGATCGAAAGGGCGCACAGTATACAGTCGAGAATTTAACTCGCAGCCTAAACATGTACTCCGTATAAATACGTAGTGTACTGCGATTGCGATGATAATTCATCGTACACGTTAGAAGAGAGAAGTGATATATATATATATATATATATATATATATATATATATATATATATATATATATATATATATATATATATATATATATATAGAGAGAGAGAGAGAGAGAGAGAGAGAAAGAGAGATAGAGAGGAGTAAAAATAATGGTACAAATAGGTCCACTACCGGAAAAGGGATACGACGCGTAAAGACGATAATAAATGGAGTAAATACGAATACGCCCCGAAAGCCGGAGTGCGGTGGTTTATTATATTAATTCTCCCAGCGAGATTTCTTCTGAGGGACGTCCGACAAAGGACAAATATTATTTTGTGACACACGAATATAATAATAATAATAGTAACAACAGTAAACCGTTAACGAAAAATAAATAAAATAGAAACACCCAATAATAATGATTTTCTTTGGGAAGTCGATATTTTTTATGAAATGTAACGTTAATTCCATACAAAAACCTTGATTTCGTTTCTGAAAAATGTCAATACGTTCGTAATCACCGAGGCTATTCATTTTCCAATTTGAATACACACACTCATATACTTGAAACCAGTTTTGGTTTGTGTATATACGTCTTGGAGCATTGTAACAATGACTGAATTACATCCGGACTCCCTATTATTATATAACACACATAATACAGGACTTTGGCGTGCACATCCGACAAAACGGGTAGCTAATTCTGTATCCCGTTCTGCAGCTTGCAGTACGTAAAAGGATCAAATTTAGGAGCAGAAAAATGTTGGTTTCGGTCCCCGATTCGTTCCGAGTACATTAATGTTAGTAATATACACGTGTGCGCGGTTATTAGGTAGGTATATAAATTATCGTTTCACCACGACAACAGTAGTTTTAATTTTCTTATTTCCCCGCTCTTCTCTATGGTGGTCTCCCGGTGGTCGCCCATTGTTTTTACGATTTTAGACAAAATTAACAACCATCTATCGTATATTGTACACTTAAGTTATGTATCCATGATACGAGTCTATTGTGACCGCGATTGCGATCAAGTACGATTCCCACGGATAGTTCAAAAACCCGCGGGGGTGCTTGCCTCGAACACACGCGTTATCTTGATTTTGGATTTGCCATTAATGGGCCTGGCCAGATTCACACGAGTTGATTTCACGACACAAACGGAGAAGATTTCGTCCGAGGTGGGCGGGAGGATCTCAAAAAACCTCAGCGGCGACTTCACAGGAGTTCGTGAACGATTTGCATAATCTTACGTGACATACAATACATATATAAGCGTATAATGTACGCGCATTTATTTCGGCGACGGACGTCTGTACGACGGTTGTATCACAATATCACGTACGTCAATTGAATATAATGTACATTGTTGTATTTATAGCAGTGTGCCGTTTGTCGGACGCATTGCCAAAAAACTAACGTGGCTCATTCTTGGTGTTATTTTTTCTCCTTCTCGATAAGAGTTCCGCCGGAAACATAACGCGTATACGTTTCGAATTTCCATTACGTATCGTCACATCCGTCGTCGGCATAGCCGTCGAATCGTTCAGGTTTACTTGACGGTAAACCGTACAACACTAAATCGCTGTATGGTAATGAATAATGATATTTTTCAGTCGGTAAGAAATATTATAAAAACTCATTGCATATGCTTGTAGTCGTTATTAAATGTACACTCTGAATTATGTATGAGTTGTGTTAAACGTCATATCTGCGCGTTATATTTCGTCATAATTCATTGGTAGTGGGTAAATTGTAATGAGACGCCACTGAGCTAAGTAAAAATAATAATTTAACCTACTCAGTAACTATATTGAATGATGCAATTTTGTATTTTCACGCGCACCCAGATGTTGTGAACGATACGGTTAGCGTGGCTCATTAAAAACGATTTAAGTTGATATATCATTCGGATAAAATATATTATGCGATTAATATTTGTTCAAATAAATAATTTAAATAACCTATAAGGTAATTCGTAAATAATAATAGAGTATTTATGTATGCAACTATGACCATTGCTTGCATGTAGTGCGTACGATGCCCATGTAGTATATAATTATGTATAATACGTAATCAATGCTAGAGGACGCAGCACGGTGTTGACAACGATTGTTTTAACAAACTTGTCTGAAAAATGATGTTGGTTAATCGTATTAAAAATACCGACGATCGAAGAAAAATTACAATGTATTTCATAAAAAATGTATACCGAAATAAGTCTATAGAATACATTATTATTAAGTATCACATTATATTATACGTTAAGTCTTCCTCATGACAATTATACGCAGGTAGTACACTCATTAATCATCCCCTGAATCATGTGTTATTATTCTCAATGGATAAATTGTGTTAGCGTGTGTGCTAGTATATTTGATAACTTGAGTGGATGAGTCGTAATGACACGAAACGTTACAATAAATCATAATATACTATGTGTACTGAAATTAGATTACTTTTCGTTTGAATCCCACTCGTTGTACCGAAATCCAATAAATGGTTTTGATTAAAGGAATTCTCATTATAATGATATATTGTTCTACATTTTTGGTATAGACGAACATTTATCGTACAATATAAAATACACACATACGCACTTGAGTTATTTAAAAAGAAGATAACAATTTAGTTACTTCATATGTCATTAATTCGCTTCGTCCAGGGAAAAAATATCCATTATAGCATTATGAATGAACCGTAATACAGATAAGTAATAATATGCATAAATAATAATAGTAGGTACAAGTTATTATTACTATTTCAAACCGTTCGATTGCCATACATATGGTACAAGACGTATATTTAAAGCGTACGCACAAAAGTGGTACACTACAATCTGTTCAGGTTTGAAAAAAGCGTTGATTTTAATTTTTAGACGACTTATAATAACATTAAATACTCATAGTAACAATACCTAGTAATAATAATAATAATAATAATAATAATAATAATAATAATAATAATAATAATAATAATAATAATAATAATAATAATAATAATACGTCGTCATCATCACAATTGTGTGTCGCGTTGTCCACGAAGCGTACCGGTTTCTAGGACCCTATAAGCGATTGTTATTAAAAAGACCTATTGTTTACTGGAAAAGTATTTTTATTTATTTATTTTTTTCTGTTACTCCTTCGGACCAACTCTGTTGGTTCCGTACCGGATTCGATCCTGGTTCATCGGGCAGTGTATACGTATAACGTAATTTATAAAGTATAATATTTACATTTTCGGAGTCGGTGTACTACAATAGCCGTGTACACAAAATATATTTATATACGTTTAAGTATGGAAGAGCTAAAGAGAAAGACATGCGATGTGTATATATTAACATTATATACATTGTGTATAATACATATACATATATATATATATATATATGCACTTGGTGTGCATATGTCCGTCGTAAACGCTCGCAACCACCCACAGCGATGATGTTCTAAACGCGCGCCGTTTACACCACCGCGATCCTGGCCGCGCGGTCGTCGAGAAAAGGTGATCGGTTTCGGTGGAGGTGCGGGAGCAGGAGACAAACGGTCAGGAGGGAACAAGTGAAACTAATGACTGGTTATGCGCGACCGTCGTCGCCGCTAATAGATAACAACAATATAATAACGCGATAATAATTAGCCGGGCGCATTATTTGTAATATTATATTATACAATGTGATTATCTACCGACTTCACGTTGACCATGTTACGGTATTATATACGCCTACGCCGGCCAACGAACACACCGCCGTCGCGTTTCTTTCACACGACTTTTCGACGAGATGACATAATACGCCGCGGTGCACGTGTCGTATGCTATGTACAGTAGATTTATTGGTGTCGTATTACTACCAACAATAATTCAGAAATAGAACCCGGCTCAACGTTCATGCAGATGAGAGGAAAGCATAGGTACAGAACTTTGAAAAAAAAACATCACAATTTTTTTCATCGAACTATTAACCATAGCAAGTGCTTCACGTTCAGATGCTCTAACATAAACTATTTATTGTTTGTGGAGACCCGTAAAAGTAAAATGTAATATACGATCACATGGAGCAACAAATCTACTTAAGGTAATTAATGGAAGAATGGTGACGGCGTTAAGTTCATCCGACCAATGTCTCTAAAAGCTTTTTAATGGACATAAAAAACACGTTTGTATAAGACGATTATAATTTCAATACCAACTGTAAAAATAAAAGCTCCAATGAAAACGTTTGGGTAAGTTAAGAATACGTTTTTTCGCGTAGATAGCATGCGACACAAGTAGTCATTTTTTATGGATTACTTGTGTCGTATGCTATCAACGCGAAAACATTTTTTCCTAACTAACCTAGACATTTTTATTGGAGCTTCTAGTTATACAGTCTGCACTGAAATTATATTCGTCTTATACATTTTTTATAGAATACGTAGGCATACGACACGTGTAACTACTCTGCAGCCGCTTCTAAGAGATTTCAATAGAATATCCCGCGAGAGACGTTTTCCGTGCAGGAGGCCTCCACCCTCCGTGTTATAATATGTGGTCGATGCCGAGACGGGCGAGATCTTTATACGTCTCGCATTCGTCGGTGTCCGTAAATAAAACGCTTATAATACATGATATAAATCGACTGCTGACTATAGTTGAAAGATATACTAGCTACTAGCATTATGTTTTAACACCGGTTTTTGCAACGATGTCAAATACACCCACATCGCGAACTAGAACAAGCCCACACGTTATTTATTGTCTATCATTTCATTCGAAATAATCGTACTTGTGATTTATATACGCAAACGAGGAAAACTACAGCATGAGTGTATAATATTATGTATATATTATCTATTGTTATCCCATTATTTATCTATATATAGACACGTACATGGTTGTACGTCGCCGTCTAATTCTCAGTTTTTATTCGGAACGGAAATTACTTCCTTTCCCCGCGACGATGAAATAAAGGTACATCTGGCGACAAGGTCATGCGTCATTCATAATAATATTACGTTCAGTCAATATAGCGCCCCCTCCCCCTCCTACCTTCCACCATTATCTCATCTGCTTGTGCGCGTACGACGTCAGAAATTACCTTCCTGACTTATTTATTAAGCTAACAAATTGATTGTAAGTAGAGCAACAAAGTCTCCTTTGTTTTATCATTCCAAAGCCTCCGTAGTTGTCGATTCTTTAATAAAATTAATAACGTCATTCGGTCAACCATTTCTATTAGGATTAATATTAGTATTCCCAACGCTTCTCAACTTGAACAATCGTCTACTCTATTTTTCCCGTTACCCGTCGCATCACACACACACGTTCCAGAGGAGCACAACTTTAACATTCCGTCAAGATAGTTTCTTAGTTTTTATTCTTGCACGTCACTAAACACAAAATATATCAAAAGATCCCTGCAGAAATGCGGAACAATATTCTTCACTCGTGGCGTTTTAAGTTTTCGTATACACCTATAAATAATTGATTTTATTCACTAAAATGGACGTATTCGAAATCATCGATTCATCGATTTTTACGTTATGGGAGTAGAATTATTACGCGATGTGATCGAATGTGTGCAATTGTCTACGTCCGCATGTAGTTTCCATGTGTATTCTCTCTCGGAGTATTGTATGGCCTCATTACGCGCAGCGCTAAGCACATATCAAGCCAGCAACAGATATAAATTGCGGAATTCCGCTAACCCGATATGTATGCATAATAATTACACCGAAGACGGCGCAGTGGCATCCACGTGCAGCTTGCAGAGAAATCACGACATTAATATAATTATATGTTAGCTCAACGGAATACTCACTACAGTACATATAACATGTATTACGTATAGGTTTTCATATGAATTTTCATGTAGTGTTAAATTTCAACTTGTCATACCGTGTCCAGTGTTTAATTATATTATGCGGCTGTACATGCGTAGTGTGTATAGGTATAATAATAAAAAAATAACCTTAGAAAAACACATGATGCGCATGGAAACCGATTTGGCCTAGCGTCCTAAAATATAATTAAGGTCGTTCGAATACAGCCAAAAGTTGGTAATTCTTCAGGAACAGCTGATATTATGTGTAAAGCACAAGAACGATATAGCTCTATTTACTCAAATCGCATACACAATTCAGATTTGGCCGTCGTACATAATGTACACCGCTATCAACACGCAATAACGTTTTTGCGTCAACGCAATGTTAAAAGTTTGGCAGCATAATTCGCCATGTAAACAATAATTATTATTATTACTCGCACTCGAATCATAAATATATATATATGATGTAAAATGTATAAATACATTTCAAAATAACTATCGATCAAAGAGGATTTATTGGCCGCATTGTAGTCAAATGTAGTCATCCAGTTCAGTCTGTATATATGTATTTATAAACAACACCGCACACACTGCGCGTTCTGCAACGCTTCTATTTTTATAAATAAATATCTAGAAATATATTTGTAAGAAATATTTGTAGACAATAAAGTTATTGCGATTTCGAATAATATCCTCGCCGCATGTTAACCGCTGCATGCAGCGTACAATCGTCATCGAGAAAGAAATCTGCATAATATCGACTTCTATACGTGATTTATCGCACACCCTATTGGCAGGCAACTCGCGCTCGAGCAATAATAACGATGATTTCATATTTTAAATATAAATATCTTACAGATACCGGAATCGAACAACCGCCGTACAAAATACATTCCGTCGAAGATTTTCGCATAATTTTTACAGCGAGTACATACATACATACGTAAATATATATATATATATATATATATAGGCACATAATGACTTGTTGTTTTATCTTGGTCATGCACGCCGTGTGTGCGCACGCGCGTGCATAATGAATTAATTTTTTTTAATAACGTGTTAGGCAAAAAAATAATAATAAAACCTATTCGAAACGCGTGAAACATAAAAGTTTTTCATATTTGTAATTGAAAAAAAACCTCTTAACATTGACCTTGCGTGTAATTAATGCCATTACTAACAATACACGTTGAACAACGTATCGTAAAGGCACAGTATAGGTCACCTAACTTTTGATGAACTATAAATCTATATGTGTGTACAGGTACAGATGTCTACGTAGACTAATTGTTTCTTTTAACCTTATATCTCGTACTCAGGTCGTGTATATTGTTACCGTCGAAATCGCATATCGTCGATGTTGATTGTAATAAGATCATCCGTTGTACATCATTATTATTAAATTTCGTATAACGGTTAGTCCAATTTTAGAATACAGCATAGGAAACTACGTAATATAATATTGTAGTGGCTCTAATAATTTTGAATTCGGGCGAATTCGGGCAACGGACATTTCCAAGCTTCAGTGGCTTAATTTCAGCAAGTTTTTCAATTCCTATGTTGTCACAGTACTTACGGTTGTCAATCCCTAAACAATCAACCGTTGACTAATTCTAAATCATCTGACAGTCAACTTTCCGATATGATCGAATCAACCACCATACTTTCATTGATCAATTTCAAAAAACCCGCAGCAAACAACATACACTTGTCTTCTGCCTCTTACCCCGATTCGCTACGCAAATCGCCCGCCTAACCACCATGCTCAGTTATTAATTTATTCGTTTCTTGATTAATTTATATGTTTTTGTAATACGTAAAACGCATGTACTTTTAAAGTGCCTAGCCCGCATAATTAAAAAAATAAATAACAAATCGATGCCGCATCGCATGCAGGACACGCGCCATTTATAATGAAATATATTTCAATTGCTGTGTTTTGTTCTCACAAAGGGTTAACCGTGACATGTTCATGAATATAGACCGCCAACAAGACTTTTGTGGTCGTGTGATATAATTTCGTTTAACCCTTTCGTTCGGTTTCGTGGAAAGGCGCTCCCCTAGATCATCTTTTATGCTTTGATTGTCACAAACATACTATTATAATAATATAAATACATAATAAATGCTCGTCTGTGTGTGTGTGTGTGTGTGTCTTTGGACTGATGCAATGTCGCACCATGTACGTCGCGAAAGGATTATTGTCGAGTAATGTCATGTATATAATACATATATATATATATAGTTTTTGTACGATATAATAATAATAATAATAGACGTGCGTGACTCTTCGTGTCGTAGTTATTGTCAATTTGAACGGTGGATAATTTATAACAGTGTGAACTTGCCGCTTCACCGATATAATCGTCTTCGCCTTTTCGGTTCTTACACAATAACACAAATATTGTATATATAATTCATTTATTATATAATACAATATACAATATATATATATATATATTAGTATAATACATGTATTGTAATATTGATACATAAATATACATATACATTAGGTATAAGAAAATAAATAGGTATACAGGACGAAAGAGCGTGACGAGAGATTGACGCGATGTCCTTGACTTTATAGTTCAATAAAAAGGAAACTGATAACGTCATTATACACAACAGTCGCGGCTTCGAATAAAACGCATTGTTATCATGTTAGGAAAACTGTCGCATCCAAAACAAAACGAAAAAAAGCTATAGTCACCACGCACATAGTACGTCTGCATATATATATATATATATGGTATACCTACGGCGTAAATACCTATCGCTTATTATTTTATATTTTATTTTTCATCAATTGTCGTCCATATATAACGTATTGCATCGCGACTATCCTGAAGTCGAGAAACGTCTGACAACAGTTACAATAGTATAACATATATTATTTAAAATATACGTTTCTAAATGCGTAGTTTGCGTAAATAAAAATTTAACGAACGCGTTTTGCTTATGCGACCCGGTAAAATATCTCCTCGGTATCCTGTCGTTGTTACTTATAAACAGATTTATACAAATTATTAAACGATAGACGTTAAATGTAAATTTGCAAACACCACAAGCAATTATTATTATACAGTTGTATCATTTAGCACTACCCGTACAACTATGTGGGCTTAAAAGTTTCAATATATGTTTTTCTCATTTGAAACGTTATGAAAATATTAAATTAAAATACGAATAGCGTCGAAAATAAATGAAGCGGACGACCGTCCAACGCCAACGAGACATAACACACCACTTTTTAGTCACTTGAATTTGTCATATCTGTATGATATATCCGTTGTCGTTTCGAAACAGAAAACTTTATCAGTTATAATAGTATCAAATACTTTCAAGTGTCACGCGCGCTCGATCAACACTCGAAACGATGACAAGTTTTTATTAGTCCGATATAAAGTTTATAGTTGTGAT
Source organism: Sipha maydis (assembly GCA_034509805.1). NCBI lineage: Eukaryota > Metazoa > Arthropoda > Insecta > Hemiptera > Aphididae > Sipha > Sipha maydis. The sequence continues at coordinate 33,348 of JASXSY010001220.1, read as the reverse complement.
TGATCGAAATAAGAACAGAAAAAAAATAATAAATTAAATACTCGCCAGCGCACAATAACATTAGAAATCGCGTGTTGGTCGCAGGACGGTAATAAGTATCATTAACGGAAGATAATAATATTGTAATATACTGCTCGGGCTGAACCGTTCGGTATTAGCAAAATTATACATGTATACATAAAAGGCGCAGCCCGTTACCGTAACATTTGACCCACATTAAAAATGTTTGCAGCTTAAAAAAATTAAAAAGGCCTATCGCGCGTAATAAAGGGCGAGGTTCCAACAGCCGTAATATAAGTATATATAAGTTATGCACTTGAACGCTGCGTGTAGTGTATAAATATATACACGGTTCGACGTAGCGCGTCGGCAATCGTTATTGATGGATTCGTGCGGTTTGTACTTATAATGTTACATCGAATTGTGCATATTTACGTGGACGATGAGCCCATTAGTCTTTGGGTGGCGGACGACGGTTGTCAGTTTTCGAACGAACATTTGCACGAAAAATAATTACGACAAATCGTGAACCTTTTTCGCGATCATTTTAGTGATTAGCCGCTCGGCAAAGGGCAGACGGAATAACCGTACCAAATGCCAAGCCGTTTAAATGTCAAACATTTGTGCAAGACGGAGGCAAAATGTTATCGCGAAACAATATTAATGCTGTACGCCATATAACATTATTTAAATGCGTGTATACTGTTTCGCATAGGTACGCTCGTTTTTTGTTGGTGAACAGGTACGCATTACGTTACGTAGTTTATGTGCGCAGAACGTTTTATGTTTTACTCGACGATGGCGAAATCGTAAATATATTAAGTGCTTGTTATACTGTGCGTTCTATTGCTCAAACACTCGCCTACGCGATTTTGAAAACGAATTAAGATATCTATTGTATTCCTGCGCGTAGAGGTGATTTTTGTTCTTTAAACGGTGTGCAAGAGTACATACAAGAGTTTTATTCATCCAAACTCTGATAAGAAACGTTAAAATCATTATTACTTGTGCGAACCATAATAATATTAACTACCTGCAACGATAATTTGTTACACATTTAACAACAGAAATAAGTCATCCGCGCCGTCATTATTACAATACTATTAAATAAAACACATTAAATGCAACATAAGAATACTTTAAGTAAAGATCAATTAAAATTGGTTAATAGGTACACGGAGGTAATGTGCATATTTTGTTACGTGAACATACAACGAGCAGTTGTATAGACCATAGTATTTGAAAAAATAAGCAGTTTTAATACTACTCGAGTAATATCGTTTTATCTAAATAGGTTCGAAATATTACTTATAGTGGAGGGGTCAAAGAAACTAACATTCATACACACACATAAAATATTATGTATATACTATATAGACTTAAAAATCCTTATTTTACGATTCATAAAAATGAACACCGAACAGCAGTAATCAGAGACTCGTAGTGTTTCAAATTTCAACAGTCTCGGGAAATAAAATATTGTTATTACTTAAATTTTATATGCATGGATTTTAATTTATTATTTTTTTCTATATTTCGACGTATTTCCATTATGAAATAATATCCGTTTTTTTGTTTTTTTTTACAATCGCACTGTCGTGATTTATATTTTTAGATGCAATCGATATTACCGCACGATTTTAATTTCGACGAACACTACGCGAACCACCGCCGCCGTTGGGCACAATAAAAAGAGATCGAAAGCCATTGCGATGGCACATAAACGCGTTGTATAGATAGGTTATACGTATATACGATATTATAATAGTACGTTATACTATTATCATGTTGCGTTATCCACGGTGACGCGGGTTCCGTGTTCGACTTTCTACTAACCCAAGCGATATACTTACGCCACCTACAACAGTGCTGTTTGTTAGTCCCGACTGCACGTGCATAGTATTTATTTATTGTCAAAAGCTCGGGCCTGATAGCGAAAAATGCAGTGAGTGTGTCTAATGTATAGCCACAGATGTATAACATATGTTAAGAGTACAAATAATGTGTCTACATGGTAAAGATGAAAAGGTAGGGTTTAAATTGGCTATCCGCTTGGGGTTCATTAGTAATGTAGCTATTGCTAAATATAGGGATATAGAAAGGACCATTGTTATTATGAGAAGAAATGTATAGAACTGGGGATAAACAGAGAGTCGATTCAAACTGACGAAGAAAAATTAAATAAACTAGGACTCTCCTATCAGTTGGCGAATATTGTAATAATCTCACGATACCTGGTGATGCTGACATCGTGTGACAGGGAGAGAAGTCACAACTCAACTATCGGGTATTATACGTAGTATAACACACGCGCACGACAAAGCTACTATGCACAATTCGACAAAACCTCACAGAGCGACTACATGTTTGTACGTACCATTATTAGAAAATATACCATGCGATCACCGAGGATCGAGGATCAAACACTACTTATATTACCGCATGCCTTCGGGTAGCCTCCGTGGTAAACTTTGGACCGACCGACAGAATTTCGTATCGCACGCCTAGGTAATTACAATAATAAAAATAACGATATACGGCACGCACTCCGTATGCACACACACATAGCTACCCGAATAGTCAGGCGAAGAATATTATATTACAGTGCGCGCTCGCGGCGCCTCGAAAATCATATCATACATTATAGTATTATAATAATCGTATTCAATCATTTTGCCGCCTGTAATCATTGTCGTATACGTGTAAATACACATCTACAACGTGAGCGCATTGTCCACCACGCGTACGCATAACATATATTACGTATACTGAAATGGAATATTATAATATTATTATTTTTGCATGTGTATATATTTGCGTGTATACTTCACCCGCGGGCGGTTGCGGCGTCATTGTTGCTGTACGCGCGCGTGTCGGTAATCGGTTAATTATACACACAGGTCACAGACACCCTGTAGTAGTGAAGCACCGAACGTGCACGTGAGAAAAAGAGAGAGAGAAAGAAATGGTGAGCGAAATTAAAAAAAATAAAACCAACCGATGTATAGGACAACTTATATGTATTGCATAGCGAAGTTTTATTTCGCACGTAAATTCGCGTGTACGCGATCGCGTGTCTACGGTTCGGTGGAAGGGGGAGGGACACAAAATGCGTTAACACCGACAAATTAGACAGAACAAAAGTAATATATTATTATACATTATGTATAATGTATGTATGTATGTTTACATAGTATATATTGCTATAATTCATGACGAGCTATGAAGAATTACGAGACACGATTATTTTGTACCTGACCCGTATATCGTTGTCGTTACATTCCTACCCTTCCCCTACCACGACAGAAACTCGGAGGAACGTTTCGCCGTTGATTGTATTAGACGAAAGGCTAAGTCTATAAGCAGGAAGCAACTAAAGATTGGTTTATATAACGGATGCTTAGTTGGATACATTCTTGGATAGGATTAAAAAATAAATAAATCACGCAAATGTGTAAAAAATTTAATTAATTTTACTAGATTCCTTTTGAATTATGGTGATATCATCAAAATTAAAAAAACCTTCAGAAAAACAAATCATATTTTATTCCTATTCAGGCACTGATGCTGCTGTGTTCAGATAGAGAAAGAAAATCTAAGACGTACACAATTCTATACACAATATAATATCGGGTCTTTAAGAGACACGTATAAAATACTACAACTGGGCCAAAAGGACGTCGAAACAACCCTGCGCATTAAGACGCTTGCGTCTTTTGTATGTGAGCTCTTTTCCCTAAAACGCCATTATAATACGTATTTATTTATATGTGCACTTCACTGTCGGCTAGCTGGTTACAGCAACTTGTCGTTAAGGCGTGTGCTGCGGAATCGATTGTGGTTTTGACGTGGTCGGAGAGATGCGCTGGTTTTTAGGGGTGGAAAATTGTTATTGTGAACGATTCGCGAAGAAATGTGCTACCGTATTTCATTCCGCACATACATCTGTTGTCACAATACAGATTTCGCTCGGACAAACTGAAAAATAATATCTAACGTATTTTATTTACACCAGACTTGCACATTAATGTACGAAATACGCACAAGGCGTGATTAAAAGATTGTTAAAATCAAAAAGGTAAGGTTAGGTTTTTAAAGCCCACTCGACATTCAACTCTATTTTCGGCCCTTCAACATATTTTAATAAAATACCTTACAAGTATACGTGTATTGTGTACGTATATATTATGTATCGTACCTTTTTAGGGATATGTCAAATAATAATATGCTAATAGTTTAACAGTCGTTTAACACAATTGTATAAAATAACGCGAACCATATTTATTAAAAATGAGATTAATAAATTACTGTCTCGTGAGTAATAGACCACATGCATATTAGATCACAGTATATTATATGATACACACGAGGTTTCTCAACTTAACAAACGTACGCAGGGTGGACCATCATATTTTTCACTTGGATATGATTTAAAGCGGTACGGAGAGAGGAAGGGTTAACTGATTTCCATAAACCTCATACACAAAAATATATATATATGATTTATAACACTCGCTACCGAAGCATTGGTGGTCCAAATAGTTGTACAAACTTATTTTCAAAAATTGTACTTCGATGATAAATATGTCATGTCAAAATTAAAACAAATCGATGTTAAAGATGTGTGGATGTCGTAATCCTTATAAAAATATTAAAAATATTTTACAGACTTACTTGTTAACTGGTTATACAATTAGAGGATTAATTATTGATTTGCTTGAGGTTAAATGCAACAATTGATATTTAAAATAATTTTCAATTTCATAACTCGTAAAAATGAACCTTCTAAATGTAATGCATGCGAATAATTGGTTGTCATTTAACACGAATAGTTTTCGTGTTCATAAACACTTAAACAAAATGAATTTTTTAAAATACTCGAAGTTGTGTTAAGAAACGTCGTTATTATATGACTCCAAAGAAGCCATAATTATTGTGTAAAATAATATAGTCGAATCGTTACAATAATACTTTTGGTCAATCATTTGTCCATAGGTAATAATATTCTGAACGTTGAAAACTTACACAAAAAAAAAAAGGTCAATTCTATTTTTTTTCCTGGTCGATCTCAAATGTTTCTCAAGTGTTTCACTAAAAAATTTGTTGTTCAGAGACTATGATAAGCAACTCGTTGCCGTTCAATTATTATTATTATTATTATTATTATTATTATTTTTACCACCCCGCGGGACCGGTGCGTAAACGAGGCCACTGGTTTACTGCAGCAGGGATACGCACTCCATACGTGTACACGACCCACCCTAATGGCGGACGTATGGACGAGGGTCCGGAGCATAATATTGTAGAGTGAAGCGATGACGATGATTCCCAAAAACAGCTGAAGCCGGACATGCATCGGATGAACACTGCACGCCGCCACCCGTCATCGTCCCGCGAATGATGGTCCTTTATGTGTCGGACACAAGTCACACATCTCCTGCACCGTGTCTCACCCGTGTATACGCGATGACGCCGACATTTTGTCGTTAAGTTAAACGTGTGCGTGTATATTATGCACCTAACCCAACCGAATCGTCGGCACGCACCCGGCTTGCACCGCACACCCGGTCCAGGCACAGGCCCTTTGCCGCAGCAGAGACACAATGTGTACATTCGAATATTTTACAGTCCTTAATAAACTATATGTACGCGTGTACATGTATGTGTATGTGTGTGTGTGTGTGTGTGTGTGTGTGTGTGTGTGTGTGTGTGTGTGCGCGCGTGTGCGTATAATTTGACCGAGTATTGTGCATTGTATACGCACAAGAATACACCACTGACGCACGCGCTTATTTTGGTTCGTGCTCTCGCCGTCCAGGTGAACATTACGTATAAATAACAATATGTATATTTGTACGCCTCCACTAGCACATGCATGCGAGGGGGTCGGTATAATACCGCGTAGAAGGTGCGTATTGTGTTTTTCCCCGTTTCCACAAAGGAAAACCGTACACGAATAAATGGAATATTGTGTTTGCCAAATTTTCAACGAGGCCCCAAATACGATTGTGAAAAAACACTGATATTTAAATCAACACCAAACTACACATACACGCGTTTTAACTCTAGTGAGGGATGTATTTATGCAGTAAATAGATTTAAGATCGGACTGTTTTGTTTCTACGCTTATACTATTCCGTTTGATTTCTTAATTTCTAAATTGTTTTTGCTGTTAAATATTATTCCTGTGCGATTTTAGATCACCTGCCGAACAATAATGCACGCTCAATTAAACACAGGGTTTTTATTTTTATTTTTATTTCCAATTAAACGAATGACATTGATTCCATGAAAACGATCATCCATTACGCAGGCTATATTTATTACCAAATAAAATAAATTACGACCAATACACGTTGGACATAAGTTATATTCGTAAAACGAAGCCGATAAACATGACAGCTCATCAATAAGCTTTAACAACAAAGAAGATATTATTCTAAATGCCAACGGATTTTCAATTGTCGCGGGTTCCTTTGAGCGTGTGCTCCTTCCGAAGCAGATACGTGTTATGACTTTGACTAACAAGTAAACGTATATTATGCATGTACAACCGGCAAGAAATTTCACGGTCGATTATGTTAACTCATTAGTCGTTTTATTATCATTTAGAAGAGGATACAGATAAATAATACATTTTGTATTATATTGGAAAGAGAACTCTGACCACTACAGATACATCTGTACAATAATATATATATATATATATATATATATATATATATATCCATATGCATACGTATTCCGGTGCAGGGGTCATACTGCGTGAAAGAAAAAAATATGATTTCTATATGATAGTAACGTCCAAGGCATTGTTACGGAGCATTATTTTCTCCCCTTTCTTTTCTCCGCTGTCTTGTCCTAGTGCATATCGATTTAGAGCACACAGAGTTAAGTTCCCGGAGGCAGAGTTCACACTGCGTAAGAAGCTATTTATTATTATTTTTATTTATTCATTTTTTTCTTCTTAAAGACTAAGCCAGACAAATCGTATAACACTGAAAATAATTCTATGAGGGATACAAAAGGTATATGGCGTAAATATTTCTAATACTTAAAGCCGTTTAGCGTAGTGTTTTGTACGTACGCCGAAGACGGATTACCCTTACCTAGAAATTCAACCCTTAATTTGGTGTGAATAATGGCGGTTATAATAATATTAGATCTTATTAGATCTTATCGTCCACCGGGCCCAACAAAACCCGTTTTCTTTCTTACCAGCGGCATTACAATGAACCGCTAGTGGAACGCATCTCGTCGAGTGCGTTTCCCGCATGTACACGCTTTGCCGTCGTTAGGAGGGTAGGTAAACAGTGTATTGTAGAGGATGACAGGTAAGGTGATTTTTAACAAATAATTGTAATAATAACGTACGCAAACATTACATTTTATTGTACCACCCAAGTGTATCCCAACACGTAGTAGTGTCTGCGATTGCGGTATTATAATATTACTGTCAATACGATAATAATGTACCTACACGCCGAACACGGATGCGTGTGAAAATACATTAACCGGATTTAACACAGTACATATATTAATATTATTATTATTATTATTATTATTTTATTCGTATAAGTCGAAACTATTAATATTGCCTACATATATAAATTTGTAAAATCGTCGATTCCCACCAGACGGTATTTTCTCTTTAGCGTATAGACTTGCTGCGGAATAATGATTATACTACAGTGAAGTACCCTATAGAAACCGGTCCGGATTCCCGTTTTTCCTATGTACACGACCAATATAAATAACCTGTTCTTAATGGACAATTTTTTCTTTAATTTTCACCTCGTACATCACTTTTGTATCACATATATATTTATATATAATATATTATGTACGGAAAATACGTTGAGCTCGTATCGGAATTCTCCTAAAAAACATACGATGTGCTATGTAAAATATAATAACTTAAAATTAAAAATTAAAAAAACATCACGTGTGCTGTTGTTTTTCTCGACTTCAGTGCCGCACGAAAAGTATATAATATAGGTTATATAATAAAGTCGACGTGGAATGAAAAACTGATTATGATTTTAATTTTTCTGATAATTGGTGTACTATCGACTATACTATCAACTTAACTGATTTACCGACTAGTGCGTACTCTCCATAACCGAACAAACTAACGCAGAAGTTATTTTTAATCCAATCGATCACACAATTACCTATACGCACTCTACAACAACAAAATATATAGTATGCATAATATACATATATACCTATGGTTTATTAGTACGTCATTAACTACTAATAGGGGGTTGAAAAATATATGACTCAGTATTACACTGTAGAGGGTTCCACAGTGTTTGTTTTGAGTATAATACACTTTTTTTTTGTGCGTCCCCGATGACAGTATCTGTAATAGTGTCCCAATATGTGTGGGGACAGAGTCGACGGCTTAAGTAGTAATCGATGGATGAATAAAGGCAGACGATATTGGCTTCGAAGGGTCTGCCGTCGCCGGTGCACGTATTATACAAACCGTCGTAAAACCCGTCGAAATTAATACATCTCAGTATTAAGCTGACCTCGTACCGAGCACAAAAGCTGTATTTATCCCACCCTTACGCGGCTGTTATGAGTGTGTCGAGCAGTCAAAATTTGCCACAGAAACCAATAAATAAAATATCGATTTTTCGTTTTTTACGACCTAAAGTTACCATTTAAGCACATCGTGGGTGTGCGAGGTCACGATACCTGTCAGACGAACATAAATCTCTCACTGGTTGCTTTTACGCTTTTTTAGGCGATTTTATAATTATAGAATGAACGTGGTTGTATTCAGATATAGTATCGATAAAATGGATTTATTAATACAAAATGTATTACTATGATGTTACGTCAAACCTATTTGAACGTGAGATTATTCACAAATTAAAATCGTCAAATTATATAATAGAACAATAACAGTAGTACAGTAGCGTATAATATAATATAACATATAAGACTAATTTATACTAGTGTAGCTATACATCATACTAGTAAAAATATACAATTAAGTAAATAACCACCGTACGTGACAAATGTGAAATACTTCAGAAGAAATATTTCTCGTAATTACATATCCTAACAATACATAGATAGCTAAATTTTAACTGTTCAATTGTGTTGGAATATTTGAAAGCATTTTTGAAATTGTTTCCAGATGAATAATAATTGAACGTCAACAACGCAGTGCGTACAGATATGATAGAATACAGAACGCGATAGAATGCGCTATTCGCGTAATTAAACAATAATTTATTAATTCCAAACGGCGCGAGCCATAAATACTGTGTTTACTATACGTTGTTATGTGTATGTGTAGCGCATTACATTATGATATGATATCCGATCGCTGTCTGTTTTATGAAATTTGGAACAAGCGAATCGCCCCCACGATCTCAAAATATGTGATTTTTATACTTTGAAAATAAAATTTACGTAATACGAAAGATGTTTAAATATTCAACCGAAGCTCGAGAGTTCTTAACGGAATGTCCACGTGATTTATAAGCGCCAGTAAATTATTTATGTTGAGACCGTGCAGTCACGCGCTCGAATCGCCCCTGTTGCAGTCGACGCGATATAATATAGCGGTATTTTTCAGTCACGATAAAAATAACAGCACATCAGCTGCTGCGCAATAACGAAATTTCTTATTTTTAGGGTAAGCTTAGCCGATTTACATACAGTTGAAATTCGCTACGCGTCACACATATGTTTTCGTGACTCAGAAGATAGGTACTGTACTTGAAGATGTTTTATCAAGATTGCTTTTCGTTGTACAAGATTCTTCGAAGAAACTACTCCTTGACAGGGGCGTATACAAGGGGGGCGATAGGGGCGATCGCCCCCCCCCTGGACATTGTTGAATGTATTTACAATAATTAATGTTATAGGTTATGAAAGTGGGTAAAAATTAGAAGTTTAAGCAAGCGAAACGATCGAAAAATTTTGATCCGCCAATTTATTTATAATCTGTACACTGTCGTTTATGTACAAATTTTTTTATAAGAACCTATGATTTGAGTTCAAATTTCGCCCCCCCCCTAGAAGAAGAGCTGAATACGCCCCTGTTCCGTGATAATTCTCGTCAGAACGTGTGTAACATCTCGCGCAATTGATTTGTCTAAAGTGGAAAAAAATATATGCCTTCGTGAAAATCACCCCTGTACACGCGCGTATGTACGACAAAACATTTTCGTCGACATTTTTTCACTCCGATCGCATACAATGCGTGTTGGCGAAAAGAATCAAATAACGTATTGGGTGTGGGCGGAAACCATTGCACGCGTGAATAATGACAAAACGCACTTATCCAGCATCAGTGTGCGTATGTTAGCCTGTAAAAAAACCGTACTCTGGATCATTCGTTTCTTCGTTCATTCGACACAATTTTTCCATCGATATAAATCGAAGAATCACGATATAGTATAATACATAGGTACAATGTAGTACAATTTGTTTAGCGCCAAACCTGCGCGTCTTAAATATAAATTCGGTTTTGTATACATATTACATATACTCGTATATAGCGCGAAGATTCAAGAATTCCACAAAGAGTCCACCGCGCATCAAAAGCCTCGAATATAATAATATATACTATTATTATTATAATATATAATAATATGTTCTCGGATAATACAATAAAGGATCTATTGTTGAACCACGTCCTTCTACCATACCCCTCCCTATTTACACACATCCACACACACACACACACATATATATAACGCGACGTACAGCTGACGACGATCCCTTTTCGCGCGGAGGACACACGCTATATGTATGTGTGTATGTATATATATATATATATACGTCATCACCCAACCGAAAAACCCACTGTTTTGTCAAAACGCACATTTTCAGCGAACAATATCTAATCTCCGACCATAAACGACGCGCTGCGCACCATCCGACACACTCATCGCATGCCACAGACGTAAGTGTTATATTTGCACAATATACGAATGAAATCTTCCAAGGAGATAACGCCGCATATAACAATTATTATTAAAACTTTTTGTTGTTGTTGTTTTCCACCAGCACCACCATTACCACCACGGCAGAGTATAACGCGATTTGCGCACCCTTCGAGCGTTCGTGTATACGCGCTGCCGATTTAATCTAAAACGTAATCGTTTTCCGCCCTGCCCCAACCGTATTAAGCAGCTAGCGGCGACGATATATCGCCTCGATAACTTGTTAATAGTATCTTTATTATTTTTTTCTTCTTCTGATTGGGCTCGAAAAACCACCGTTCCGCGCAGTATACTATACAACCGGTGTTCCAATCGCGTCGCCGATATTATTTATACGTTTATGACACATTCTACTGCGGAATTAGAATGTTATAATAATATATTCATGTACGCAATTTATCTCCGAGACGAAGTACAGTAAACATATACATTATAAAAAAAAAAAAAAAAATTCTCGCGCACCTGGGATTTCTGTTGATCATTTATCTACATGCATTTGCGCGCTCGGTAATGTTCCGTACACTATCTACCGAAGAACTAAATTTTACAATATGCGCACACGCACAATTTTATAGAGAAAAAAACCTTTTAGGGTAATTTTCACTCGCGTGATCGTTCTTCTTGCAAAAATAATATACCTTAGACGTGTACATATGTTATTATACATCACAGTTATTGGAAAACGTGACCGTTTTTTTCTCCTCGCGTTTTATGCATAATAACAACGATGGACGACTGTACACCATACGCACGTATTGCGACGGGGAGTTGACTTTCGACATGAATACTCACCCAAAGGATATATCGTGGAAAAAAATATGAAAATAATTATATCGTCGTCACTATTATTATTATTATTATTGTTGTTGTTATCTTTCTGGACAAAAACTGTGCGAGCTCAGCGTACGATCTTTGTGGTTTTCGCGGCAGTGGACTGACAGGGCAGTTCTAACTGCTGCAGAGACCACCGGGTAGTTGTTCTTTTCTGCTGCTGTTATGCACACACACACACACACAAACACATTCACCAATAACAACACACTCAGACTACCTACACACCTATTCTCTCCCTCTTGCAATAAACACACACCGCAACAACCCAAACACGACTTTTCAACACGTCATTTATAATAATAATAATAATAATAATAAACAAACATTGCGGGGTTACGAGTCTGCGGGCGTATTGATTAACGAGCTGTGCAGCAGAAGCATACACGTAGCACGCAGCAATGTCAACCGAACGCGACCGCATGCGCCCGCAAGATAATGTACATAATAGTGGTTTTTGTGTTTTGGCTTTCAGACGACAGATACACACGACGGCGACAAAAAAATGATAGAAGAAAAAAAAAAAAAACGAAAAAGCGATTCATAGACGGCTGCAGAGGACGACAGCGCGTTGCTGCACGGAATAGTAGGCCTGCACGTCAGTCGTGACGGGAAAACTGAAGGCTTCATTAATAACATCGCACTGCGTACGGGGTTAAAACGTCATTTCCGCCGCGAGACGACAATGTGCGTTGTACACTATATTATGCACAGCGGCGCAGCTCCGGAAGGATACGATCGTCCGTTTCGGCAGACGATGACGGCCAAACATATTGTGTAATAATGATCCGAAGAACTGTGTGCTCTAAGACGACGACGACGACGACTCGCGTTCGTTATTAATCTTATGACGACGGCATAAAGCGCGTATTTTCGTTTCTATTGTATGCATACATGTATATACATTTATATATATATTATTTTTCCGTCGTCATTGTATTCGCATATTATATTGTTATACAGTAGTAATATATTATTATGACGAGACATTTTTCACCGACCGTCCGGTGCAGTACGCGTTTTTACATTTTTTTTTTCCACCATCGACTCGTTTGTCGTCGTCGTCCCCACCTCCACCACTCGTAACGTTTCCGGTCGTTGCCGATTTTGGTGAAAGTTCAACGCGACTGTTTACCAATACGAGCTGTCGTCTGTGTTTATAGCTAAATTATGCGCAAGAATTTTTCCGAACGCGTATTTAAATGCTACACAATACCGTCGCCGCGTACATAAGGAGTCTGAGCACCCGCGGTCGTTGAGATTTCATTCGTAGGACGGCGGCGGCGACGGCGGCTGCATTCCGACTTTTTATGATCGTTCGACTTTTACGACCTCCCTCGGGCTCTCTTATTGTGTTATCCCGCACACAACATAATAATATATTGATGTTGTATCAGAAAAAATACATCCGAAGATGACGGTGATGTCGCCGTATAATAATTACCACGATACTCCTATACATATTACAACCTTAGCGGTAAAGGATGTTTTTTAATGTACATTGATAAACGGAACGATACTATCTGAACAAGACATTTGTTCATTTGAATTTTACAGTAATTATTTACATACAACCCTCGTACACGCGTGCGTCGCCGCGTGATATAGCGGTACAACGTAATTAAATGCACACACACACATGACACACGCCTACAATCCGGATATATATATATATATATATATATGTTTATTATTCAAACGCACACATTGTCGAATAGCGTTATTGTGGCAGTGCGCGTTTCAGGTCACACGACTTATTCGACAGAAATCTGATACCTCCGTCTGCAGAGAACCATAACGTTTTTTTCACAACTATATTCTATAGCCAATTTATTTAAAAAAATAAAAACAAAATTAAAAAAAAAATAATTAAAGCGCGAGTACGTAAATAGTGCAGTAGAAGAAAAAATTATTTAAATTAATGGCATTCAATAATAAAGAAGAATATGTTTATCCAACACGTGCGGCATGTCCCACTGACGAATTTAATAGGCCAACAAAAAACCCTGGTTGTGAAATGACATGAGGTTGTATGGGTGTTTCAAGGTTCACACTTCACGGGTTTTTTTGTTTTTTATTTCATTCCTACCAAAATGAATGCACATATAATACCGAATTCCATGAATTTTTTTGCTGTTTTTTATTCCCGGCAAAGTACGCAATCCTCAAAACTAGTACAGTTATTAAAAACTCAATACGTTTGCAGCAGTATACGTGTGGAGGCGTTATTTTTTTATGAATTAAACGCTTATATAATTCGAAAGCATATGCGTGGCAGCGCTGAACAAGAACAGGCACGTCGAACGATAACAACCGTACGAAATTTGACATTGGGAAATACCGTGCAGTAGTCTAGATTCGAAAACAATATTTGATGATTCAATCTTCTTAAGGAAACGGAAATGTCGCATGTGAAACGCATCAGTATTTGCAAGTAGAGGAATGCACGGACGACCACAGCGGGGTTAAGTATTTGTACATGATAAGCACAAAACGTATACACTAGTAAAAACGTTGATAGGAAGAAAATTATGTTCACAATATTCCGTATTGCGAATCCTCTGCGAATCCCGTTCGTTTCTCGCGTTGAAACGTAAAGTGTAACGATTTGTTAGCCTCACTAGCTGTTTCGCTTGATCCAAAGTAATTTATATTTTCATTATTGTTTGGCGTGGTCAACGTTTAACGTGTGAAAAAAAAAATTTGATGAACGAGTGCGGTAGGAGAAGGCCGCCTCGGACGATCGAGGAGAGACGGGTCGACCGCGATCGAACGCAATATAGATACACACAGTCGGGTCGCGGAATAACCTATTACTTTATAAGGCGTTTCCTAAATGCGCTACACGATTGAATTGCGTCATGTAATTTTCGGATTTCCTGCCAATAAAACGCACGCCCACCGTCGATATGCGCGAGAAAACGGACTGCAAAAATCGAATACACAGTAATAACAATAATTATACATAAGTGTATCTGTCCGTCGATCGACGGGTCACGCACGCGCGTTTAGTTGGTGTATCTACAAAGCGGCGGCGGTGTTGCAAAAACGCAAACGTGTGCAAAATTCAAAAACGTAAACCGATTAGAAACTATTTGCTGATTGATACGAGAATTCGATGTCCACCGCGAGGCTTTCGTATTAAGTTTATATCCAACAAGAGTTTTTGGTGAAAACGATCGAGACGTTTTAGATGCGGCACGTGCACCGGGAATATTGATGAATGTCGTCGATATTGAAAAATATCGCGAACTGTTATCGAGTCTCAAATCTTATAGCATTATATTATTCGAGAAGACCCACCGGATAATTTTTTTTCTATTGTTTAATATATTCACCAATAAATTTGGGTTTTCCATAAGAAATATTCACCTTATAAGGTATCCGGTGAATATTATAATCACAAATGTATAATTGGAGGAATAATGTAATAACTCTATGTAGAATAATCGTCATTTTAAAATTGTGCGACTATACATATACTATGAATTAACTGATTTTTGTTGATTGGAAATAAATAAGTGAGACTTACGCGTATTTCATATTAATTCTTATAAATATTTAGGCACATCCGTCAATGCATCAAACGTCATTATCATGCCGTACCGTGATAGATAATTATCTTTTAATACTCATTATTACGTTTGCCTTTATGCGTGGTATCGTTTATAAATCCATTAGAAAAATGAAAACTTTCTTTTATCATACAAACCGAAAATGTATTTATTACAATAAACATAATATCGTACACAACGTTTTTCTTTGCCAACGACCCGTTTTGAACACGGAACATTATCGCGTGCTAAAGAACCACAAGATTTAGATTAAATCGCACGAAAAGTTTTAAATAGTATAAAATGAATTGTTGATGAGTCGATAAAAATAATAAAAACGTGAGACGATTTGTGGGCATTAATTGAGTTGTCGAATGGAAAAACGTTTAAAAAAAAAAGAAAAACATTCCTAAGCTTGAAATAAAAGGTGTGGATTGGATGTTGTGAGTATATATGCGTGAGCGCGCGTGTGTGTATGTGTGTGTGTGTGTGTGTGTGTGTGTGTGTGTGTGTGTGTATGTGTGTTTGTGTGTATTTCCGCTCGTTTCGAATTTATTAGTCGGAAATATTTTTTTAATTTTTTAGAACGAGAAAAGGTCAAACGATTCAAAACACATTGGTATAAAAGCAACAACGTAGTGACACTCCTACGCAAGCGTGTAATGTAACCTACGAAATTCCCCCTTCTTATTGTCAGACTATCTCGATCCCGATAGGACTACCAAAAGCAGCAGTCAATCTGACATAGGATTTGCATACGTGGCAGAAAATTATACGCTCCGCAAAAAGTGAAAAAAAAAACAGTATCTTATTACGTTCCCACTGCATATTTACAATAGAGGCACATTGTGATTTTATTACAATCATATATACACATTACAAAGTAAATCGAACAACAGAAAAAAAATGCTTGGAAATAATATTACTCTGCGAAGATTTGTGCGATACTATTTATATTTACATAAATATGTCTGCCGTACATCAAACAACAGACACATTTTCCCGTACCATATTAGTGTACAATATACTACTTCGACGAGTTTTTGTCATATGCTGCACCTACCATATACTCTACAGTGAAATAATAAAGATTTTTTTATTTTTATTATTATTATTACAATATTACGTATGCACTTAATATGTAAAACACCACGTACAAATCAGTTAAGCCTCCTCTGAACGGAGAGTGCAGACGAATACAACTAACTGCTGTTACTACCTGCAGCTAAATATAACATGTATAATATTATGTACCGTTATATTATACGCGATCATTCTGCGAATTAGTTGGTTTTGGCAATACTCCTGTATGGCGGTTAATTAAAAATTACTTTGTGCTCGGAGTGCACCGCGCGACAATTGTCAAGCTCTTGTGCGCTGTGTGCTAAAGCAATCTATCGTATTTAATTAAATTTTATGCACACTGATTAAACGGCCGTAGAAGGTAAAACTAGATATTCCCACATATTGGCCTATGCGAGGTCAAAGTATGTATAGAAATATTTACATTTTATTAACGATCGGATTCGGTTTTTGCTAATTAATTTTAACCTATAAGCTAACATATTATATTTTATTACATTATATAATGTTCTATATATATATATAGATAAATGTGTGCACAAAAAAACATACTAAATCATACGTTATAGAATGTGATAAAATACATATACTATAGTACATGTGTAGTACAAGCTTTGATCGGTATCCCATCGATCTTATTACTTTTGAATAACACTATAATCTTCTGCTATGTTGTTCTACGTAAATCAGTGTCACTGGTTAAGAATAATGTGGTAACATTTAATGCACACATTGGAAACATAATAGTTGATAACTATTAAATTAGTATCTGTTACTATGTATAGAACACAATACTACAGACAGGTATACGCGTAACCGAGAGTATAATATAATGTAAAATATATTATCGAGAAAAAGCCGAAAACTAATGTAGTATAATCCGACGAAACAAGGTTTCGTGAGAACAACATTATTATTATTATTTTTTTTTTTTTCATAATTCCAAATCGAATCAAAAGTGTTTTTTTTTTCTTCCCTTGTTCTACACTCAGTAGTACCGTGCGTTTAAACTGTATCAAACAGAGAGAACAATAGACTAATGGGGTGTAACGAACAGCAGCCATACGTCGTAGTTTATAACATTATATAATATACGAAGAAAAAAAAAAGAATTGGACGTGAAAAAATTTATATCGCATATAATAACCGTCACTAACCTTTACATGATGTATCTCAGCATGAGACGGCATGCTGTATTTACTTTACATACATATGTTGTAACGCTCATCGCAGGATCGGCGGAAATTCAAATTTACGGTTTTTTTTCTTTACATTTTTTAGAGGTTAAATCGCGCATTAAAGGAGAACGTATTTTCGTTGTGATTTCCGAAAGTGTGGGTTTATCTGCTCAGCTAGGAACGGGATAAACGCCTATTGGTATGCTACAGGTCGATCTGGGCCAATAATAATAATCGGCCCACCACGTATTTTTATTTTTCGACGTCCTACCCGAAAGAAATGCTATAAGTATGATAATCCAAACGCCCACGGGGTACATATACACATACGTTTACGTACAATCGCGCGTCTCTGTATATATATATATATATATTGAAGGGGAAATAGCGTTAAGTAAAAAAATCAACAAGCCATTTATGTAAATCTCATTCACCGGAAAGAGAGGCGAACAAGTTTTCCCACCAACAACACCCGACGGCGAACCGACGACATGATATTTTTTTTTTACGTAGGTATCTCACTCGGGTGTTTATAATACCTACGTTATTATAATATATGAAGCACGCTTGTCACAAGTGTATGGACAACAGGCGACGGCCGGCGCACCGACGAGGAATGTCGACAATTTTCCGCTAGAACATATATGTGTAAGTACGTTCCCTCTCTTTCCCACAAAGACGGCGTCAAAAACGCTTTTATATTCAGTATCAATCATCATTAACACGTGTCCACGGATATACAGAGTTAGTTTAGTGATGTATAAGTGTAAAATAAAAAATAGTATTATACATATGCGTATTGTATAAAATTACGTGTTGAATGCTGTGCGCTCAGAACAAGGGTGAACAAAATGATTTCGGAAAGCAATACGTCGTGAAGGCGAGAAATAATATGTACATAGACCCGATGAGATGCGATAAAATATTGTACACGTGCACACCGCACCGTATAACATAATGCATTTGCACTATATACTACAGGTGCTTATTAAATACATATTTTATATGATACACGCACGCGATGTGTGCTGTGTGTGTCTGGAAATCGTGAAACATACTACATCGTATAAGAAGTTTAAGTATGGTTACTTAGATCACTTTGATTCAGACCTTTTTCCCGAGTACAACAATGCGTATACGTAAATAACATTATATAGGTATATATTATATAGGATACGATACGTGTGTGCACCTATATCCGAGTATGGGTACGTGACCCGTTGAGGTGTATAATTTAAACTTGTTACGCGTGGTGTAATGATATTATTACGACTTGTATGTTATATAGTGTGCAGGTATTTGTTTTTATTGATGTTATAAGCGTTTTTTTTTCTACCTATTAAGAAATTCGTGTGCGATCTATATTCGATGATATTTATCTCAAATCATTCGTATTGGCATTATTCTGTCGAATACAATTATTGGTCCACCGCGTTATTACTCATGATAATGTACATTGTACATGATTTTTTATTTTACATACAACGGCTATAGCATAATTATTGATGTATAAACGGATATAATAATAATAATACAGAGTATTATTGTTATTATTATTATTACAATCATTGGCGGTTTCGTTTGAGAAATATAAATCAAACATTCGAATGGTAAAAAAAATAAAATAAAAATAATACCTACCCATTAAAAGTCGATTAATAATAATACACTCGAGAGGACGTAACATACCAATACGTCATCGTATATAAAATGTCCATCGATAAGTATCTATCGCATAGGAAATAGACAATAAAACATAAATTGGATGACTAAACTCGATCCAGGCGTCCGAACTGTGACGATTTTTCGTCTATTCTAAAAGTTTCTTTAACAGTTTTGTCGGAAGAATCATACATAATATAATAATATATGCCGTGTACATATAATATAGCCGCGCACAATAGCCGCACAGAACTGCGCATATTGTTGGACACACATCGTCAATCACGGTGATTTAAACGATAATAAATTAAGAGAAAGAAAAAATATATTGAGAAGAGGAGGATCAATACCCAGAGACTCATACGGTTAAGTATACATATATTATATCCACGTACATTGAAACAGATGTTTAAACTACATAATATCCATTCCGGCTGGAACGTTGTTTACGGTTCTTCGGATTGGCCGCTAAAGCGTTAATATTATATTCAAGGACATTGTGCGGAGGGACGGAGAAAAAATACACAACCGTAAATACATAAGTACGTATGTAAAAAAAGATCCCTACATGCTACGGAGAGAGACAGAGGTAGATACTGTGTGTGTGTGTGTGTGTGTGTGTGTGTGTGTGTCTGAGAGAGAGAGAAAGATAGGAAGATAGACGGAGGGACAAACACTTATTTGTATTATTATTATTTACGCGATACATACATTATATTATGTATAACGAGCGCACGTACAACGTATTTTTGACAGACCGACTGTCGTTTCGATTCGTTTCGGATTATTATAATAATTATTATTTGCATGTATACATGCAAGCTAGCCGCTGGCTAATCGATCAAATCTGATGTTTATGTATTTTGCAAACGACCGGATCCATTCGCAATTGGACACGCTGCTTTTGCCATACACTTCGAATAAGTCATATCCCAAGGGTAATATCAAAATGTGCAGCAGCAGACACAACATATTTTAAGTACACGTACGTTATGTATTTTAAAATTTAACATATATGAATAAGTATCTATAAACGTATGCAAACGCGTTAACCGTTCGATGGTATTTTAAAATCTCAACAGAATCTAAAACGCGGTACATGCATTATATATAAATATATGCTTATACGTATTAAAAACGCACGTGTTTCAATTGTTTTTTTATAATTAACTATTTTTTTTTCCATATAATTTCCGGCTGAAAGCCAAACGGCGGTAGCCATCGAGGGGAAAGTGTATACGTTATACATATATATATATATAACGATTGCAGCCGTCTGCAGCCAAAACAACAATACATATAGAATAGACTACATGATATAATAAACGCATGGGTACATTGTGGATCAGACGTCGAGGAAAAAAATCAATTCAGCTGCTGCGATGGGGTTTTTGTTTTGATTTATGATTTTCCGTTTGTGCGCGAGTTCTTTACAGCAGCAAGAGATTGATAATTTTATAAAAGCGCGTTAAAAGTGCTTAATATATGTGTAATGCAAACACATTAACATTTTACGTTCGTTACACGATCGTATGAATCAATTCGAGAATGCTTAACGAGTCTCCAAGACCGTATATTGGATCCAAAAATGCAGGCCTAACCAAAAAATGTACAGCTCCCGTCGCTCCGGTTCAACTATCACGCCGCCGCTGCAGACATCCGCTCTGCGGTTGTGTGATTTATAGGCATGCGAGCTTGTGTGTTTATAAGTGTGTGTGTGTGTGTGTGTGTGTATGTGTGTTAGTAGACAGTTGTCTTTGTCGGTGCACCAGGCCAACAGGTATAAAAAAGAGAATGAGAAAATCTGCTAATAATATTTTACTTGTGCATAATTATAAATAAATATTAACGATGTACTAATGATAATAATATATTCACGCGTGAAGAAAAGCGCTTTTGATGTAATTATATTGTTCACACCCAAACAGATTTTCGCGTGTTGACGCGATACGTTCACGCCTCGGTAGCGTATAGAATTAGGGATGGGTCGCAGCCGCAACGATAATTAAACATGCACCGTGTACATTAATCCGTGTAAATATATTTATTTGTGACACTTTACCCGCTGCGTAGCTTTTATCGGGTGTGCTACAGTGGTTCTCAGAACCATTGACTTACGTCGCGGTACATGCGCAACTTAAATACAGCAGGGTATTCCAAAAAAACGGGAAAATCTAAAATAACTATCACAGTAGTTAAAAAACATACTTAGATAATTGTATTATTTAAAAAAAACTTAACATTAAGTTAGCAGCGAGTGGCTTTTTTCATAACATCTACGACATTTCAAATTGTCTAGGAGCTAAGACCATCGGTTCACTGATTTCGGCTATAGTAATATGATGGAAAAGACAGTTAAAAGATCCTGGTTTTGTTGAAAACTTGTTAATGTTGGACGAGGTAAATTTTATTTTCAAGAGTATATATACGAGTACATACAAATAAACACCATGTTACAGATATTAATTCTAAAACATAATGTAGATTCTGTTTTCAATGAAAAAATTAAAAAAATAAAAAAAAAATGGAAATACTTATTTTTTATTTTTGTTGGAATTGTTTTAAAATTTTCGATTTCTTTTTTAAATGCCTGCATTTATATAACTATCTCATAAAAACCGACGGACGTACTTCATAACAATGTATTGTATTTATATATAACGCGAATCAATTAACGCAGATAATATGCGACCTGATTAACGCGTTATTAAAGCACGCGCTCAATCGCATACCAAATATGCATAAATTAACAACTCGTTTGCACGCGATATGCTTCGCTGCAGTATCCACTTCAGAAGTGAATATAATATGTAAATGTGCGTGTTGTATATGTTATTGTTTTCCCCAAAACGAGCTTAGTTAACGAATCGGCAGACAACTGTCGTTCAAATATACCAATACACGCGCAGATATGGAAAAAAATGTAAAAATTAGGTTTATACAACAATCATACAGTAATAATAATAATAATAATAATAATAGTATTAATAATAAAGCACGATTTGGTCGACGCACGCAAGAGCAGAATGTCACGCGGCACAAACTATATGGTCTGTGAAACCGGATTCAGAATTGACACGAATAAGACCAATAAAAAAACCATCTTAGAGCGGCAAGAAACGATATACTCAAACACACACACACACACGCACACCTGTAGCAGGCTTTCGACCGCCACGACGACAACAATATTGTTACATTTAGACCAATCCGGCGCAGAATTTCTACACTGTATATACTAGCTTGTAATCTTATATACACGAACGCCGTGTGAAATTGGCACCCCGTTAAAAAATTGTCCTCTGGTGGCCAAGACGTATCTATAACCTGTAGTGAATAAATAATACACGAGTATTGGTCGAGAGAAAATCAGAAAATAAAATGATTTTCTCAAATAAATACTATAACACCAGACATTCCTGCATTCGACATAACGCATCGCGGTGCAACGCCGTCCAGTGGCGTTATGATAATGTATTATATTATATTATAATTATTTTCTATCGTGTATTATGCTGAGTGTACTGTAACAGCGGTGTATTACACGTAGGCGGTGACCCGACGTCGACAAAAACCAACTGTGAAAATAAACACATAACAGGTTTTTTCTTTTTCCTTTTAATTATAATATATGCATACATTTGAGCGTGTGCGTATGTTTCCCTCGCCGCCGCGCCTTTCCCTATCACATTCACACACACAGATACACACAAGCACACATATACACAGATATGAACACACGGTTGACGTGCTGATGAAGGTTTGACATTGCTTGAGCTACGCATGAAAATATCATATTTATACAGTGTTCTGATAAAACGGTATAAGTGCATGCGTGTGTCAGCTATGGTAGGTACACGGCCTAAATGAAACGATGTACGTATTTATTGAATAACAATATTAATCATGATTGTTTTAGTTGTATTTCATGCGTACGACGGACGGGTGCAGGTATGCGATCGTCACCCGTCACGTCATCACGATCGCGGACAAGACGTGTTGTATCAACATGTATCAAAATATTTATTTTTATTTTTTCTCCTTCACATAAATGACTGCGCGTTCCGTGCGGTGTTACGGTATTAAATGTTCGTGTACGCATTATACGCATTTATATTGTTGTGGTCGCATGTTTCGCGAGAATAGATGGATAAAAAAAAAATAAATAAAAAAAATGTTGATGACCAACGGTTACTGCGCGCGCGGACGAGTTTCCTAAAGGGGCCGGATACCGGATGTACATGAAGAAAATTGACCGGTCGCGCGCTCAGTGAAACTCTATTTTTCGAAACGCGTGACACAACTGCGCAGCATTGCTGTACGTATAAGAGCACGCCCGAAAACGGAATTCTTACAACCTTCCACAGTTCTCCAAAATAGTTCGGCTCGTTGGTTTATTCATTATTATTTATATCCGTCGGAGCATATTCATGTTTCGGTGCTTCGTGTGGAATGCGCATCAGCCGTATTATTATCATTATGGTATTTTATCGTGAAAATTTCGAAATTTCAAGCATACCCGTTTCGAGTCCAAGTAATACGGATGTTGAAACGAATCAAGGTACATTTTTTTCGGCCGGAGATTAAGACGATACCGTGCACATTGAACGTTATGTACATATGCACATGATTCAGAACTTGTGTCAAACACAATTTAATGTGTAATATCCGAACGAGCACAAACGAAATCGTGTTATTTCAATAGGTTTTTTAATTTTTTTTAATTTTTTTTATATTTATTTAATCCCTCGGGCGCGCAATCGCAGTCCAACCCTATAATGGTTTAATTTTCGATCGTAATAATAGGTTTCACACCCTCCACGTGTACGGAATACAAACCGTATATAATAACAATGTACGCGGTTTCCGAAAACAACGAAAAAAAAAATCTGTTATATATCATTAAATTATTATTATTATTATTATCTACATGCGTACGCTCTAGTATACAATATCATGTATTTGAAGACTAATGATCAATCCGGCGTAAAACCCGTTGCACCGTCGATTTCTGTTGACGTGCATAGTGTACGCCAAGCAATGGTGTCGATTCCTGTGTACTCATCGCGATTATAATATGTACGCAATAACCACATGCGTTGATAAAAAAATAAAATAAAATATTATATTGCATTTGTGCGTGACTGATGTCGTCAAGAGACACACATACGCAAGGCGTAGCAAATAAATAGCTATATTTATACGTAATTTGTGCTGCAATGGAGTTCGATTGATTGTCATCCGTATATTGTAATTATTGTACATGCACTGCACACATCTGTATCTGATCCGTGCCCGACGGTTCAACAGACGCGTAAATTGTTATTATTATTATTATTATTATTATTATTACAGTGCGCACCGCTCAGCCGTGTGTTTTGTGAGAAGTGTGCGTATGTCTTATAAGGTATAAGAATGTTATTATTTTATTTTTGACTGGGACTAAGAAAGAGGACCGTGGCAATGACACATCATGTTATTGTATATAATCAAGCGAAAAAAAATGATTATATTAGTTTTGCTACAATACGATAGCATGCGTGTGCGACACGCTTGCACTGACACACACACACACACACAATGTATATATATATATATAAAGATAAAACCAAACAATGGTGTTATTACGTCTTGTAGATAGATGTTATACGTCGTACTAGTGTGATAATGTTTCGTGTTTGAAGTATGAAGAAAAAATCACCCTAGGTCAGTTTGTCAGGATTTCTCGTGCAGCGGTGAAAGGTTAGTTAGGCGCGTGGAACGCGCAGCATCCCGAAGAACGCGACTGCTGATAATTACATTACACACCGCAAACGGGTGGCGGACGAGATAAGAGAGCAGTGCGAATAACCAGGGCAACAATGCTACGGCGACCGCGGTGTTCACGCGCACAAACATACGTATACGTATTAAATAATACACATAAGTAGGTACATGGGCATAAGCTGCGGCCGATCAAAGACGATCATCGGTTCACTTTCTAATTAAAACAAAACGATTACCACTCGATATAATAAACGCGCGGACATTTACCGCTGGCAGGTACACGCGTGTTATATTATTAGTCGATCATTATTAAAACTATTCACATTATCCGTAAACCATTCCGCAGCCCCACGCGAGTTCTATGGGAAAAATATTACTACAAATGACACACTCGACGTTCAAACAGAGTATACGCGATATGTACGCACACGTTGGGTGTGTACGGCGTATGCACGATGTAATGTAATCATGATGTACATGTTTTTGTACAATATTTTTAAACGAATTGCATTTATACACTATTACGCTCGCTTCACGCCCACCGAATGGTTATTAATTTCCTACCATATTTATGTCCATGTTAACATAACGTTGTAGTCGTTGTCACGGCTGTATGTTTACCGTCGGAAATAATATACGTCACGTCCTAGAATAACGTGCGTCTAAAATGGTGTTGGATTTTTTTTTTGGACATCATACACTGCATATTATTATTGTATGTGGCATGCATTGTTATCACGACGGATTCGGAGTTATCGAAGAATATGAACGAATCGGTTATTTCACCGATTACATACAACCGGAATAACAAACGAAAAGTATTTCTGTTCGTACGGCGCACGTGCGCTCGAATGTGTACGTCACACGACTATTATAATATTATGACACGCGCGCAGTGCCCGTGTACTTTTGAGGACATGCAGAACGTATATCGATTGAAGAAACACGTTTGGTTGTGTACAAATGTTATGCGGTTTTCTCATTCAAACGGTTTTCGCTATTCTAGCGGTAGGAAAAAAAATATAATATAATAACATGTGATTACCACTGTTTAGGTACTTTGATTATAATGCATGCACACGGTACATGTGCGTTGGAAACAAATTCTGTAAAACTAACAAAATTGCCTCAAAACTACGTTTAGAAGAATAATACAAGCAACAGTAACAACTGAAGTACGAGTATTTGTATGCGACTTAAGTGTGTCAATAGATACAGTATGTCCCACTACGTTGTTGTTATGATAACACGGCGTAATGAATAATAAATGTACCAATGAGTATAACAATAACGTACTGTTATTGTTACGATAGACACTTGGTTATACATGTATAAATATATATATATATATATATATATATATATATATATATTTACATAAATGATTAGCGATTATTGCACGCATTTCAATACTTATATAATCATAATAATTAGGACGCTGCTAGGTAAATAATAACACATACATATATTTGCGTGTAGGTGTTTTTCGTTACGTAACTTATACTTTTGATCGATGTTGTTTGGTTTCGGGTAATGCAAACGAACAGTCACATTAGTGTGCGCTTCGCGATTTTAACGGTTCTCGGATAGCTAAATGAAGTCGCGTAAACGAATTTGACACCGGTGCTACATTACGCGCGCATGTGCCCGAAAGCCCATAAGATTAAACGGGCGACAGGCCAAGAAAACGATATTACGTTTTTAGTTTCAAGACCTTCTTATTACATATAAATATATGTATATATATATATATATATATATATATATATATATATATTTTCTTAAGCTCTGAGAAGTGAAAATAAAACTAGAAAATCGTATGGCGCCCAATGCCGCCGACAAGGACACGTTAATACGGTCGCACAACACGCCGCCGTCACCGTTCGGTTATAACGTGACCTGCAGTGGCGGCAAAGAAGTCGCTAAAGTATGAATTTGCAACTCCCGACGTTACCATATTAGTGGTTTGTCATTTAGGACAGTTATAGTTTTAAAATTCTGTATTTTTTTAGCGAGAATAAAAGATTATGCGAGTTAAAATAAAGTCGTATAAAATTACATCAGATACATGGAATTCGATACTTGAAACTATTTTAGTAAACTATAATCAGGAATCCGTTGTTTTGAATATTACGTAGATACCCATGCCTGGAGGACTGCATGATGTTCTATTTATTTTAATTTTATATCAATAAACTTAGTTTTCGTTAAAATATTCATTTTTTTTTTTTTTTAGTAAAACGTTTGATGCTTCTACGAATTCCAAAGATTGATCGTTACGACAACGATTGACATTACACTCGAATCACGGCACTGCTGCACCTGTTCTGGTGGGGATTGCGGGGGAGGGTATTCTTCGGTCGATTGCAACTGGGCTTTACACGTATAGTGTCACGCGCACTCACGCGATGTCGTCTTGGAGATGACCGATGACGACGGCGCACGAGTCGGGAAGAAGGTTTTTGAAGGCCAGCCAAAAGACGCGGTTAAAAATAGTCGACGCCGTGAGATCCTGCACGCGGCGGTGGCGGGTAAGGGCGACGTTGATCGCCCTGCCAGGAAAACTTCTGTGTGGACGCGTTGATGAACAGACCGCAGTGGTACTATTTAGTACGTGTATGATGTATAGTCGCGCGTCCGGCGGAGTCGTAGAACGGAAGGAACCTTGGAACTGTGCCTGCAGGAAAGCTTTAAGTTTCCCGAAAAAACGTAAACACATTACGTATTAATGCGAACGCGTTACAATATTGTATATTATATCATAGACATCGGCTGGTAAATATCTCAAACGATCAGCATCGGCGGTGTTTGGTGTATGCATATGTGATTTTATAATATTATATCGATTGAATCGATAAAACCGTACGTAAAAAACAAGACCACGTGTATTAAAACAAATATATATGTACAAAATATATAGCTTTTTTTGATTGCTATGCGACCGCGCCGTGAGATTGATCCGACACAATCGCATCTGATGGTACTGACGATCTTTGATCTCATGCATATTCATGTATTACGGATTAAATGTTGCTCGAACACGACGGGAATATTTGCTCCGTCGGTTAATCTAAATTAACAGTGATGTAATGGCCGGTTGGTTAAAAAAAATATACACGAAAATGAAAAACATTGTTTATCTACATCACTTACATGTTATATGAGAATAGCAAATCGTCCAGTACGAAAAATATATATCAATATATTTATATGTATTAAGACCTTATTATGCATTGTCTGTTATGATAACGGTTATTATACTTAAACTTTTAAATGTATATGTTGTAATTGCATGATATTTAAAAGATTTATTAGGTAGTATCCTGACAACCTGTGTTTACAGATATTCATAAAATACAAGTTTAACGTGCACTTAACATTTACTATATAATGTCTACATACGGTAACACGTATATCATATGTACATATATCTATAAAAAAAATCATATTTTACGTTAATTGTTCGTCTTTCTTCAAGGTCCCTAGTTGTTTTCTGTGATTTTATACACGCCTCGGTTCTCGCTGTCGAGAATTCGTGTATTAAGGGAGTAATATAATTTCATAAAACATTCGATATGTCATATCTGATGTTATAATATGTGTGTTTAAAAATAATTTGTGTTATTATTTTCATAATAACATTAGAAGCTAAGTATTCTTCGAATGGTCTTTATGGAATTTTCAAGCATCAGGCGAATCAAAAAACCGGTCTCATTCAATTACCGCATTCAAATTATACGAGCGCATCAAACACCCGACGGGGTTGAGTTACGATACATATTTAGACGTTTATTCTTTTATCTCAGAGCCGGTATCAAAATAATAACGAACAGGACAGAATTTATTAACACGCACATAGGTGTGTGCTCATACCAGTTATCAGACTGCAGCGCCGTGTGCGGGTCGGAGATTTCATGAAGTCATCGTTCGAGGTACAAATAAACAATGAAAAAGAAAAAAATTCACAGTGCCAATCAAAATCTGTGCAAATGAATTGTTTAGATTTTAATTTTAAATCGAACACTACTTCTATACATAATCACTAATTTGATTTACACCTATATCAACGTGTGTATGCCAAAAACATTACACTTAATACTTCTCACGTTCTGGCGATGCACTATCTGAACACATACAATAGGAAGCCATTGATTCGGTCAAAAGAGGTATTACATGAAATCACGACTGTCTTCGCATACACGATCCAATTGCACAAGAGACGATACGACGGATGTGGGCTGAAGGCGAATGCGTTAAGATTGGTTTACAAAGATTTGCTATATTTTATTTTTTTGTGACGGTTAGGAGTTGCTTTGGATATTTTAACAAACACGAAGCGCAGTTTTTATCGTAACAGTAGTTATTGCGACGATAAATATCAGGGCGAGGTGACAGGCTTCATCCATTCTTGATTTGTTAAAAGTGCATCGTTTTCGTTTCTCAATGGTTTTTTTCGTGTTATTTATTCCAGTAAACATACAAATATATATACTATAAAAGTCGATGTTGATGTCACAACGCGAATATACTATATACTGTACCTACTAACTTAATATATGGGCAGACATGATCAATTACACTTAGTGATTCGCACGAAAAATGTTCCCAAAAATGTTATTGATTACACGTTGTAATGCAACAATAATGACTTTGATGGTCGAATATTCAAAATTTTTAAAACGGGTTTCGGCCAACTACGTTCATGTGAATACATTTACACATACCCGATTCGTCTAACGAAATGTTTGCAACACCATGGAAAATAATCGCACACGCCACACACATGGTATATATACAATAATAAAATAGTAATATATACATATTGTTTATGCTCTTATTAGCAAACTGTCCAATTACGCGTTGTATAAATACTAGAATTTGGAGTACGAAGTACAAGGTATTCTTGAAAAATCATAAGAGAAAGCAAATTACAAAAAAAAAATATATATATATAATATGTATATAGATAGGTATAAGTCTCTCCTATCCTGTATAATATCGTATTATTTTCACAGCCAGGTACTTTTTTTTCCATCGAAATTCTACGAACTCTTAATTTTAAAATTTATCTTAGTAGAATACGGTACTACACAAGAGATAAAAAACACGTAGGTTCATATATTTATTGAAGAAAACACATAGGTACACCGGTATTGAATGTACATATGCCGAAAAATGCGTGTTAAAAATGAATTTCAAGAAACACGATACACGCGAAATCCGATACTACGCGCGCATTGATGGAACGTTTGGGTAATAGGAAAATATACAATGGTGTGTATGACTAAAAAAGGACTGCATTTTTATAGAACCTTACAATCTAAAGGTACAACGTCTAAGTAAAATAATTTGATCAATAGATACGAATGAGTGTGTATTATAACATAATATTAAATAGAACACGGCACACGCACCGCTATACGATTACTACGAATGGTTTGTACCTATTTATAACTATCAGTTTACCTATCTATTTAATTCATATTATAATATCATTTTATACGCCAAAACAACATGTTCAACTCGCGGCCGATGCGGCACACGATGATATGCCCGCGGTACATATAATGTTTGTACGCAAATGTCTATATACTGACAAATAAGAATTGTTAAATACGCACACCTATTGTCATTATTACTATACGCACTTAATGTATACTTGTTTACGGTTTTTTAAACATTACCTAGCCGAAAACGGAATGACGTCGTTATAATGCGATATATGTGGAACAAGCGGCTAACGAATCCAAATGGATTTTCGTGAATAAAAGTGACTTCACGTAGATGTACATTGCTCGGCCGCGGCAGCTGTCAAGTGGACCGAAATCCGTGTTCCTGGACGCACGTGCACCGTACGGAATAATTGCACCTCGGGTACATGCTCGTCTTACTCGGATAATATAGTCGCGGTGAGTTGGGCGGTGGTAATCTAGAGGTCAACGAGTCGACCATATGTTTTACGGCGGCGGCGACGATGGATGATGATGAATCATAGATGATATAAATAAATATTATGTGCAGAGGTGTGTGTATAATAATATATAGATGGATAATATATTAAGCTCGAGTTCAAGATAATTACGCGAACGTTTCACATTATGTTATATGTAGGTATAAGACATAATATAGGTATACCATTACATGGTTGTGTGTAAGTATAAATATTATTTACAATATGAGATCTAGTTCGAATTTTTCTCGACCTTTAGATGAACGTAATGTTAACAAATACATGCGTGTTATTGTCTACGCACCACCGAGACGTGGGCCTTCAACATAATCCAGAACTTCAATAAATCACCTAGAAACAATTCAAGAAAAATTACTCCGTTTCACAACCAGTAGCGAATGATTTGCGTTTGTTAACAAATGACAAACCAAGATCTTATACACATTATTAATCCCATGTACGAAGAAATACTTAAATCAATAGAAAACTCAAAAATTCAAACTATTCTCCCTTTCGTTTTGTACAAGTTAAAATTTCAAGGAAATTAAAATTAGAAAAATTCAACTTCAACAAACTATAAGCAACAAAGGATCTCAATCCAAAACTTTCTACATATTTCTACCATGAGTTAAACTCGAGAAGAATAAAAAAAATAAAAAGGTATGTACGTCGTTATAGCGCACTTGTACACATGTAATACATAGTTTTACAGTTCGTATTGCACTGCAAGATTCATGCTGCACTTTCTTCATTAAAAAATAAAAAAAATTATTAAAATTCGACCATGTGTGCGAGGTGGCTGCATAGTATATTATTCTCTCCGATGTCATACACAAATCAAACATACGCTGAGAGTATAAAACGTGTATCGACGCGGTTATTATCGACATGAGACGTAAACACTTATCTGTAAGCCATGGTGATTTTACGGATTGTATACCGATCGTAAAAGCGTATAGTATACACCTATGGACATGAACAGATGAGCGATAAAAATCGGGGTAAAAACTTTCTTCTTCCCGCGGCCCGTAATCTGGTCGTTCATTTAGTATATTATACATCGTATACATAAAGAAGACGATGGCTATTGACGCGCGGCGCCCCACAAGAGGGAAAAACAAAACGGTGTCGTGTGGTTGACAAATCGTATTCGGCGATGGGGCGACATTTTTATTAAGTGTTTGATTTAGTACCGTATTCATACATCTGCGCACATGTATAATATACGCGAATATCACAGTGTTCGATAAAAATGATATCTGTGTCGTCGGTTAGTGGTACTCCGCCGTGTATGCGTATAGAGCGTGTACAACACTATACATTCAACGGATAACGAGTGGATAAGGCCGCAACAGTATTCCTTCCCATATGTTAGTACTATGTTCTATCTTCGCAAGGACGTTTCGACTGCGCTATAATACGACTTGGTGGTAAAACGCTGTATGGTGTATGAAAAGGACCGTCCGCGTTTGAGACAGCCAGTGTACAATATGCAAGCACGTAATTACTTATCGGTTCGTTAATCGATATAAACAACGATAAAAAGTAATTAAGAACAATGACAAAATTATTATCACACGCGGAGTCTCTGGTGAGATGATGCGGGGCACGAAAACGTTTCGGTTAATTATTATTACCAACGATAATACACCAACCGCGACGACGTAGTACTGCGGTGGCGCACGGGGAAGGAGACGGGTGGATACACTATATCGCTGAGGGTTCATTTTAATCCGAAGGTTAACGAATTGAATACATATGTATATGTTTAAAACGTACGCGTGCGTAGGAAACGTCGATGGTCTCTAGTGTGTACGCGACTGACAGCGACAGCGACGACGACGACGACGACGGTGATCCGAACAATGGATAATATTTCAAGAGTAGTAATAAACGATAAATCGTTCGAAAAACACGTATAAAGTACACACGCGGTATACATAGGCATCTGCTCCGGACGAACGTACAAGATATACACTATAATAATAATAATAATAATATTTTCATTATTACAATGCGCGTATGTACACCACCTAATATTATAATACATCACGTTACCCGTTCGAGTAACACGTATACAACGACTTCCGGCGTACGATCACGAATCGTATGGTAAAAAAGAAATAAACACCAAAGAGAAATAATTATACCCGAGTGCAATGGAGAGCAAGGAAGACGTTAGACACACATGTTGATAAAATATTATAGGATCGATAATACGCTGGTATCAAACTGCTACAGGTTCGCGGATGCAAACCGGGTCCTTGGTGCAAACGATGCGTTTATATTATAACATACATTATAACAAAATATTGTAGTGCGATATGTTTGGGGCGTAATTTCATTAGGCT
>JASXSY010001219.1:0-78786 GCA_034509805.1 Sipha maydis | reverse complement strand
ACAAAAAATGTGTCTACTTTAATTTTAGTTTAATTTTAATTGTAACGTATATTAAATTGGGCGAACCCGTTTGTATTACAGTAAATGTATAAATAGTTAACGACTGGTTACGATATGAAACTCGCATACTACTTATCCAGCCTCGAATAATGATACAGGGTGTCTCACGAAGATATATCCTCATTGTCGTAAACACCGATTAAATCGTACGCATAAGCACAAATACACAACTTAAATTTAGGTAAAATTTAAAATAACTTATATTTTTCTTGTAGTGGTAGAGTAACACGAAGATCTGTTTAATCACACGTCTTCTTTCTTTTATCATTTCTAATTAAAAATGTTCATTGTTTAGATTGTAACTGACAGTATTTCGTAAAATGATTATTGGGCAAATGTATTCTTATTTTCTAAAACGTTGTACATATAAATCTATTTCTTATTATGAATGTACAGTTTTTTTAATGTGTCTTAAACTTACTGTAGCCTAGGTTTATTATTATTTATTTAATTACTCAATACTATTTACAATATTTAATGAAGATACTTTATATCTTGTAATATATATGAATATTGATTTTTTCATATATGTATTTATGTATACATATATGATTTATAAGGATAAAACTAAAAATTCATATAATAATAACATTTTTATGTTTTGGTAATTTGAAAAAAAATAAATAAATCGATTTTCATTTTATTGTTTTCGAAAAACTTAGGTATAGCCACATATACACGTTTAGTTTGTTATACAGCTTACTGTTCTGCAAATGTTGAAGTTTCTACCATTTATGTTTTATTATCCTCATGGTTTTTATTTGAATGAATTAGATTTTTTTTTTTAGGTTACAGAAAAATAGTGCATAAAGTAATATCAAAACAATGAAAATCTCAGTGTATAAAAAAAGAAATACATTGAAAATCGTGAGGTTGATAAAAATAAAAATTTAAAACGTCAATGTTTTCAAGACTAAATATTATAGTTTTTTTTCTTAAAAAACATGACCGGCCGAGACCAATCGCACGGTATTTCAAGCAGTCGTCAGTGACCGGACAAAAAAATAAAAACCAAACGAACGAACCGTGCGTGCAGAATATGATAATAGTGACTAGGCACATAATATTATAAAAATGATTACCATAACGACGAGCAAGTGTCTATGCTTCCATTTCGCTGATCGTAGGCGTGCCCGGAAACAATGTTGGCGGATTCTATTTATTCCTTTGTACCAGCTGTAAAGTATTATGTATGTTGTAATCGTTTAGTTGACTGATATGTGATGGGAAGGAGCGCACAATGAAGGTTTTGTGGTACTCGATTTATCATAGCGTTTGCTATATGTTTTAAGAAAATATAATGCAGGTAATATAATTTATCGTAACACGTCTACAAACAAGTTTCGCCTAAGACATTGAAAGGGAATTAAATATATTCTAATTATGTTGTCTCTAAATATCCGTTTACGGTCAAACGTTTAACATATTTTTAGCTAGTTTAATTATAAACCAAAAAATTTTGACTTTTAATATCTACTGCAGTATTATCTACATCGTATTGTAACAATAATATAATATTTACTTGTAACTTATACCCTAAATTTGGATAGCGAAAGATATAAACTGTATGATCTAATTGATAAAAAATAAATGTATTTGAATATTGTTAATATTTCAAGTACATGATTTAGTAAAATCATTTTATCACCAAATCCATTTTATAACTAGGCCTGCGATTATTTTCCTATTAAACTCGTTAAAGAGCTTAGTACGCAATGGGTTGGTAATAGTTACTTAAACTATTCCAACAATCGGTATGCTGAATAAATTGAATTGAATTAATGAAGTAAAAAAAAAAAAAAAAAAAAAAAACCATAATTTACTCTGCAGTAAACGTTTAACTAGTCGACCTTTGCTGCGGTTGCAATATACACAGATTTGTGCACATCGTGTCATTCATAACCGTAAAGCAGTTTAGATTGAGTAAACGTCGAATATTTAGTCGGTAATGTATACTGAGTGCATTGGTAATGACAAATCACACAATAAATATATGTAAAAGTAACGTAAGAACTTCCGGTTACACCCTGTACACAATTAGTACGCGGGTATATACGATCGAATGATAAATAAAATAATACCATCATAGATTTTAATAATTATTCTTACATTATGAAACGGTGCACCGGAGTCTCCGGCACCCGGACAGTTAATTAAATATAACTATGTTTTTTTGGTATCAGATCTCTTATTTACTATATTTTAATTTCGAAACATTAAAAAAGATAGACTATTCCGGACCGCGCGACGGGCGGTATCGGACCTGAATAGGCGCAACCAAAAATAATGGTTAGAAATACTATGTATATATAATTATGCTTGTGCAAGTGCGCGTATCGGTCGTAGTCTATCTGAACACTTGAATAAGTTTGCCGGGTGAGTTAAGAGTTATTGGCCCTGAAAAGACCACGTTTTGGTCTCGTCGGACGATTTGGGAATTACGATAGTTCGACAGGTGTCACGTGTAAATATGCCGCTGACACACCCGAGACTGTGATCGTTTGTTCCCGATACCGTCCGACGATGATTGGCTGATGGCTCGGGATACGATTATGCCGTCGATTGATGTTGGTTTGGCCCGTTGTCGTCCGAACTGTCGCCGTTAGCCGATGTTCACTGGGGTCGCCGTTGAGCAAATTTCCGAGTCGCCAACGAGCAGATATTCGTCCGAATCGTCGCCGTCGATGTATGCTGAGGTTTTTTCCGTGCTCCGTTCTTCGTCTTTCCGGTTTCGTGTTGTTATTGATGTGTTCGAATAATGGTAGATGATGGAGTGTCGATGCCGTGAAATGTTGCCGGTATTCATACCCATTCAGGCATCGACATCCCGTTATCATTTGTCCGTTCTTTTTCTTTGTATTGAAGATGTAAAACGACGCTATTTCCCTGATATAGCAGTTTGTTCGTGTTATTTTACATCATCAAAATGTTAAGCTCGTAGCCGATTGCTGTTCCTGAAAAGGACCGTTTTCATTCGAACGCGTGCTCCGTTAAAATTATTAATTTTTTACGACTAATAATAATAATAAGACTTAAATATTTAAACATTCAGTTAAAATTTGACGACTACATATTATTATTACATTAACATAACATACAAAATGTATTAGTATAATATTTGTATTGTACAGATTACATATAAATGGTTATTAATCACATTATTTATACAACTGATTATGATTCATGAAATAGCTCATTTTAATAATATTATATTATTAAATGAACGTGAACCAAAGGCAACAACAGCAGATAAAACAAATACCATTCTTTTTTTATCACATTATTTTTTTAGTTATCAATCCGTAGTACTGTTACACTAATTTTAGGTTCTATCAGATAATTAATGCATTTGTTGGTGTTTTGAGTCATGTGATTTAAAAATGAAATCTAATTATGCAATTTATTTTATCAAAACATCTATGTGTTCGCTTTCCGTTTGCAAATTAAAAATCAAAAAAATCAGAACTTATGGTAAGAACTCAATTTAGAGATCTACAGATTCTCTGATACTACACGATTCACTTCCTTATATTATTTTATATAATATGAAAATGACTGATCACCCTTCCAGTGTACACAAATACTATTCTATTTGTATGAATGCTATATTTTCTTTCCGAATTCTAATCACTACAAATGCTTTTAGTTTTTTTTTTCTTTTTTTTACTGCAGGTATCTACTACTAGTTATTTCTGTTATACGTTCCAATATCAAAAATACTAGATTCTAGCCATTACTGTGCGTTAACACGCTGAGAATAAAGGAAATGGGGGAAAAAAATCGCATTCCGATTTCTGATTCTCGGCGTCATCAATTTTTACGACTGACCACCATCGTCCACCGAATACCCCCCCCTCTCTCTCGAATATAAAATTGATAAGTACAATATCTTCGGTTCGTAAGCGCGGATTACGACGCGCACTAAGCTCCCGCCGCTGATTTTGATTGTTTTCCCCTTTTTATCGGGTCGGAACAACGGGCCGGCCGGATAAACGGAAACAATTCCAATTTCGACTAGATTTTTTCTCACCGCAGAAAACGCCGAAAGATAACGGACATTCGGTCGGATTAATATTGCCGCGGCCCCGTCCGTTCGACTCCCGCGCCCGGGTCGCTTTTGTTGTACGACGTGAGCTCGTTAAATTAGTTCTCTTTCTTATTTTTCCCCGGATTTTAAATTTTCCCGTCCGATACGTTTTCGTTCTTCCCTCTTTTCGTTTTGGCATCACATAAAGGTGCGTACGTGCGGTATGTTATCTTCCGGCGGCGCGATGTGTGGAAAATTGGCATTTTACAGAACGCCGAAAACAATCACGATCAATATGCAGCCTGTAGAGTAACTTTGGCGTGTAGCTCGCCGAACGCCTGAATCTCACGTAGGCAGTGTACGAAGCGTTATAAACGAACATTATATTTTTCCGTAATCAGCTTTCGCCATACCAGCAACGTTACCGGTGCACCATTGAAACACCACTCGCTCTTGCTGGCTGTTAGGAAACAAATACAACTTACATTAAAGGTAGATCATTGAATAAAAATGATAAACGTCTCAAAACGTACGTAGGAAATATAATGGAGCGATATATTCGTGGATACTTTAGCAGTACGCGATAAATATAAAACAAGGTTATAATATTAACTCACGCCACGCTAAAGTTCCATTTGTTGAAGGCTACTCATCCATGATTATACCTTCAATACGAAATAATTTAATTTAATTTATATACATCATTTTTATTACTTACTATTTTTATTATTATTATTATTATTATTATTATTATTTACTTTATTATTTTAAAGTTTCAACTATCACTCCTATTATTCTGAACATTGCTTATAAAAAATTAAAAATAATAATAATATAAATTCGTCAATGATATTTGGTCGTTAAATTCATACAGCACATTAAACACAAAAACACAAAAACTAACAATTTTACACAAAGCTAAGTTGATAAGAATCGTATAAACGATTCAATCATAGATCGTTCAATCGATTTTTATTACTATCAACTCATACTGATGTCTGTATGTCAACTTAAATTGACCATCGAATTCATTGCTATGACATACCTAATTTATACATACTTATATGCAATATAAAATCGATATAAATATTTATACATTTTTTACGTGCATTCACTCATTACGCAGCTATTTATAATAATTTATATGATTTTAAAAAGTTATTACTATTATTTGTTCTATGCATAATACCGTCCGAACAGGAAAATCTAGCAACCGTTATAGTGATAAACGAACTATGAACGTATAATTGGGGTTTCATCAATTTTGTATACTTGACCTTTTTTTTTTTTTTATTTATCTCTACAAAACAAATAAATACATCGATTTTGTAACATCGCATTTCTCGTTAGTTAATTTTATTGTTACTTTTTAATAATTATTATTCTTAAAATTAATGTTAATTGTTATTATAATTTTTTTTTCTATACTTCGTCAACTGAGCATGTTGCAGTAGTCTGCTTCCATTGATGTTTGCATGTTGAATGCATTCGTAATTTATCAATGTCTTCATGAATATTAATTATAATTCTTTGATCGATTGAAATAATAGCACTGATAAATATTTACAATTAATTCAAATTAACTATAATTCTTAATGACGCACACAAAGTTAGGAAACATTCGTTCACGTAATTTTGTATAATTTTCAGAGTTTTTTACTTCTTGATTATTTGATTTCATTCTTTATTTCTACTTTTAAATATAGTGATACGTAGTACAATATAGTATTGTTATTCAATATTTTATTATATTAACGGGATTGACAATAATGTACTACTTTCACCAAATGAAAATTTTATTAAGAGATAGTTGTCCGGAGAGCCAAAGAAAAAAGTGGCTGTACGATCTAGTAGTGTTCTTTAAGGTTATATACAATCACTCATAAAGCACTAAGGTGTACATTATTTTAGACGTATAAATAATTTATACGAATCATAATTAACTTTCTTGCACAGAAAAGTAAATATAAATTATAAGCGTATAACGGATTCATCTTGATGAACTTGTAAGTCCCCTTCGTTAAAAAAGAATAATATCATAATTATAAAAAGGTCGCTTCATTTCTTTGAGAAACAAATGCAGGCTATAAAAAACTTTGCAGAGTTTCGCGATTAATTAAATAAATATATTATAACTTTTAATTGTATAACTCATGGCATACGATTTCACTCCCTAAGTGGGCGGCTTCGAATTAAAGGTCTCAAAGAGAAAAAGTTGATTTAATGGAAGTACAACGATATCTGTTTGTATTAATGATTTTTTCCGGTGACGACGCCGCTCGTTGATTGGTTCCCGCGAAAACATTTGCGATGTGATGAAATAACTTTGGGAAAATAAATTATTTACTCAAAACAAACAAAAAATCATGATTTCCGTCCGCTGAAAAATCGATGATGCTTTTTAGTAAATTTATTAAAATCTACTTTTTGCTGCGGACTGCTTGGTGATATTCATTATTTACTACACAACGATAACCTTGTCGCCCGACGTTTTTAATATCCAATTTTTGTTTACTTAAAAACTGCAATAATTCGAAAAAAATACAAATGCGAAAAACAAATCATTCGCTTAATATGCATAATGTATTAAACGGAAACATATCAAGATAACAATACATTTTGACAGTGTACTGTTGGAAGAGTACTTTTTAGTGAATAATATAAATATGTAATAATAACATTATTAATATTATATTATACATAATATAGATAAAATTCGGTACAATATCATTTTTTCAAACTAAAATTCCTGGGTAGAATATTTTTATTTTATATTCATTACAGCTTTAAGGTGGGACTGACTTAAAAATTAAAAGCAACTACAAAACGATATGCAGAAATAATCATTTTGAGAA
Organism: Sipha maydis; assembly: GCA_034509805.1. Taxonomy (NCBI): domain Eukaryota; kingdom Metazoa; phylum Arthropoda; class Insecta; order Hemiptera; family Aphididae; genus Sipha; species Sipha maydis. Next base: position 71,844 of record JASXSY010001219.1, on the reverse strand, counting down.
ACAGCATGTGTTTGAAATATTACTTGTAATTTGGTTTAAAGAAATAAAAAAATAAATAAAAATGCAGACCCTAGACCCACTGTAATATTATTAAATGTGTGCCCCAGTGATTTTCCATCGTCTTTTGCCGTTTTCTAAATAATACTGAGAGAATACGGGTCTTAGTATTTACAACAAGTATAATTTGTATTTTTCGTTTCAGTAATACAAAACACAACCAATTAACATATTCCTATTTAAAATACGTATATTTATACTGTATGTGTGTGTGTGTGTGTGTGTGTGTGTGTGTGTATTTTCGCGTTTTTTCCATTTGAATTATCACAAAAATTAAAGTGTTTACAGTTGTAATGAATAAAAAAGTATAATATTATTTCTCCGTTGAGACAGAAACGAGTAAACTAAACGAACACACGAAAACACGATTTATTCTAATCAAAAACGTTTATTTGAACAATAAAAAAACTTTATAAATTTATTTCCATTTGTTATTTAATTATTATTCGCACGGATAAAAGAAACGGTAATTTCCAATTTTTACTCCGTTTATTTAAAATGTCCAAATAACAATTGCGATTGGTGCAATGGCACATAACGAAAATAACGATTTTCATTGTAGCTCAAAATAATTTTAATTAACCATGTGGATAATATTGTAGCATAGCCGATGAAGAAAAAGTAATTTTTATTTTATTATTATGGTTACAAATGTTGTACACATGATTGGTATTCGAAATCAATTATTAATCAATTTGAATCGACGGAATTAATTAACGTCGATTATTCGTGCCAATTAAGAATTTATCGTGGAATATATTACACACGTATAGACGGTTCGTGGGAAAAAAAATGTACATTTACATTTTAATTAACTCGAACTCCGTGATGGTACATTAAGGATTTAATAAATCTTTGCTTAGGTACAGGTATCGAATGTTGAATAAAAACGGATTATCTACTACCGTATAGAACACGTGCATAGAATTATAATACGCAGATGCATTTCGATTCGATTTTATATAAGTGAACTCGGTAAATGTACGCTGTGACTTTTGAATGGTCCGAACACATAATCATAAGCACTAAGATCACTACTGAAAAACAGACACAGTGTATTATTATTCATACGGTTGCACGCTACGTCCCGTAAGATTGTTGATAAGCATTTGCGATGTTACGGCAGGTAAGTTGCGCTCCATATGCTAGGACGCCACTTACCTATCATATTTATTGAAATTTAGCATAATACATTACACTAAGTCGATTATATTTAGTCATAAAGACATCGACGATAATGACATTAATCAGCGTGAATCATTTCATTTGCAATGTAATTTTTTATTTTGTCACATACAGACATCGTGAAAAAACCAACATTCTACCTATTGCAAAAATCAATCACGTACTTAAGCTTTTGGAAGCTCATTTCGGACCAGAATGGAAAAGTAACTAGGAGTTGGAGTTCTATATCAAACTAAGCTTGGGAAATCCAGAGGATCGATCTGATGAAACAGAACCTTATAAGTAACAAGTACTAGAAGACGTTACAGAAATTGTATAAGAGTAATGTTTAAATAATGTGTTTTTTTTATTATAATTAATTGCTTGTCATGGTTCACAAGTTATGAAAATGTTAAAAGTTTATAATATTTAATGAAGATTAGAATCTTAACAATAAAAAATAAAATGTATGAATCTATAAAACTTTATTCTATTTTATTATTATTATAAGCTATATGTCATAACTCACATGTTCACATGTAGTTGTAATCAAAACTCACAAGACTCATATATTGATATCAAAGCTCACATGTTCCAAACTTTTTGGACGGCAAAGACGCGAATACCATAAAATATTCGGACGTGCAGTCCGTGATTTTATTCTCGTAATATTTATGCCGACCGTGCGAAATTCGTCGTCTCGAGTGCCTAAAACGTATTTAATTACACGGCACGGTACAATGTTTTATTAGATTCGGATAATGAAAACGGCACTGGAAAAAACACATCTCGACGTGTCTCAAAGTGAACTTGAAAATCGGAAACTATCGGTCGTGGAGTACAAACTGCGATGGTGAACGAACAGTCCAAGGCATGTAGAGATGAAGTGAAACGTCGAAACAGAGATTTCAGTGTGTCAAAGTTGTTCACATTTGTGTCTTATTGATAAAACTATATAAATAAAACTATTGAAAAACACAAAAAACGACTTAACGCTGGTTCGAATACCATGAAAAATAAAAATAAACCTTTGTCGTTTCAATTCCAAATGACAGCTGTTATTCGATCCGTGTTGACTTTGGGACTGTGCGCTATTATTTCGCCCCATTCCGTATATATAGATAAGTATAATAAAATGGTCTCGTTAAAAAAAAAAAAAAAATACAATTTATAGGTACTCGCGCAACGAAATAAACGCCAAGTGAGACTACGACAATTGTACTATAATATAGTCATTACAGGGATGTGATGGAAATTGAAAAATACAATAAAAAATTAATAATAAGCAATAAATTATAATGTAACGTTTAAAAAATGTAAAGATACGTATGTGGTTCTAGTTTTTATCCCGTGATGTACTTAGTTTGAAGGTTGATGAGAATAAAGCAAATAGAAGAAGGAAAATATTTGGCGCGAGCGTAAGTAGTTGGCATTTAGGGAAATGGTTTTAAAGCATAGACGTTATGTTGTTCTGGAGAAGAAGAGGTCGTGTTAGTCGTTTAACCGTATCATCGTGATTTTTTTCCGCGTTTCAACCCCACTAGAGTTCATATTATTTCCAGATGCAGTATATAACTTGTCACTCAGGACCTGATACTTCTCGTTGCGCTCCAAGGTAACGAGTTAAACCTCCTCCGGTGTAACCGCAACCGCTTCATTAAGGGTGCTTCAATGCAAATATATTGGTCTGCGTTATTTGACGTCGGTATAAATGCTGTTGGGAACATCCGACTCCGAGTGTTCTTCGTGTCTGGTTACCGCAGCTCAAATATGCGGTCGGTACATCTGCGTCATGCGTTACATAAACATTGTAATGTGTATCGTACACGCCGATTACTTCCGATGTGTACCTACTAACGAAAACCGTAAACAAAAATCAATAATACACATCAATAACACTTTGATAAATATCTAAATAATTCTAAGATTGTCACCGATGAACTTTTATGGGGCTATCCATGTTTTTAAAACATCATGAACCAAGAAACATAATGTAAAGCAGTGACATATTTAGATGAGGGCTTGAAGGGGCGATCGCCCTGGACGGCATATTTTTAGGGTCGGCATCAGATTTTTACCTAGCACATTTTATGTTGATGAACAATAATATAAACTAGTTAATTTTTTTTTTTATCTTAGATAATATTCTAAGATTGGTAATGTACATGGGAGGGGGGACAAACATTTTTGACCTCTCCTTCAAAACATAAAAAGCAAAATAAAGTCTTATAATTTTTGTACAATACGAAATCCGTAATCCGAAAAAAAGATTTATAATTTATACATAATAGAGGTATATAATAACATTATAATAACAAATATATTTAGAAAGCGCTTGAAAAGTTAACAATAATGTAAAGGCTGTTATTATGGCTTAGGGTGGTTACTGGAAGGAGGGCACCGACGCGCTCAGTAGTTGGAAAAAATTAAATAATTTTTGTGGAGGAGACGGAAAAAAGTTAGCACTCGGGCGCCAAATTTCTGAATTTGATTTAAAGTAGTAATTATTAATGTACCTAAGATATATTTATAGAATAATCGTTAAAACTACAAACACTGTGTTCATCGAAGTACAAATGTGTGTAGGATATTGGGTAAGATTTTGAACGTTACGACCCCCACAGGTTTTTTGGACATCATTCATTGGTAATCGTACGTTGTTGTAACCGCACGTCGAAATATCGTCTGGCCATAACCGCAAGTACCTGAACGTCACTATAACGTTCGCGGCGCATTCTTCCGTTCGTCGCCTAACCCCGAACAACGGGTCTTTCGACTTGGCGGTATTTGACCACGCCGCGGACACCGCAACCGACGACGACCCGAAATTTTACCCGGTCCGATAAAAGAAGATACGTCTGCAAGTCGTTGCATCATATAGGCACACACACACACACAGGCGTACACACATAAACACACCCGCCCACGCACACGTGCGCGCGCACGCTCACGTTATGGCTGAATCAATAATTTCGGGTGAAATCATCCCCGTGTTGTCGGTGGAATTGATTGGTCGGCAAACTCCCATAAACGGCCCTTTGTGGTCGAGTCGATACGCAAACGTATACATAGTATATAATACACACGTGCACGGCGTAGCGGAATTAATAGATCGTTTTAATGCCTTACCGGTGTACGTACCGCGCTTTATGGTGGCGTACGCACATCCGGCGAACGTTTTATTGACGGCAATGTTGTGTTGCGTTACGACTGAAATAAACCGTACCCGCCCGCGCAAAGTCGACGAACTACCGTCCGTACGGACTGCGATTGTCCGTCGCGGTCATCGGTATCGTTGGCGGACACCAGTACCGAAATGCACCCGGAATATTCATACGGACGTCCACACCGATTGCAGCTCGCTAATGGCGTTTGCTAAACATCGGCGTGGTCGAGAGTTACAAGTTTATGGCAAAAATGTCTTACAATACTCTCATTGAATGTCATCGTTCGCGCGCGCGTCCATTTAACTGGACGAAGTGCGCTCATACAGCGACAAGTTCTGCAGCAAATGAGTAGTTCAACATGGTTACGGCTTTAGTTGATATCGTCAAGAACGGCGTACCTCAGGCGGAGAAACGCGAAAATACACCCCGAGGGTACTCGGGGAAAAAAAAGTAATGGCGGAAAATTTAAAAATGTATACTTTTGAATCGGTAAACTATTCGTAAAATATTTGATAACGAGCACTGCGATGGTGGAAAGGATTTTTTCGTCATACGCGTTCATTAAAAATAACAATTGAATAGACTTTCTGTGAGTTCAGAACTATGAGTTTACACATCCGTGGAGCCAGATTTCAAAACATTTTGTGTAACGACTGTTACACAATTGTTAGTCTACTCGTATAGTGCGACATTACGTTCCGACTGGGGCATTTGTCGTATATGAGTATTGCAAATCCAACGGCTAATGCCGAAAATGTAAGACATGGCAGTTCGGCCACGACGCCCATCCGACGTAACTGAACTCCGTATTTTATGAATCGTAAGTTATTTTATGTATTAAATCTTAATAATAATCTGATCCAATATACATTTATTTTTATTATTAAGATCCTTCCTTCATGCTTTCAAAGCTACAGTTAAATATATTTAAAAATACCAGAAAACCTTTCCCGAATATCATATATCTAACTGGTGACCCCCAGACAACGTTACATAAGTGATACCAAACAACCCCTAGGATAACATTAAAATAATATTTTAAAATGTATATTTATTTTTATTCTTATACACATTGCATGGTGCATACTGATTAAAATAAACAAACATTACATAATTTATTTATTTTCCATTAAAAATGATTTTATGATTTCTTATCGAACATATGTGAAAAGAGACAGACCGAAAGTTAGGAAGTACGTAAAGCAATGACAGGAGTCAAACAGCACATGAATTAAACGGTGTTGAGAAACGTTCGTTTAGAATACCGTACAATAGTTGTGCCTTTAACGTTCACCGCTTAATACCGCTTGGGACGACGTCCGATGAAAGAAAACGTTTTATGTTAATGTAACGCGATCATGGTTTATGCGATAAACTAAATATACCGAACGTAATGTAACATTATCTAATATTATAATATAAACATTATGTAATATTAATATTAAACATACCGCATCGGAGTGAATTTATTATTTATAATTCCAGGACTTTGCGTGAACATATTGGTTATGTTTTCGGCGATGAATCGATTTTCGCAATGGTTGGTACTGAACGAATAACGATATAAAAATAAAAATAAATTCCCAACATCATTATCGGGAGATGTTATTTCATATGACATGTAAGTATTTCCATTCAGAACTCTGTTCGACGCATCTGAAAATTGAAAACAATTTTGGACACCATTCAATTTTTGAAATAATTATGGAAAAATATTGTTAACAACTCGTAAACATTTTTCGAAACACCTATTGGCTATTTCATACGATACGGTTTAGTTTGCCTGACCTTATAATTGTACTGCATATGTACACGAGTATAAACCAAATATTTTTTGTCGACTAAAATAAACTGCCCAATGAACTAATGATGTTTTTCGTATCGTTTTCTATTCAATTGTATACACTAATAATAATCACTCGATATTACAGTGCTGTTCAGTAATCGGAATCAATTATAAGACGAATGTTAAATATCAATTTCGATTCGTATAGAGATCGCACACATTACTCGGTAATTACCATGTTTCTCGATATAAGTACATGTTAAACACGATTATCAACACCCGGGACTCGATGATCGCAGAACATTAACGTTTTCCACTTCAAGCGCGAGACCTTGGTTCTTGTTTTTTATGAGCTACAGCCGCCTCGCACGCGTGTCTATCATACGATTGACCACTGCATTTAAGACAGAAAAAAATTGTTACTGTAACCCGTTGGATATAGTTTGATTATAGTGCACGGAACATTTACGATATGGTGTTGCTCACGAGGATATCTCACTAATCACGATATATCCCGTGTGAATTTGGATAACCTAATTGTTTTTTTTTTTTTTTTAACAACCCACACGTATAAAACTAAAGTCTTTCGTTCGAAAATAGACGTTAGTGAACACCTTGCAGTGTTGATTCAGTCGATTCTTTTCCATTATTCACATTTTACACAACAAATAAGGTCTCGAAATTTAATTCTAGATTTCGAAAAATTTAGGGTCTTATTCTCTATTGTACAAAGTGAATTTTATTTGCGCCATCACTCTTAATTGATTTGATTCTGTATTTTTTAAATTTTTTATGAGCTTTGGTTTGAATCATACATTTTTGCGTATTAATTATCAGTCACGACGAGAACCCAAAAATTAGGGGTACTGAATTGTCCGAAAAAAAAACTGATGGGATTTCACTGTATCTATTAAAGATTGGCCTTTAGAAAAATAAAACCAGGGGTGTTAAACACTATCTTCTCCCCCCTAGTTGCACCAATGGTACCCAATTGTTGAAATAGACCAGTGAAAATAATAGACCCAATGCAGATTTAAAAACATAATAAGGATCAGATCGATGCATCTGATTACCCGTATTGCCTTGTCGCACTAGCAGCCATTGATTCGCAGTTCGTTTTACATAAACTTACATTACGTGCACTCCATACCGCGTTTACTGTCCAATCGTGAAGAAATCTTACTTGTACACGTGTGAAAACGTCATCGACTTGTGGTACCGTCCGTTTATTACACCGTTTTCCGATCGCACCGTGGCATTACGGTGAGGTGCAACGCAATAACTTCGTCGACCGCGCGTTGCCTCAACTCGTTTCGAAATCGGCGGCATCTACACACACATTTTTACGTCACGGCCGAACCAGTATAGTAAGCACCGTGTGCAGATCCAGCATGAATCACGATCGGGGCACTTTATAGGAGAAATGATATAATAGAGCTGATCATAGGTGTATTGGGGGGGGGGGGGGATTTAAGATCCTTCTTCCCAATAATAATGTGACATTATTTTACTAAAACCATCAACATTTTTACCATATATTATTTAGTTAATCAAATTATACTTTATTTTTTTCTGACGGGGGTAGAACTTGCCCCGTCAGTACCTATAGACAAACGTGACGTTTAGATGAAATGCGATTCTCGTTCAACAAAGCGCTACGCGACAGTTATTTTCCTAACGATGTTAACGTGATAATTATCGAATCATTTTAGCTATTACCATTGTATACATATTAAAAAAAAGAGTCACCTCGACGGACGAAACGATGCGACAGTGCTATAGCGAATTTTTCGGTGATGCGTTCGCAAAGCGATTTACAATGATATGAATCCTTGCACTGAATCCGGCGGACACGAGCGCACGCGCACGCGCACGACGCACTCGCCAGCCGTCTGTCGCTCCACGCGCGCGCACGTGCTCACACACGTACTAGGTGTGCGCAGACAACAGCGCGCGGACACCGGAATGAGAGGGATCGGCAAAAGAGCTCGCCGAAACGAGATCGACGGCGGATACGGCGTGCGCGCGTTAAACGAGAGATCGTCGGTTGTTTTCTTTTCGCCACCCCGGGCCGGCGGTCTCGGCAGTGTACACGTGTGCACGGTAAGAGACGGCGCGCGCGATAAATCGATTAATACCGGTGATCGCGCGCAACGGAAATACAATACGCGCAGTGCCGCCCGAACGCGCTGCCGTACGCGTTTTTATACGAACGTATATGTGTTCGCGCGCACGTACATAATAAATCGCGTGTCGTGTGGAATACACGCCGCCGTGCGGAGATGATGAAAAACGCGTTTCGTCCGGCCGAGGCGATTCATACGTCAATCATTGTTTCGCGCGTAATTGCCCGACGTCAGGCGGACGGCCGGAGAACAATGCGCGCGTATGAGCCGCCGGGGCCCGGAGACCGAGACATGAGACGAGATCGATATTGCTCTCGCTCATGCGTTATTACGGTGGCCGAGCCGGCCGATGATGCGAGTGCGTGTTCTCGCCGCGCCGCGTTCTTCCGTGGATTCCGCGCGCATTACCGTCAGCGCTTGCGGGGGGGGGGGAGGGTGCGCGCGCGTAACGACGAGAATAATTGTCCGTTTCTGTAATACAAGTACGCGGTAAAGTATACACAAGTACGGTACATAATGCGCGCGTTCTCGGATTACTGCGCGCGCGCCGTTCGGACGGGCTTGATAATTACTACCGCACGAGGGGGAGCGCTCCTCTAAACGGCGTCGCGCACGTCCGCGTGTCTCGTACCCAACGTGTACGCCCGTACCGGAAACGCACGTTTGCACGCGCGTAGCGTTGTACGTGGCCGCGCACAACCCGAAACGTCATATTACACGCCCCGCAACCGAAACGCATGTGTGAGCGGCGGACGCGTGTGTGTGATTACCGCGGAATCCTTTGAAATCTCACCCTTTTCCCGTCCCCGCTGCCCTACGGCGGGCTCCCCTCGTCTCCGCCCACGTCGATACCGGTACCGCGTGTGCACCCGCGTTACGTCCCTGTTTGCGAAGCGCACTTTTTGTATTTTTTTTTTTTTTATATTATAACGTCATAATTCCACCCGCACGACCTGTTGCTGCGGTCGCACGTGCATGTTTACCGCGTTTTTCCAGAAACTCAGCGACTCGGTACCCCCGCTGCGTTCGATCGGTGCCTAACCGCAGCCGACGTTCGAGCTGCTGGACCGGAAGTGGTCAAGCGCGTCGTTCTATCCGGTGCTGTGCATGCGAAGAGGACGGATTTGATGAGAATCGTTCGCGCCGAAACGAGCGTTTCTTGAATTTACTCATTCCACGTCTCGTGTAACATAACATAACAGCAGTCGTGAAAACGCAAGTGATCGAATTTGTTGTTTCTTAATTCCCGCTGATCAACTGGACATCATTTAGGCACGTGCGGAATATAATAAGTAATAACAATAGTAACGACGGCGGCGATAGCGGTGTGAAGGTAACGAGAACGGACCGTAGTAATGTCTCGATTAGTTTTTTCGTCGTCCATTGTCCGCGGCCGGAATCAATCGGTCGAGAGGAAGACGCAAAGGGAGAAAAAAAACTCATACCACCCCCGCCACCTGCTCCGCGTAATGCTACTGCTCGTCATCGTCTACAATACGACCGCAGAGAACATATTACAACAATACGTGTTGTCGTACGACGAAAATAATACGACTGCAACGGTCGTACACGCTCGGTGTATCGGAAAAAAAAAAAAATTATAAATCACTTTTACTGGTTAACAGGTTTGAAAGCAAAACAATCGACGGTCTGAAGATCGTGTCTGTTTAAAATATCCCTGACGGCGGATGAGCTGTCGACAAAAAATTAACACGAATCAGACAAGTCAACTTTAGAACGCTTAGTTTCAAGCTAATAATAATACTCGTATTTTACTGTTTAATTTAAACTCGGTCACTCGAAAAACATACGACCTTCGTTTGAGTTATTATATCCGTTCTTAAATTAACGGATTGTTCGAGTAAAATATTATGTGAATATGATACAGTCCAGTCGCTGATATGTTTTCATTTGTCGAATATACTAAATACAAGCGTCTACTTTGGAACCATGCGGTTTCTCAAATAATCAACTAACACAGTTAACGTGTGAATAAATTCCGACGTAATACCAAAACGTTTATCCGAAACGCGTAAATCCGTACCGTGTGTTTACGTGTTATTACCGTGTCATGCTTAATTTAGTGTTTTAATATCCAACAACTGGAATCAGTCAGTCAACTCGCGCACCGATATGCCGCAATAACTGCGATACGCGGGCGTGCCGCCCTTTTTGGAAAACGAAATCGGTCGAGTGGTCAAAAGGTCGAATGCGAACACGGGATTTCATTTTCGAATGTCTTCCCGGAGTGAAATCGCTGAGATCCGGTTTCGTGGTTAGCTTAATCTATAGTACAAACAACAATGTTTCCGCAATGCCATCTAATGTACTCGTATTATAATAAATTATTAGAAAAATTTACGCTACAATTTATAAGACCGTTTAATATATTTTTAAAAGAAAAACAATTACTAACGTAGTATTACAACGTATTTGCTGTACCGATCGCCACAGGAACAGTCGTCAATGAAATTAAAAAACATCCTGTAAAAGGACTCGGATGTGACGATAGAATATATATTTTATTTTCTAAAACCCAGTTACAAAAATAAAAAGTGTCTTGGGATATTCTGCTTTGATCCTATGTACCAGTTGCAACTCTTAAGATTCACATAAGATAGTGCACAATTAATTTGTAAGATACCTATGTAGGGGGGTAAAAAATTATCAGTTTTGTCACAGATATAGGTACATTAAATTTAGTTAAAATCTATAAGCTCTTCGTTACGGTAAAATAAAAATAAATTATAAAAAAATAACTTTTTATGTGTGAAAAATAAGGAGAACATTTTTATTTTCACGATAGACATGCATAATGTGCATAATAATCTAGTATAATTTACTACAGAAATCTAATAATCGTGTGTATTATTTTTTTTGAGTGGTATCCTGTGTATCATAGTACAAGCCACCAGTGCTGTGTACATATATGATGTTGTAATCATTTTACACTGTTAAACACTTTTTCATAAATAAGATTTTTCCTTTATCTATAGTTGATTTTCAATATCAATGACTTTTTGTAATGTTTATTTTTTGCGCACTATATGAAGTGAACATGTGTGCTGTTTACAAAAAACTTGTTTCTTCAAGATTTTATGTCACGAGGGAAAAAAATGTCCTCGAAGAGTTCAATAATTTTATGTGATCTATTTATAATCATATATAAGTCATAAATGACTTTTGATCGGTAAAAAAATGTCGCTGTTGATTAATATTACATCAAAGGTTGTATACGGAAAACAATTTTTTTATTAAGATTCGTTATAACAACGTCGTGAGCAATATTTAGGGTTTTGTATTGATTTAAATTCTATATTATATTAATCCATTACATGTTGTTCGGTATCAATGTACTTCTATTATGATTCCAGTAATTTCGGAGTGAAAACATAATTCGTGGATCGTCGGATTTTTGCACAGCATCAATCTCCGTAATATTTTTATCGTTTACTTTCGATCATCCTATAGGAATATCCGTTGGTTTTCATTTTCGTATCGTTCGTATTCGTTTCGAACGATTTACACAACCAATTTATAATTACAGTTGTGTTAACCCAACGACGGTGATTGTAATAATATATTACGGTTACGAAGTATATTACTGATATCACATCACACATGCTTAATTATTTTTTTCGTTGTAGCCGATAAGACATGATTTGGCGCAATAATTGTGATTTATAGTTTAATTAAATTCGTTTCGTATGCTTTTAATCGTTATAGCTTTAGACTTAACGACGGCTATATACGCGCGAACGAGCCTCTACAGGAAATGCATTTTGATAGATATACTGTTTCGTGAAGGAGTCGAGCAAAAGCTAGGTGGCCGATGGGAATTAATAATAATTAGTGTGGTGGAGGGGGGCTCCACACTAATTTTTCATCGCGGGCTTCGAAATTCTTAAATCTCTCGCGACGGCACGACGTACAACCATCCCGACAATACGAACCGTTTTATAGCTCCAAAACAGACACGAACACATCCACACAAGTTTCGTGCGCCTCGCGAGACACGGTTCGTCGTCGGGGGAGGGGTTGAAAATCCAACGATGAAAGTTAAAATCCGTTCGTGCAGTAGAAAATCGGCTCCATGTCCCTGGCCCCCCCACTTTGGAAATGAAAAATGAAAAATATGCCATTCGTTTGTGCTTCGTTTGTGCTGGTTTGTGCTGTTAATCCCGTCGTTTGTGCTCAACCCCTTTCCAAGTTATTCAACTTTCAAAATGGGGGGGCTGGGGACATGCTTAGCCCGCCACCGCGGAAATTCAAAACGAAAATTATGCCATTCGTTTTTAATGCATATTTTGTATATTTAAGTACATATTAGGTGATTTTTTAGAGCTACAAGTCCTCTGCCCTAAACATTAGTATTCAGAAATAAAGTATTGAACATATAAATAATATATTATTAATGTAAGGATATAATATTTAATAAATTATTTAAAAAAATATAATATACTTTGAAAACTAATACATTAAAATTACATTTAATACCATTGCTATATTATGTATATAAGTAACAAAATATTTAATGTATCTAAATGTAAAATATTTTAATAGATAATTAATAAGAAGAAAACGTTATACTCGTATATTACAAAGTAATAATTTAATATTCGTAAACCTTTATCATCAATATATAAAACAACACAACAAATATTAAAAAATATCAATAATATAAGTATTGAATAAAAAAATAAAAATATTGAATACACGTACATTTTGTTTTTATAAATAAGAGTATATGATCATAATCCTTTAAATGCATAGGTGTACTACGAAAGTTAAACATTTTATTATAATAGATCATGAGTATTATATGACTATATTATATTTATCTGAATATAAACACATAAGTAAAAAATTATATGGTTGTTATACATCAATTATTCAAGTTCTAACATACAAATTAGGAATAAAACCATGTTTATAAGCTGATTGATTTATGTAAATAATATTTTGTTTAGATTTTACAAATTTATTAAAAAGTTATAATATACATTATTATTTTCAACTGTTGTATTACTTGATAATATTTAAATAGTTAAATAATTATTTTATGAAAAGTATGAAAACATAAAACTATTTTAATGTAATTGAAACTAAATTATTTTAATATATCCATGTATGGATAGAGATGAGAGTGGCTTTCAGGATGTTAAAATTTTTTATAAAAGTACAAAATTGGCTTTTGCCAAAAAAATTATGGTTAATGTTTGTTCTTTGGTGCAAAATACCTTAAAACGGCTTTATGAAAAAATGTAATTAAAAGTATAACATTTTAGTCGAGAATTGAACCCTTGCCTCTTCGGTTGATTGTTGATTCTTTGCGGCAAACCAAATAGTTTACGGCTATACACGAAAGAGAAAAAATAATTATTTAGACATTTATCATCAGAAACGCGTGAAAAAAAATTATCCCTACAAAAGGAAGTATTTAGGGTACATTTAATTCCCCAAATTTCAAAGTTGTATTTCTCGCGAAGGAGATGAGCACAAACGACGGAATTGAAAGCACAGACCAGCACAAAGGAAGCACAAACGAATGGCATATTTTTCATTTTTTATTTCCAAAGTGGGGGGGGGGACATGGAGCCTAGAAAATCGAACGTAAAGGTCACATGACAAATTGAAAATATCGACGGGAAGAAAAGTTCGATTATAATGAAGAATATTTTTCCATTTCGTTTGTTATGTTCTAATCACGCTAACCGCATTTTGTTATAATTACTCGCGTTTAAACTTTACGTACAATATATTATACTTACGCATAACCTAATCGTGCGAAGACGATAGAACACCGGCCAACGGTGCGTATATTATTATAATTGGCTGACCCTCAACCTCTGCCGTCGTGCAAGTCAATTAATTATGTATAGAAAAATATAATGTTTTATTATAATGCACACTTCTACACCGTTTCGCGAAATAATTCTTGTACACATTATATCAGAACCACATTCACGAACGTAATAATAATTAGTAACAATAATAGTAATAATAATAACTGAGGCGACGCAGAGGCGATCAATAAGAAAATAGGGAAGATCGCATAGCGTGCGACGAAGAATAGCAAACAATGGGACGAATATTTGTGTACAGAAAATATCCAACGCTTGTGATGTGATTGAGAATTTTGGCATGATTATAAAGTAGTTGAAAACAAGAAAGCTTTTCTATTCTATAATGTTTAAAATATATTTGAATAAACTTAATTTTTAATAAATAATTTGTAAACATACCATTTTACTCTGATAGAGTATACTCTCTATACTAACTTCATAAAAGTCATAATACTTAAACATAATAAGTTAAGTATCAAATTTCAAGCATTCAACGTTTTTCCGTTTATTTCATCGACATCAATGAAGTTATCAAATGTTCTTGGGTACTTGCGGTTTAACCCAGTCGATTCTCCGTACAGTACACACCACTGAACTGACATCATCGAAAAACACATTAGTTTTCGTTTGCCGATCGTGCATGATGGTATACCATCTAAACCTCAGAAATCAAAATATCACGAATCAACTGTTTTCAGTACGATTCTCGAGCGCCAACTACTTAGAAGTAAAGAAAATAATTCACACGTACGAAAACTTTTTATGTTGAAAACTGAACACAAAATCAATGCGTATCCAGAGCCATCGTACATTACAAACCAAAGATACTAACACTCCCCTCCTCCCGGATTCGCACTGTATCGGTATTGTTTTAGATGTAATATCACACAACGCTACCTTGACTCATTTGCTTTATTTGTCTATATTCTACGATTTGAATATTGTTATTAAAGTCATTTTTTCTTTGTGCTGTCATATACAACATTTTATCAGGATGAACCGGAATGGCATGATATTTAGCGATCGCTTATTATTATCACATATCTGCCATTAGGAGTATATATCCTGTTTCGGTTCCACTGCGGGTCCCGTCAAGTTTACCACTCGCCACGGGCGCTCAATGTGATATTTATGTAAAGGAGGGACGGAAGGAACGAAAATAAAATACTTATTTCATAATATAAATGTAACACCAACGATATGTTTTATATTATATTACATTTCTTTATTACGGAAATTTATAATAATATTACATATGTTAATATATATTTATTATACATGTTATTATACCATATGCTGCGCGCGCGGCAGTAATTATAGTAATAACTAATGATGATTAGGATAGCCGATGTTATACGCGTTCTAACGTTTATTTTGTCTTTCATATGATTTAAATCATATTAATGATTCAGTGATCCTATTTTTTGATAATTTGCCAGGATTCGATCTCTGACCATCACGGCTGATGTAAAACATTATAGTATATTATATTATTAAGACTTATATGAATCTCCATGTGTAAGTATAAAAAGTCACTAAACATCCGAGTTGGACAGAGGTGATGTACAAATATAAATTAGAGTCAATATGTAAATATATATATATAGGAATATATTTTTTATCGTACATGAATGTGACGTGAAATAAAAACGATACATCCTGACATTTTGTCGAGAATAAAATGAATGTTGACAATAATTACAATAGGAAGCAAAGAGGAGAAAATAAATGTAATGGATAGTCATAAAACAATGACATAACATTTTTTTTGAAAATAATTTTTATTTTATTTTTGATTTATTTTCTTATTTTTATGTAAACTATAATAATTAGGGCTCGGATTAATATGTAAATACATATTTTTACTGTGACTTGATAAATTAATTTAGGCAAGTGATAAATTCGTTTCAAAGGATTTCCAATGAAACGAACTATATTTTATTTTACATATTTTTCCTTTTTTTGCCATAAGTACATGTTTTTACATATTTCTCAATAATTCCATTTTTTTTACAAATTTCGACGATTTGTTCATTTACGATTTATTAAATTATTAATACAGACTTGCCCATGTTTCCAAAAGTACAAAATAGTAACTAAATAATACTAATTTTTTAACTAAATCTAATCTACTGTCGATGTATGTTTGATATTTATGACCTCATAAAGATAACGATTTATTAAAACGTGTTTGCGTTTGAAGTACTGATAGTTGACAGTGAGTCAGTATAACTGCATTAACAAACGGGCCGTGTTTTAATTTTGTGGGTTTAATCAATGTCTTAATTTACGTGTAACTAAATTATTACTAGTTTTACTAGCATTTACTAGTTCGTTGGGATCGACGTTCTTATTGATTCGGAGGTTATGGATCTTAGATGATACAGCCGGGATACCGGCGATGGATTCGATTTGCAGATTAATAACATTCATCAATCAACACGTAAGCCACAATGTAATCAGGACAACCTGGTGAATCTCAAATTTGTCACGTTCTCACGCGAAAACGCACAATGTACGTACATTACGATGAGTTGCCACTCTTGTAGTTTATAAATGTATAAATTCCGTGTTAAAAATTGTTTTGTTGCAATAAACTATTTCTATTATTATTATTATTATTATTATTATTATTATGAACAAATATTACATATTGGCCGACGCGCGGGTGTACCCGCGCGCGCGCGCATTCTCGACCGCGAGTTTGAAATTTATATTCATCGCGTACGCACGCGCCGCGCCTCGCCCACACTACGCCCACGCACATACGCGTATTCGCGTTGCGCACGGTTTGCGGCCGACCCGTGCGCGCGTGTATGCGCTGGATTTCGCGGGGAGTTTGCGTACAAACGTGTACAACACAACAATATAGTTAATTGCGATAAATCAAGCCGCGGGGGTGGTGGTGGTGGCGGTGAATTCGCCATGAGCGTACGTTGCACACGCATATACATATATATTTTATTATTATTATTATTATTATTGTTGTGCGAGCGCAGCACCAGTGGTAAAATGAAAAGACGCGTAGTATGCGTGTGCAGGACGACGCAGGAGCTTGGAATTATACCACGCCCATTACGTCTCTCGCGTCGCCGTACATAACACGCGTATGAATATTCATCGCCGCGGCGCGTTCGCAATAGTTGTTCGGAGAGCCGGACGACTTATGCGGCAACCGCTCACGAGTCCGCGCGGCGGTGTTTCGCGCACATCACGACCGTACGCCGTGAACGCGCGCGCAACGCGCAAAAAAGCTCCGCGGGCCGCGTGTCCTGCGTCATACGTAGCGATCGCGTTTCACGTGCAAATTATCCGCCGACAGTTTACCGTTTTATTATTCGTTTCGCCGCCGCCGCCGCGCCCGTGTACCGTGCAGTCAGAGCCGTCCTGATGATTTGCGGGGCTCGGGGCAGAGTAATATTGCGGGACCTTAAATGTCAAAATTGTCACTGTCGCGCGTCAGATGCATATTGAAATTTAAATGTGCGTCAATAGACCTAACTAATATAGTACTTTGCACTTACAGTAATGTGAATAGGTAAGCAAATAAATTAATAACGCATCAAGTCCTACAATTAAACTTATTATAATAAATCCTGTCCAACAGTGGTGAGAGCGCGGGGCCCGGGGCGAGGGCCCCGCTCGCCCTGCCCTAGGGACGGCCCTGCGTGCAGTACCCCCTGGGAACTCGTACGACCGTCGTTTCATTTGTCGAGCGGGTCTGCGCCGAATGTACGCTCGGCCGAAGGAAAATTGAAAATTCGGTCGACGGTACGCGCGCGCGTGTTACGACCGGACGTTTGTTGCCGCTCAGTCGAACCGATTTCGTGTCGTCACCTTTAACATTAAACCGATCGGGCTTGCGAGAATGAAACGTTGTCCGAGCGATGACAGGTGTTGTTCAAGCTAGTTATATAGCTTCATTTGAATAGTAGCATTTTACGCGATCATAACTCGCTTGTAAACTAAAATAAAAGAGTCGTGAAAAACTATGTCGTCGTTCAGATAATATTGTCACTTACACGTTTGTACGCGTCGAAGGCGGGATCCCACGGCGCGGCTCGGCGTAGCTCGGTACAGCGCGGCATGGCGCGTCCGTTCCCGATGATTGTCGGTACTTGTGTCCCGCGCCAAAGGAAATGTTGCGCGTACCCGTAAACGCGCCCGGAAACGCGCCGTGGGATCGTGTAAACGGGCTCGGGGCACGCGCCGTGGGGTCACGCCTTGAGATGTTAGTTGCAATCCAACTGTGAGCGGTTTGGATTCGGTAACGATTTAATTTCGTCGGGCATGACGATTTTATACTACGATTGTGCGCAAATACGTACCTGCTATCGTCGAGTTGTGTTCACCACGCGGTAATGGCGGAAAGAAAACGTTTGCTGTGTTGTAAGAAAAAATAAATAAATAAGAACAATCATCATGTGTACTGTCGGATGAAATTGGACGTGCGGTGGTTATGGATTATTTCCGTTTTGAAATATCATTTGTCTGCGCGATTCCCGATGCTATTCCAGTCGACTATATATATATTGACAGATCACGTAATCAATGTTGACGGTGAAGAGTGGCGTAATTACCCGACATGGACGGGCGGCGTACTTGGCATTTTTGCTAGAGGGAGGAGGGGTCTTTACGTGCATCGCGGTAACTGAAGAATCAGATATTTCACCATTAGATCGGAGCTTTCAGCGCACACCGTGTTATACGGACTAACTGCTTTCGGGATATACGTCATGTTTCTGAGAGGGAATTGCGCTCCGTCCCACCATATTTGACGAACACGCAATATTTTGGATCCATTGCGTTGACAATACGCACCAAGACGTGTATAATATAATACGCGTCTTTCTCGCGAGTTCGTTGTTCGGGGTTTCGGTCGTATCTCGTTTCCCGGCACGGCTCGGCGTCCCCGTCCCGCGCTACGAACGAACACGTCAACTGAGGGAAAATTTATTTCTTACAAAAAATGTTCGTCAATCCAGTATTCAATTACTATACGAACCGAACGCACACTTCGGTTTTCGAATTTTAAATAAGGTTTATATTTGAACGCATACCTACTGCACGGTGCGTATTATTGTTTTGTTTCGTTTTCTCTACTAAAATAGTACGGGTCGCGGCCCAGATGCTCCGCCGATGCACACCGACGGCGTAATTGGATTTTTTGGTATCTACTTTACATAAATGGTTAATTGAAACTCTGGCGCTATGTTCTATAATACTGCGCGCATATGTGGCATTCATAAGATAATTTATTTACAAAACTACTTGTAGTCAAATTAACTGCGCTAGACTTGTAGTTCGCTTTTTTGTTCCGCGAACCGTGCAAAAGCAATACCGATATAGGTTTTAAGAGGTGAAGAGAGTGGAGGAATCTGAAGTTTATGGATATGACTTCAAGTTATATCAGAAATCCTTAGTAAATAAATGGGCCAGATGGCTGGATTGGGTGAAAAAAAATAGACAGAATGAGTTTTTGTAATTATATTATTGTCGTTTTTATGGTAACACAAGAATCACCACCAGGTTAGGTGCGAGCGCGAGCGCATTGAAATAAAACGAGCATAAGTGTTAGATACGTCACATTATGGTCTTGATGACCGATTGATCACAAGAAGAAGATGAAAATTAATTATATGTGTGTGTGTGTGTGTGTGTGTGTGTGCCGTGGCGTATTTTAAGACTATTTTTGGGAGGTGTCCTGACTCTTGGCAATATTTTTTCTCCAAAATTATTAACATAGTTTCATCACGAATTCATACTTCATTATAATACATCAGTGGTAATTTTCTTGTATAAAAATCTAAGAATTGCTATTTAAAATTTTAACTATAATAAAATTATGACAAGAATAAAGTATAAACAAAATAAAACTAATACTTAAATTTACTGAGTATTTTCTCATATAAGTTTATTTATTTTGTAAAAGTACCTACTCATATATTATTTTAGATATATTAAGAGAAAAAAATATAGCAAACTATACACACATATATCTATATATAAATGTTTAAATATGTAGAGACGTGCAGTGCCCGTGTTTACAGATGCAATAATAAAAAAAACAAATAAATTTGTGATTGAAAAGGAAAATTTTGTATACATTTTAGATTCTGAATAGAGTGATGGAATCTATTGGTTTTACAATGATGTTTTTTTTTTTTTTATTTTTTTATTTTTTATTTTTTTTTATGTCTGACGACACCTTTTTTGGCAGTAAAAATGATTCGATTTGCTTAAGTAGCAACTTTTCTGAAAGGAAAGTGAATGTAGATGGTATTTTGGCTAGTCTAAAATCTAACTTTTTAAACTTTTTAAAAAAATCGAAAAAAACGATAAAAAAATATCTATACATGGTTAAGTATTTAGACATATTTTGAATTATTTTTAGACCATTTAAATTTTCGATTTTTTTAAAATTTTTGTTTTTAAACATCTATAAAATTTAATTGGCCGACCGAAAAATCTTGAAAATTTAATACAAGGTTTATAATAAGTTAAACTTATCGTAACTAAAAAATATCGGTGATCGGTTTACTCAAATTTTTTTTATAAGCCGTTAATTTGAATAAAATGTGTAAAAATCACGATAATTTGCAAGTTATTTTGTAGATAAAAATTCATAAAATTTTTTCTGTTCATACTTAAGGTTCAAAATTTTAACACTAGGTTATCTATAAGCTACTCTTCAAAAATCTTTCAAAAAATGTCTACCAGACTTAGAGGAAAAAATTGTATGACTGTTTGAAATTCAAATATTTACGAAATTGCATAAAATAGCGATTTATTCTCAAACGATTTTAAATATTTGTTATAATTCAAAAAGTAAAAGTCGCAGATTTTTGAAATTTTTACCAGCTGTTAAGATTGGTATTTCCTTTATGTCATATTTTTTTCAAAATATTTTATTGATTTTTAAGCCACTTATAGGCATTTAAAATATTCGATTTTTTTACATTTTATTTTTATAATCGGTGATAAAAAAAATTTGGCTCGTACAAAATATTTGAAAACTTAATAGAAGATTCCACAGAAGTATTTCTTAATGTCATTCAAAAATTATTAAAATCCATAGGCAAAATTTTTTTTTATAAGCGTTTAAACAGCGAATATTGACATAAAATTACATGTAAAATATAATATAATGTATAATATTCTAGACCGAATCGTCGCCGTATGCCAAAGTTTTTCGTTTTTCGTCTGTCCGGTTTCGTGTTGTTATTGACGTGTTCGATGCCGTGAAATGGAAAAATGTGAAATATTTATACCCGTTCAGGCATCGACATCTCGTTCTAATTGGTCCGTTATCTTGTTTTGTCTTGATGATGTAAAACGACGTTATTTCCCTGATGCAACAGTTTGTATTATTTTACATCGTCAACATGTTCGTAGCCAATTGGTGGCCCTGAAAAGGACCGTTTTCATCTGAGCTCGTGCTCCGTTACAAAATTAACTCGAAAAGTTCTTCAAATCGGCGCTCACATTTTTTTCTTCCGTTTTTAGCATTAAAATAAACGTATAAAGTTTTATGCCTTACGACCATTCGTTGTACGTGGCAGCCATACCATATTCCACAACATGATGATGAATACCATTCTAACAGTTTGCGTCAAATAACTGGAAGACCTTTACAGATGATCAATATTTTCACTCTCAATCGACATGGTTTGGCGTATCCATATACATGTCACCCGAATGGATTACAATACAGGAACCGTGCTTGATGAATAGACGTTTTACATTTAACAACCCGTGGTTTTAGACGAACTATAACAACTCAAACAAACGAAAACGTTATTGCTGAAGAACATAGTTCTTTTTATTTCTTGATCGTAAAAACCATTTCGTTTGTTAGAACTCAAAATATAATAATGTATACGTGAATATATTATATTTACAAAACTGCTCATTTTCCTATAATACTTCAAACACCACTTATTGTCTTTGCGCGGCAATGAAGAATGACGTTTCGACGTAAGTTATGTACGTATTATTATTTTCATACAAATACGTTTTCTTTTTTCACTTATGCACACTTTAAAAATCCTTGACCTGTACCACAGTCGATTGTTCTCCGGCTACTGTTAACATTGATTTTTAATCCGAAGTATATACGATATAATAACAAAACGTAACGATGTACAAACGACAAAAACGCACTTGATGTACCTCTGTAACAACCGACACGATTGGTAATGGCATACTATACATCGTATATGCAACTGTGTGTGTGTGTGTGTTATGTGGGGAGAAGTAATCTTACGAACTTAAGTTCATTTTTTCATTCAGTGTTTCAGTATATTATAATATGTTATGAAATAACTTCAATAATTTAATAATAAACGTTTTATTTATAATCTTATTTTTATAAAAAAAAAAAGAAAAGCAAAACCATTTGATGTAGAATAATATTCTACTTATATTATTTTTATTACACTTTTGTGGAATTATAGTATCTAAAGTTTAACCCGAATGTTTTCTGCCGAATGTTGTTAAAGTAATCTGTGTCGCGTTGAGCTGTTGCCGCCTCGAGGCAAATTAAAATATGCAAATTACAATTCAAAATTATATTCACCATACTATTAATTACAGCCAGTATCGTATTAACGGATAGGATAAAAGTGTACTATGCAGGGGCGGAACTAGCAGGAGGAAGACGGGGATTCATCCCCAGGCGTAAAATTTTAAAGGGTGTAATTTTTTTATTATATGTATAGATACAGTAAATATATATTTATCTTTCATAACGATAATATGTTTAAGACTCAATAAGTATGATTGTATGCTAATTATTAGAAAAAATTATAGGGATGGATATTTGATACTTTGTTTATAAGGCGTATTTTAACATTTTTCCCGGGCGTAAAATTCCTAGTTCCGCTTCTGGTACTATGCAAGAACAATAAATATTTTAATTATCAAAAAAAAATCGTCAACTAAAAATATATTTGCACATCTAACGGTGCAATGTGCCGATTGCCGAGACAAAATATAACGATTTACTTGTAACCGACTTTTTTTGAGGAAAAAACGTACAGGAATAACGAAAATAGTTTATACGATAACAGTACAACTAGAACTAGTTCTTAGCGCTTATCGCCTTGTAACATTTAGTAGTTGATTGCGGTTTATTCGTGGTATTTATGAACGAAATAATACGTATTATAGTTATACAGACATACAAAAAAAAATTATAATTATATATTTTTTATTTTGTGTTGATCCTCAAAAATTTGCCGCCTCATCAAACATCATAACATTTGCCATCCCGGAGCAATTCCCCGCCCCCTTGTCCTCTGTTAAACGCGGTCCAAGAAGAGTGCGTCCTCGAACTGCCTAAAGTGACACGGAACAATAATAAAAAAATAGCTGGTGCAGTGACGACTGCAGTATATTGTTATAACAATAATATTACATCACAGATACGATTTGTTCATATAATATTTAAATCCAAATAAAATATTGAAATAATAACATCGTGGGGTACGTACTTTTATAACAATATTGAAATATGAAAGTTATTTGTAATTGCAATGCAAACGATACATATCAATTAGAAATTAAGCACGTATATTGTTTAAGCTAAAAATAATAATTTATATTATTATTACCGATTGGTGGAATAAATTAAAAGTTTTTTTTTTTCCAGTTTTTTTGCATTATAGTTATAGTGGGTGGTCCGTGGTTTATTGTTGTTTTTTTAATATGGGTGCCAAAAAATTACAATCGCTAAGTGGATCGTGAATATATACTGCATCTGAACACAGTCATAGTTACTAAAATTTTAATATTTAATTTGTCTATCTGTTTATTTGTTTTATTTTTTGATATTTGATTAAAATTACGATATCAGAACTGATATTATTACCAGAATACAAATTTAAAAATATGGATCTTTGTTTACAGTACATCTATTGCGCGTAGGTAAAATTAAATGTGTTGCAAAAATTTATTTTAAATTTTCATTCTTGTTAATTTTTAAGTTGTAACTGCACTAATAGTTGATTTAAATATAAATTAAATACATATTCATCAATATTATGTTATATAGTATTAAATAATTAATAATACTATGATTTTTTTTTTTTAGCTTTAGAAAGAAATAGTTAAAAAAATACCTTCAAATTACAAAAAATAACCTTTGAAATTTATAAAAATTCTAAATAATAATATATTATTTAGATTTTTAAGTTATTGAAATGTAAACATTTTTATCTAGAAAAGTATCGTTACGGACGAATAAAAAAATAATATGCTAATGTCATCAACATCCGGCCCCTAATTATGATGATCAACGTATATAAATAATATTATAAATTATGAACAGGTAATTATAAAGCCATTTTCAAACAATATTTCACAAATAACTATACACCTAGGGATTAGGAATTTAATGTGCCTTTGTTCGGAATTTTAATGATTTATAATTATCGCGATAATTTTCATGTATTGAAATACAATGGAATTTTTTCAATAATCTATTTATACATGTATTATAATAACTATGGAATGTTTTGAAGTGATCATTTACATTTAATTTTGAAATAATATATATATATATTTAATGCTAGAAGTTAATATTACTATTCCTCTGTAGGTATTTTATATTGTACAACAAAAAATTATATTCTAGCTAGCTTTAGACGTTTAGTTTTTGTGTATACGGCTATACATTGTAACCCAGATTTATATCACCAGCCGACGAGTTTTCCAAAAACGCACGCCATACGTAGTATTTTTGAAAAACTCCAACAGTTTGCAGAAAGGACATAGTAATTATTTTATAATAGATTAAAATATATAAAATATATAAATCATAATGTCTATGTGAACAATTTACACACGGTGATAGATTTTTTTGGTGAATACATAAATTACATGATATTATGATGAATAGCAATTGAAGGATCTCTAAATAAATTATTAGTGTGAAAACCTTGAGTAAAAGCGTGTAAGTTTCGAACTTTTGACGAAAAGGTTGGGATTCCATAGGCCAACGTAAATAATTATTACTAATATTGTAGGATCTGAGCTATCACGTGTGATTCTCTCCATCCTCCCCCATTAATTGCCAGGTATTAAACAACTGACACATTTTTTCTCAAAATTTTTATATGGTTCTCTACAAAATTTTCCATCTAATGGGGTCTGCCTATTAGTATTTTTTTATATATTATTTCAGTAAGTACTCTTTTTCTATGATATTTATATCGACTCTCCATGCGGAGAATGCATTCTCATAATCATTTACACGGGTTTGTCATAGAATTTATGTAGGTCATCATTTTCCCTTCTTTTGTATGTTCCTAACTCTGTATAATACATAGGGCCATAAATGTTTTTTAACACTTTTCTTTCGAATATTTTCAGTTATTATCATCTTTTGCTGACGGCCGTGTTTCACGCACGGTCTTCACATGCACAAGTTATTATTGGTCTCAGATAGCTTGTATGAAGCTAGGTTCAGAACTCTTTTGATAGTAATTTTGAATTTAGTTCCTGACTTACACCATGACAGCGCCGATTACCACCTGCTATCCTTTCGCTTAATTCTCGGTACGTGTCATTTTCATGTACAATTATCCAAGGCGAAAACGATGCGACGAGTTCGTCTCGTTTTGTTGGACCGCGATAAATACAGGCGGCGTGCGAACAACACTGTCGTAATCGTCCCGGACCGCTCCGGTGTCCATGGCCGATGAACAGTGACTCACGGGTACCGGCCGTGCAGGACGGTTTTCTGTTTGTAAACATCGCACGAAGATTAGACACTTCTTCGGGATCTACACGTCCAAGAAGTGTTCACCGCGTGCACGAAAACAACCGGGTACTGTGTTGTCGGTGACGAACGGTGAACCCGGTATCGTTACGAACGATAATCATAACGATAACGAAAACAAAAATAATAATATGTGTGCTCCGTGAATATATTATTTTTACGAGCGTATAGGAAAAACTGCCGGCGAAGAATTTCACGTCAACCGGTGGCACGGACGCGGCGGCGGCGGCGGCGGCGGCGGCGGTCGGACGGCTGTGTACGGAGGGAACGAAAGCGAAGAAACGTCGCCGCCGATCAAATCATGGAACGATATTCCAGAGGCGGCATTCGGTATTTTCAAATAACGAGGCGAATATAATACACACACGCACACACTCATGCGTGTGTTCGGCCGACGAGTATTATATTATGCTATACGTACAATAACATATAAGAATACGATTTTTACGAAAGTGTGCGTGCCCGTATAATAATATATACAACAAAGAAACTCTCCCGACCGCAATCGTCTTCGTCTTCGTCGTCTTCGTCGTCGCCGTTGTCGTCGTCGTCGTCGTCGTCGTCGCCGTACGTCGTACAACAATTTCGCATTTGCATAGCTCGTCGATTTATGAATACCCGTCGCCGCCGTCGCCGCCGCCATCTCTTTGGACAGAAATACGTAGATAAAAAAAAAAAAAAAAACGGAACGAAATACACGCACGCGCACCTACATAAATATATGATAATAACAAATGTGTACATGCGAAACGAGTACACGCCGCCACCGCGTATTCATTCTCTTACGACGAAGCGTACCGTTTCGTTTATTCATTTTAATTAAAAAATAAAAAGGATATACTACTCGTATTGCAATACACCATATATTATAAACAGACACGACGGCGGTCGGCGTCGAGTGACGGACTCGAAACCGTCTTCGGTCCGACAGCGGCGCGGCGCGGGATTACTGCCGCCGCTACGGCCGCCACAGGAGCTGCGACAAACGCGGCAGCGGACCGGGTCGCCGATAGGAAAGCAGATACGGTTGCTACTGCCGACTGTCGGAGAACTTGACGGCGAATACACGACCGAGCGGGAAATTGGTGTGCTGGGACGAAGTGTTGAAAAAAGAAAAAAAATCGATGTCGAAAGCTTTTTATGAAAACGTTTGCGATGAACCGGGCAGCTCTCGGTGATATTCTTCGCGTAACGGCATTGCCCGAAACGTAGCTTAATATTACCTTGACGTAACTGGAACATTCTCCCGTACATTTTCATTGTCGAAACATCGAATTGTAAAATTTTACAAACCAACGTCTTTCACGACCGATGTCGGGCGGATCCGAACATTTCGCCGCGACCGTTTCGCCGTCGGACAATTCGCCACAGACCGTTTCACCGCCGCGACCGCTTCGCCACCGGTCTACTCGCTGTCGGGCTATTCGCTTTATTAAGCATTATCGGTTGATACAACAAAGATATTGTATTTACTATGAACAAATTTATAGTTAGGTACACAGGTAGAAGCGGAACCAGGAATTTTACGCTCGGGAAAAATGTTAAAATTACGCTTTATCATAAACAAATAATCAAATAACCTTTCCTATAATTTTTTCTAATAATTAGCATACAATCATACTTAATGAATTTTAAACAAATTATCATAAAATAGACGAATATATATTTACTGTATACATAAACAATAAAAATTACACCTTATAAAATGTTACGCCCGGGAACGAATTCCCGTCTTCTTCCACTAGTTCCGCCCTTCTACATACGTAGTATTATAGTAAATTAGTAACGTTTAAAATCATGTTTTAAGTCTTAACCAAAAACTGTGGAAATAGTTTAATATTTTTTGAAAATTGTAACTATCGTGATTTTCGAACTAACCGTAGTTCGGGAGATATTGGTTGGCGCTGTATACAAAAAAAAAAAAAAAAAATGTCAAATTGTATGAAAATAATTTATTAAAACATGGGTTATATATATATTTAAATAGATGTTCTATTAGATCAAAAAGTGGTTATTGAAACAGAAATGCGAGAAATTAAGAAAGAAAATGAATCAATTCAGTGGAAATCTGATCGGGAACGAGAAAGGAATTTGATTTATCAGTAATCGCTATTATTAACAAGTGCACTGACAGTAATGGATTGCATTGAAAAACAGTTTCAAATCAATATAATATTTATTCGTTATTTCATTAAACATTTTCTACTATTTTTGTGTGCGGAATTAGGCTTTTGTATAAGCCTGTGCGGTATTTTACTATTTTGTGTGCGGTATTCGATTGTGTTGGTGCGGTAATGAAGAAAGCGCCCTCGATGTCAGTTATAGTTTACTAATTTAACACTGTGATAACTCGAGCAATCCCGACAGCTGTTGTACGTTTCGTTACATGGCTTTTCCAGGAGTTGATTTGAAGAATTCACAGCAAGTTAAACTTCAATTTAAAATATTTCTTTTCTAGCACAAAAGCACGAACGTACTCGACGTGGATGAAAATATTTCCCGCTGTTCATCGTATGCATCCTTTATTTTTCCCTCAGTTGAAATTATGAAGGGGTCAAAACTATGCATTTTTTAAAAATTTTATAAACTCCGAAAGCCCACATTCGAGAAGATTGGTTTGAAATGATCATCGACAATAATATAATAATCTTGAATACTATTATTATTATTGATTTTTTTTTTTTTTTGTTTCCTTTCAAAATAATTATGTTTCTATGTATTATATTACATTTGTTATATTTGTAAAAATCATATCAAATTATCAGCGATTAATCATTTAATTACAAACATATAAACAAAACCTTTTTGAATATTTGAAGCTAAATGTGTTAAGTTTATTTATTTATTTATTTTTTTTTTTTTTGTTTCTGTTAAACAATTATCTACAGACGCAAAGAAGTTTTAAAATTATATTTTGCAATTGTACTATTTTTTATTTTACGAAACGGTGTGGTGTATAATGATCGCCACAGCTGTTATTGTTCAATATATCATAACGAAAGTGGTTTTTTTTACAACACGTTATCACAATATTATTTGACCGGAAACCCTTATGTTACATATTCTCAGTGGGCCGAATAGCACGTTTATCATGTAATATAATGACGTCTACGTATTTTACGCGTATAATTTCCATTATGCTGCGTTTGGTCTTTTGGCGAACTCGCAGCATATACTTATATTATGTAGCATATATAAGTAGATCAACGTGACTTGGTAGCGAACCGAAATCAAAATCCATGTTTTGGGCACTTGGAATAATAATGAGTCGAATATACATTTCGTGTTAACTTACATAGTAGATGATTTTTTCCGATTGATTTCTCCTCACCCCCTCTCTTAACGAGCTTGTAAAGATAAATAACTTAAACCATCTGCAGTCAAATGAGATTGTTTTCGTTCACCGAGATCGTTCTCGGACGCCACGGGCGTCAAACGTGCGTGTCGCGACGTTCATTAATCGGTTAGTGTTGAACTTTGATCGATTTAGCTGCCGTTAGGAAACCGCTTCGGTTGTATAAATGGCACAAAAAAACGTTTAACTGTTCAGTTAAATATATTACCATAAGTACTCGTTTCGGGTTTTCGATTCATGTTTCCGTTGAGTTAAGTCGAAATTCGGTCATAATTATTATTAAAATATTGTGTTGTTCAAATTATGGGCAAAATCATTGAATTTACGGGCCAAACACTTTCAGGACTCAGAATAGTTTTCCGATAATGACTGAATAAAACGTATTAAAAATACAGTATTGCTGTGTGGACCTAACAAATTAAAAGTTTGATAACTTTGAGAACGGATAATGAGTGAGAAAAACGGTATTTCGTTTTTGAATGGAAACTGACCCGTCCCGTGTGCATCACTTAAAGTTTAAGTCTTAAACCAACGCGTAATATTCTGTTGTGCCTACTATACGCGTATCGTTGTGACCGCAACAAACGGTGTAAGCTTTTAACGGACATTTCCTCATCGAAATATTATCATATTATTATTATTATTATTATTATTATTATTAGTATTATCATCATCATCATCGTCACAGTGGGAATACTTGCCCGCCACACACACGCCGCGCACCTGTACCACACACTTGTACCTGTTATATATTGTTCGATACAATGCCGCCGGTTCGTTCCGCCGAGATTCCCCGACAACAATATATAATAATATTTATAATAATAATAATAATAAAAGTATAATAACGTTGTATAAAAAAATGTTAAGCCAACAGATATTATACGCATACACTTGCACATTATAATGTAATATAACGCACATTATAATATGCGTATACACTTGTAAAATGTTCGCGACACAAGAGCGCCCGTAGCGTGAGTACTATCGACGTGACGCGAAAAAAAAAAAATAATAAATAAATAAATAAATAAAAAATAAATAAAAATTCATAAGTACTGAACACTACCCTTTCGCTCGTATTATATCTCGTCATTGTTCTGCGCGTTACCACGGCAAAACTGCGAATCCGTATTTGTTCATTTTTGTTATTTTTATTTTTTCCCTGCGTTGAAAGGTTTCTTCGTCGTGACTACAACAACCACTGCTGCGGTCCTGTGCACCGAAAAGTGAGAGAACACTATGTTGTCGGTACTGCGTAAAAGTCGATCGCAAAATATCTTCTCCACGTGTATACTTATCCCGTTGTAAATGCGTTCATCGCGAAAATCATTTCGCACGAGTCGAACATTAAAGACGTACCCGACGGCGGCTCAAATAAACATCGATCGACGGCATAAACGTATCTCGACAATAGTCAATGATCGTAGGACGTCATCGGGGAATAATCGAACACAGTCTTGGGTGTCAGCGGCATTTATACACGACACCTATCGACTTATCGAAAACTCCGGATCGCCCGGCGAAACATAAGCGGCCCTTAGTGTTGATATAGAGCGACTTGCACAAGTCCGTGACCGGCGAGGCTTTCTACTCCCGATTAATGAACTGTTTAACACAATGATATCCATCATACTCCCAACCAGTGTATTTTGATTGCGCCTATTCAAGTCCGATACCGCCCGCCGCGCGATCCGGAATCATAAACCCTTTTATAATGTATCAAAATTAAAATATAATAAAGGGCCTGATACCAACAAACTTATTTGTGTATTATTAACTAAATCGGGGTTCTGGAAACCCCGTACGCGTTGGTTTTTTTTTTTCGAAACGTTTAACGAACGACGTTGACCCGCGAGATCGCGTCAATCCGCGGCAATGCATGTGCGCAATGCAGGTACACACGAGTAGTTGTCACATAACAAAGCGACGCAGAAAATAAACGTACACAAATGAGGGTAAGCGGGTGTAATAAAATAACGACAACGAATATTATGTAGTAATAATTATCTCGTCCGTTTCACGCGATTTGTACGTATTATTTCGACACGTACAACAATAATAATAAAAACTCTCGCGTTCGTCCGATTATAAATAAATGTATTATTACGTACCTACATGGTATAATGGTCGTTATAAAACAGCTAAATAATTAAATACGATCTTATGCGCGTGTATACATATATATATATATATATATAATGTAGGGTCGATGATACCATAATCCCGAAACTGGAAACCTGTACACGCGGCTTCGGCAGCAGTAGATATGCCAGTGCGTGTATGACAAAGTACGTTATGGCCGCGCTGCGACGAGTTATGATGAGAATCGTGCCATCTTGAGAAAATAACAACATTGTTCAGAGAATATCTTCGGAATACGGATGTAAAAAATATAAAATAAAACCATCGGCAATAAATAAGATACATATATATATATAATTATATGTGTGCGTGTGTATATGTGTACATTTGTATATAAATATAAGAGACGTATATTAATATTATATTTATTAGTATTCAGTCGCTTTTTGTATACACTTGCATTAGTACGCGGTGTTTTATTTTATTTTATTTTTTCAACCAGACAAATTCCGTATTATCATCTGCGCAGAATTTACACGATGTATAATAATACACACACACATCCGCATGTATATTTATACTTGTGTTTTATAATTTTATATTGCTTGCGTTACACTTCGTATACACCTATCCAAACCGTAAAAAAATTCGTATAGAAAATTCTTTGGGCTGAACGCAAATGAGAAGACTTTCACAACCGGAGCTGGGACTCCGATGTCTAAACAATTTGTTTAAAAGTATTAATAGTATTGTTTAAGAACTATTTACTGCGTTGAAAACGTTTTTTTCGACTTTTTTTTTTATACAATTACAAATTCACTTATATGGCATTTTATACTGCACCGTTGAACGCTGATCCCTTTATATGGAAGAAGACGATGATCTGCGACGTTTTATAAATTATTACACTTTTAACTGTATTATTATTATTATTATTATTAATATTTGAACCCGTCCTTTGGTAGTTGTTTTTTAAATGCACAAAAAGTGTCTAAATTTGTTTTCTATCTGTGTGATTATAAGCAATGAAAATATTATACAGAATTTATGAAAAAGTAATCATGTTTCGGTTGACGAATAATTATAATCGTATCGTTCGATAAATCGTATTGTCTTTCGTCTTGATATATATTTATATCTTATTATATACAAAAAGGTACATGCAGAAGTATTTTAATTCACTATCCAAACAGATAGATACCGTTTCGGATAGAATTCGTGAAAATGATTTTTAACCGTTGAGAATTCAATAAAAAATATTCAAAATAAAGGCGATGGTAAAATATAAAAAAAAAAACCACGACGCCAAAATAACTTACACCGCCCATGTAAATCGTCCGGGTACGGATCGCATTTTAACAAAAAATAGGGGAAAAAATTACAACGCGAAACGTGTCGAAATCGGTATCGCTGTGTTCCGACATCGGTTCGGGGGGGGGGGGGGGGGGGGGGAATATTTAAACGGAGAAACTCTGCTATTATTGCATCGGGACCGCGACGATGACGACGACACGCTAAAATATAATAATCGCGTTCCGAGCGTTTCCACCTCCCATTTTCCGGCAGTCGTGCGCAAGATATTTAAATGACGGCATGATATTATTATTATTATTATTATTATTATTATTATCATTATTATTATGATGGGCGTGTACATGTTGTTTTGCTCATGTTGCGCACAAGTACTCATGGCGAGACCGAAGACGACATGGCCGCTGAATAAGAGCAAGAAAAAAATTAACTAACAGAACAGGAAACGATGAGTTCGGGTTTCCATACAGTCCGAATAAAATATTTTATTTTTCGCGACGGGCAACCTAGACCCCGACACCTTCTGCAATCGAGAAGAAAATAAAGAGACAGAGCGAGATAGAGACTCGACGTCGACTCCCCCGATGCGGTCAGTTATCTTTATTATGATTTGGGGTTTTCGCGCAAAATCTTGTTTTCCAATGCGTTACCACGACAATTTTATTTTTTGTCCCTCATGTGTAGTACAGCTATTAACTGGTTTATGACGCTTTTTGAAAAGTCAACGCACTGTTTGGCCACACGACCTGTACACGCGTATACGGTTTTCCTCAGTTCCCACACGAAACACTAACGGTCACGTAATTGATATGATAAATTCCGTCACGAAAATAAAATAAAAATTATATTTACCGGTACGTAAGTTTCTATACACGGATAGAAGTACAAATTTTAAACTTCCTACGCTGCGTCAAAACTAAATGCGTTACTTTCCGAACCGTACAGACAACGCTTTGATTACTATTACTTCCATACGTATTATATGTTAGCTTAAAATTGGATGACGTACCGGTACATAATTTCATCGCGACCGAAATTCACGTATCCACGTGCCCCCACGGATTATTTTTATCCGTTTTACTCGTATGAGAATGTATGTTCCTCCAATAAACGTACACCAGCTGTTAACCCGTGAGTTGCCAGTGGAGTATAACTGTGGTTCTAATTTCGGGGGCGCTACCATCAGTCCCATCCACACTCCCCGTCGACATTACGAGTACGAGTGACCAATATTACTTATATCGTGCCAATATTATACTTACAATATCATTGTTAGAAATAATATATTAACACGTTTTATTTTTGTATTATAGTATTTTATCGTATTCAAATTTAAAGTGGCAAATATAATTGCCTACCAATATTGGCAAATGTGTTCAATATTTCGTCTGGACCAATGCTGTTAACTATAGATATATTTTTAATTTACAACGACATTGGTGGGGAATGTTTAAACACCCCTTAGCGCAATAACGCTGAAGTCCCTATTCGGCGGATCACGTGTACATGTTATTACGTGCGCATCGCTGTTTAACAATCGGTTACGTTTGACGTACCGTTCCGTACGTACAGTGTGTTTTATCAATGATTACAAATTATGCTATTATTTCGACGATCAGTGGCACCGTCGCATCGGCTGCATGCGGCCCACAGAACGAATGCGTCCTGTGCAATGGATTTCGATTGTTTAGGAACGTCCTTTGTACTTTTAAAGGCAGACGTGTTCAAGACGTTCGCACAACGGTCCGCGCGAATGGATATATTGAATTTCCGATATGAAATCGTATTACCTATCATTTACTCCGCCGAAATCTGTCTCGACGATTGTCAACCGAAACGTATTAGTTAGTCATAAAACTGTACGGCGTAGAAAAATGTACGCACATGTTATACTCCGCGTAATGACTAAAGATAAATAAATCGTTTACAAATTTTTTTTTCTCAAAATTTCAGAAAACGTGTTTTACGGTTGTCAATCAGTTTTCAAACGATACAATATACTTGAACCGAAGGAACGTACGAGAAACTAGAAAAACACTACAGAATACTGCAAAAATTGTCAAGTTTATTACATTCAAAGAAAAATTATTCAAAATTAAAATTTGGGATTACCTGCAGTTTTTGGGTTTAAGTGCAAAAATAAAAATCGAAGTTCGGATCATTAATCACCGCTGTTCAATAGGTTACAAATAATATCACGCATGTAGTACCTACCTCTTATACCAATTTTATCATAATTCAACTTTGGTTGAAAATAAATATTGTTACGACCGGTTAGCGTTCATAGTATATACTTAACGCACCGATATTGGATCGAACACTTTATTTACATTACATTATATATATATATAATATACAGAGAATAACGAGCTTAAGAGTTTTCCCATTATGCTCAAAACCAAGCCGCTGCAAGCTGACAATATTTGTATACGTACCGACAAATTTACTATGTGCAGTACAACGTATCATGTATATAAATAATATATAACGTAGTATTTGTTCAAAATGTTTTATTTTTTATTTTACTTTTTCATGGTAAAAATACTGCTATTCGATGTTTTTTCGTTACCATAAAAGGTATACTATGTTTATACACACGTGTAGGGGTTATTTAAAACACGGTTCGAATCGTTTTCGTCTGTAGTTCATGTTTTCCGGACTATTCAAAATGAAAATTTTTTACGTCATCGTAATTTTCTGTCAAGCAAAAAACAAACATATAACTTCATTGCTGCCGATTCGGTCGTATACATCTGTGCAATTCGCCCAGACTAAAATGTGAATCAAAACGAGTAGACGTTTTACGTTCTAGAGCGTACAACTCGAAATAATTGCGACTGTTTAATAATTTGCATCCAGAAGCACTCCGAGCACAATGAAATTGTAGTGCGTGTGATTCGAACCCAATTAAATATGAAAAGTTGACTGTTAAAAAATCAATGATATTGCAACGTTATTCGTCGACTATTATAGTTATTGTCGACGATATTGTAGTCGATAAGTTGAGATTTACAAAACAATAACCAATAATCTGTAATAAGTTGATCGGAAGATCTATTATAATATTTTAGACGGATTTCTAAAATGTCTATTTGCACACACACACACACGGTCATCGGACTGTCCGTACATAATACCTTCACACATTGAGTTGCGCGTTCAACATCAGCACGACGGCAGCAATGACAGTAGCCTCCGCTGTACACGACACGGAGAGAGAGAGAGAGAGAAAGAGAGAATGAGTGAGAGATGAAAAGAGATGAAGAAAGAGATAAATAGTTAGGTAAACACGCGGCAGACATTGTGGCGCGCACAAAAAGAGAGACAGAAAAAAAAGAAGGAAAATAAAACTAAGGAAAAAAAAAAATACAATACCAAAGCCCAACGACGACGACGACGACCATAATCGTCGTGCCAGTCACCGCCGCCGCCTCGCTGTCTGCGTCTATTATATATTATGTGCTCGGACGTGTGTATGTGTGTGAATGTGTGCGAGTTCATACGCACAGAAAAGTGGACTTGGAGGCAAGAATCGCGTACTTGAGCACACGTAGGTACCTATATGCAGCGCGATTTTCCTAAACTTGTTTCTACACGCTTTTCGTTGAAATAAAATTAATTCACCCGTCCCCCTTCGAAAAAAGTTTTTTTTGGCACCGGATGTAAGATTCAATAGAAAACACACTATTCACCGCGCAAACCCAAATGCTGAAATGTACACGCAAATACTCACCCTTAGTCTAAAATATCGGGTGAATTCGGTAGGCAAGTAATAACAATTCGCCCGAAATCGTGAATAATACAGTACGACCCGTGATACTGCGAGCGCGGTCGATCCGTCATCCGTGTCGGGCACATGCACTTTTTGCGGGCTCTTTCGCCGTTGATTCTCGCTGAAGTCCTGAAGAAAATCAAAACGTGATTTTTTTTTTTATTTCCTCGAACCTCTCTTGACTTGGTCCGAGTTCACGCGGTTTTCAGAAATCAAAAGGACGGATCGCGTAAACAAATGACTGTTTCGTGATCGATATTGTTATTCTTATTCGGTTCATAAATCATTTTGGACTACGCGCGATAATACGGAGAACCCATTCGAGTGAAAAGAAGTAAAGAAAGAAAGTGGTCGACTACCTGACCGGGGACTTGACAGCCGATTCCACGCGTTCGGGGCCCCGATCTACGCACGGATGGACGTCACCGTTCGCGGGTGCATATAATTTATCGTTTTTTCTACCGAACCGTTGTGCAGCGCTACTCGCGATGACGTGTTTCGCACTTCCGATGTACGATGGGACCGCTATTATATTCGACACGCTCACAAAAATAAAAACACAAGTCGATAGACTAAAAATCCAACGGCTCTGCCAGACCGGCGGCTCTCCTCCGCCCCTCCGCATTGAACCCGTTTCTGTGTTTGTTTACGTCGTTAATTTTTAGATAGCCATAGAGTCCCGTATTGGTTTTACGATTTATTCCGGTTTACATCCCCTCCCCACCGTCTGGACTGTACATAAAAGAATCTCAAAACGATCGTGCGGATCGTTTACTGCTATATTTATATGCATATGAACCAAACGCATAGATTTTTATTTCAAACGGTTTGTCGCTTTTCGAATTTCGTTTTGCGAAAAAGGCCTACTACGTCGGAATCCAAAATAAAGGAACGTATTTCCGGAATGATTTCTCGGACGGGATGATAACTGAACAATATTATTTATTGTCGACTTCCAAGTATAGAGATGAGTACGACAGACCGCGCAGGAATTGCTATCTGCTATTTTTGTCCCTTGATCGTTTTCAACGGTTTGTTAGACTCGCTATAATATGGTATTCACTCAAAATATCTACGTTCAAAGAAATCCTGTTTTGAAATGGTATAAATAAAAAATTCCAAGGACAACAAATGAAACGAGTACAAGTCTACGGATAATATATATATATATATATATTATATTTATGTATTTAGAAATAATAAATCTTTAATGTTTGCTTCATTTCAGATAAATTGAATTTGAGTTCTTTTTAAACATCTACATCGGACCGTCTTTTCAAATAAATTACAGACTTACTACTCGTATGTAAACCATATATATGTAGCATTATACTGTAATGTTATAGTAAAGATAAGCTTGCAGTACATTTTACACGTACTTTAATACGCAGGTAAAAATACTTTGCGAAAAACATTGTTTTCGATTAGTCGCAACTATGGGAAACTGTGAGAAACTGTCATATTTCGAATATGAATAGTTGAAATTAATTATACTCAGATAGCACCTTTAAATAATTTTTAAACCGTTTGTGAATAATACTTAACGAGATAGAAAAAAGTGTTCGTCGCGAATGAACAACGAACATTTTAAGTTGTATAGCAGAAATCCAATCGCTCAACAGCAATATCCTTTATTATGTGTGCGTGTTATTTTTATGCGTAGATGCATAAGAGAAGCACGTTAAATTCAAAACGTTGGATTCATAAAAGGACATTATCATGATTGTCTACCGATTTTTTACTCTTTTTATAGAGTGAGATCAAAGCCAGATGCTTCGATCTAGGATTGTTCGTAACGTATAACAATGAAAAACGATATTCATTCGAGGAGCGCTTTTGAAGTCACCAAAAAAAAAACGGCCTATTATCTTCAAAGTGCAAGTGCGCGCGGAAAGTGTGGCAGTCTTGACACATGCCCGGGAAATATTATACATAACATTATGATAATACGAGTACAGCGTTGGTCGTCGAATTCGATTTCGCGAAACAATACCAAATGCTCGGACAGTACCGAGCTTAACGGATACGGAGTAGGGGGGAGGGAAGGAAACAGAGGACGTGATGAGAGATGAGTGGGTGGCGGCGAGGAGTTGTGCCGGCTTCTCGTGGAAGGTCAGCTTGTACGCAATACGCGCAGACGACAATCAGACAATCGTCGTGTTACCACTGTTCGCCTAAATCTGAAATCGCTGAATCTCCAACGGTAACCTAACCTGCGGCAGCCGGGAGACATATGGCGCGGCGTTGGGTAACGAAGGTTCTTCATTATAATAATTTCTATCATCATCGCCATCATCGTTATTATTAACTCCGTACACCGTCTGTTTTCGGAGATCGATCACGCACGCGTTCACATGGCCATCTATTCGAACGGTGTACAGTCCGTCGGATGAGATTTTTTGTTGTTGTTTTGTTTTCGTTATTCCCATCGCTTGTCTTCGGACAGAAACGCGTTATGGCGATCCGATTATGTGCAATAACATGCGAAACGTACGCGGACAACACTGCACAAGTGTAATCCACAAACACGTCTCCTGTACGAAAGCGAACCGATCGGGTCAGCTCGGGTCGGTTTATGGTCAGGTCAGTGCGCGTTCGGCACACCGTAAAAGTTTTGGACTTGCCGATGGAAAAATAACGCGCCCCGGTGTTCGATCGCGCGCGTCCCAACGATGCATTTTTTCTCCCACGCACCGAATGCACTACTTGTACTCGTAGACGCGATCTCGTTATCTCGAGCCATATCCTATCCTCCAGGCATTCGTTCGCGAAAAATATTAACACGAAGTACACTATAAGGGTTAAGGTGATTTGGTTTTTTCTTCCACTGCCCCCCCCCCCCCCCCCCCTCACGCGGTGAGACTCGAGCGATTGGAATTTCGGTCAAGGGAGAGGTGATAAGTGTTCCCAAACAGAAAAATAAACCGGAAAAGGAATAGGCAAAAACCTTTGATTTCCGTGTGGTTTCAATAACTTTACTTCTGTATGACTTTAGAGAACTTACGAAAGCGAGTCCGTTCAATTATAATAACGACCTTTTTATTTATTTATTTTGTGTTTATTTTTAATTTCTGTCCTCTAATGTTTCCAATGTTATTTTTAATGTTTATTTTAATTACTTAGGATTTTTACCAGTACGGCCAATTTTACCACTAAGAGGTATGGACTATTACACTTGAGATATTCTTTTATTATAACTATAATTAAACGTAATTACATACGGCCAATAATGTATTATTGTTAAAAGCGACAAGAAGCTTTTCTCCAGCAAAACCTGTCCTGTACGCGTCATTTCAAAAGCTTCAACTGCCCGTCACGAGACGCCGATCTCCAGGAGGACCCTTCCGAGCTGGTCGTCGATTTGACGTGTTTTATTGGGGTTTCTTTTTTCGTACGATATTCCGCGACGTTGTAAAATCAACCAAGGGATTCGATGGACCAAACCGCACGTGGCGGCGATCCGTTTTCGTTCTTCCAGGCCGACCCGTCCCGTCCGGCAAGGCCGTGGAACCGCAGACGTCATAGGCGCGTTATCCTCGTGGCATCCGAGCCGTTCAACAGACGCACGTACACGTTGTTGTTTACCGCATTGTTGCCACGCGCATTCGTCGGGCCAACACGCAGCACAGCGCTTTCCTTCTCCGTTATTATTTATTGTAATTTCCCCCCTCCCCCCGCCAGTTTCGCGCGTCATATACCTTTACGGGACGGTACCGTACGCGCAAGCTTACACGTGCGCACATGTTTGCACACGCGTGGTACGCGTTCGCGATTTTCGCGGTCGTGCCCGCTGCGGAGGTCGTGACACGCGTTGCAAGTACGATCGGCCGTCTGCGACGACGGAGTGTGCGCACATAAATGTATAAAAACAGTATATAGATAACGTTCGGTCGAGTGTTCTCTCGTTGCAGATCGATATCTATTAATTAAAGACATCGTGCGGGGGGAGGGGGTTCGGTCGAGAAGGGAAAAAAGACGGTCCGGCCGAGTGCGGAATCTTGTTTCCGTCTAAACACCGCGCACACGACGAGACCGTACACGTGCACACACGCGCATCAGCAAAGGCGAAGGATACACCGGGCACGTATAAATGTATATATATGTATATACATGTGATAAAATATTCGAGATGTATTATCCATTAGCGGTCGTCGTCATTGTTCGGACGTTTCGGCCATGCGACCGGTGTTGACCATCTTCCAGACAAATAATCCTATCCAGTAATATTACGGCAATATCCTATCCTACGCCTTGGTGTATCGTGTTTTCGCGTGGAAACCGTAACGCATAATTATTCCATTTCGACGACGTTTCAAATCCCGTACAGCCATCGTTTTGTGAACACTACACCGAAACCCGCGGAACACTATGATCAACTCTATGTGGTCTACGATATAAATCATGTTGGAGTGAAACTTGAAACGTGTGACCCAATAAGGACAGGATAATAAAGTAATGCAGAGACAAAGTACCGATAGTAGTTCGTATTGACGAGAATATTTTCGTTGTGCGTTGACAACCTGGAACTATTTCGATCGAGAATAAGTAGAAAAATATTTTCGTTCGACCTATACCACATCTTAAAATTATAATTACTTGGAGTGTTAATCGAAAAGAAAATTATGCTCTTATTGTTTTCATTATGTTTTCTTCATTGCAATAACAAAAACATCATGTCATAAGACAACAATAATTTTATGAAAAATAAAATCGGTTGGTTTTAAAAAATGTGCTATAATGGAGTGGATCCAAAATATCTACGAAGTGATCGGTTTTGGTAAGAAGATACATGACGGTATTTAGACCTGTTTGGAGTACGCGCTTGGATACTGGATCTCGCCTAGAATAGAGAGGAGTGGATGGAATCGATCGCAGTAAAGAAATAAGTAGATGGATTGTCTGGGTATCGCTAAAATAAATAATAATAATGTTACGGAATCGAACGAGTGCAACGTCGATTTTTTAAAAAAAAAAAACGATAACGTGACTTTTATTTTTCCTATCTCTCTCTCTTTCTTTCTCTGGCAGCCGTAAACAATAATTAATTTGATGAAAAATTATAACGTGTACATACTTTTTTCAATTATCCCGTTCTAGAGACGGTATACACTGAAAATGAATAATAATAATAATAATAGTAATAAGCAGGCACAAACTTACACAGAAAATTACACATACACACTTGATGAGATCTAATTGACCGTCGTTTAAGCGCCAAGAAAATAACATAACATACACGTGTAAACTATATAAATTGAAATTTGAACTGCCGGGTGAAACGAAATAAAGAAGCACATCTGCTAATATAATAAAATATGTAATACGTTATTATCTCGGCATCGGCTATTTAACGGCGGTTTTACGTTTTTCGTCGGTGTTACGTAAGCATTTTTTTCCCGGGCATGTAACGAACGCGTACCTGACATTATTGTATTAAAAGTTTTTATTTTTCTTGCGTCGCAATGTTACAAATAACGTTTTATTTACGTGCCAGCGGTGCGGATTTTTACGATTCCAACATCAATATATTAGTGTGTACCGCCCATGTACCTATACCGAGTTACTCGTTTTGCGCGTCGTCTAGAGAGAGAGAGAAAAAACGCACGAAGATCAACAGTTATAATTTTCGTAAAAATTAAACGCATACGGCTGCTGTTGATCGCAATCGCGCCACGGTCGAACTGTCGGAAAAAATTATCACTCTCACCTTTTTTTTTTGTGGGAGAATTAGGTGTGAGGGCTATGCTACCTGTGCCATAATACAACAAATCGACTAGAGCTCGTGTCTTCAAGCGTTTGCCCATTTGTCTTGACAAGTTCTAGAGTGTTCTCAGCAAATTATAATTTCGTTTCCGATATGGTTATGGAGTGAAATACGAAATTGTTTGTCGTACATTTTAGCAAATTTCGGAGTTTAGATCAAATTTAATAATTGTTATGTTATAACGCTGTTATTTACGCATATATGTATTGTGATGCCAATGTAGACAAACGTTAATAATATAATTTTTTAAATAGGTATTATTCTGTACGTAAACGAATGATTATTTTTGTATTGTTCATATTGTAATACGCATTATGCAACTAGATTAGGTACTTATGATATGTATTTTTTCAATGTTTATTTTTGCAATATTTTAAAATTGTTAATGTATATTGAAGCACTTGTAGGAATGTTTTTAATACATGCATACCATTGTGTCTATCATAACATTATTAAAGCAGCGAATTACGAGCAACATTATCATTATACACAGTGTTGCGATCTTGCAATGATGATTTTTCTCGTGACCACGTCGTTTTGTTCCCAGGTGTCGATAATGCATTTTGACGTCTTAAATGATTTTTAATATTTCTTTTACTTAACCGAAAAATAGTTTATCAAACATAATAGTGCTTTGATCATACTTAATCTCGTATTCTGATAAGTTTTTTCATATAACCTAATACACTATTTTACTGTAATCTTAACTAAAAAAAAAAATCAAGATATTAATGAAATTAAAAGCTGAAACATTTTCTGAAGGGTTAACTCAACGAAATGGCCAAATATTTCGCATTTTGTCACAACACAATCATGTAATTAAAATATGATTATTTTTGGTCGATATACTTGTGAATCGTTTACAAATATAATATA
Source organism: Sipha maydis (assembly GCA_034509805.1). Classification (NCBI taxonomy): domain Eukaryota; kingdom Metazoa; phylum Arthropoda; class Insecta; order Hemiptera; family Aphididae; genus Sipha; species Sipha maydis. The sequence goes on along the minus strand of JASXSY010001219.1, from coordinate 28,753 downwards.
ATTTCAATAGCCTCATATGAGTTATATAACTCCACGAGAAACCAGAATGGGTATAGTTTAGTGTAGTTGTCAGACACCTTGTATAAATGCGCAGGTCGTTCAAATGTAACGTAACGTTTCCCGGCTTTCGGCCATTACGGCGGTGACGTTATATTACTTCAAAATACTATAAACGCGTATCAGTAGACCGAGAGTCGCATTTTACTATATAAAGTTCCTGCAGTTTGATGCTTTGTATGAGGGAACCATGATGAAATGCACTTTTACTCGGCAACTGATTTTTACTTAAGTTAAAAGGAACTAATCAAATAAATAGAAAACATAGGCTACACAATAAATATAACGTTACTTTGTAAAACAAGAAAAACATTTATGTTTTATAGAATAAGCACATGGATATACACAAGAACAAATATTCTCAACGTGAGACTAAGTACAAAAAAAATGGTAGAAATATTTGTCTCCGTTAAATAATATTAATTATTATTTTTAAATTTAATTTATTAATTCGTCGAATGCATGATGTGACAGATTTTTCCGTTCGGAATTATTATCGGTTACGATTATTTGGCTACTTGAAACGAATAAGAGTGTTGAAAATCTATTACGAAAATGTTTAAAATGATCGTTCTAAACGGAAACTATACTATAATATAACGAACACGTTAAAAAAATAAAAACAAAAATGGAAACCGTATTTATGAATCCAAAAACTAAATATAAAAACGATTATAAAGAACGGTATGATTTTCTGTTTGAGTGAGTACCGAAAAATGTGAATAAATGAAAAAAATTTAAAAATGAATTAGAAAGTTATACAGTTGATCGCCGCGCGGGTTATCGTTGATAAAATACTCGAAACAATCGGTGTACTCGCATCGTAATAAAACTATGATACATTTACAGGAACACGACGTGCTATGGGTTTATAAAAACGGAATCATTGATAACAAACCATAGTATCGGCAAACAGAAATTCATCGGAATTTAAAGTGTTTTTTTCCCCCCTTTACCTCCATTCACCGGACCTATTGGTTCTGTAAGTCAGTATGCATATAATCTTATCGAATAATTCCATAAATTTGTACGAAATCGTAACAGTACGCTGTTTTTTGCGGACTAAAATCTTTATTACCAACAGTTGTTTAATAATTACTGCAGCGCATTAAAAGTCGCGACGATAAAAATTCATAACAACAATTAAGACCAATATCGGGTAAATATTATGGAATTATATAGTACATTACGATCGATTGTACAACACGATTTACTATTATATCGGCTGCACACCCAAACAATATTGCTCACTCGTGCACGTTTGTGCTTGCGTATACCGTAAACAGTATTTTTCATTTCGTCGGTTTACATTGCAGTATAAAATTACTATGAAATATGATGCCGTTGCATTTGAAATTTGCGTATTTTCAATCACGTTAAATCAGACCGGCACCCGTAAGCGAATCATAATAATGCACTCATTAATTATGTACACACACACACACACACACACGTACGAGCACGCACGTCGAAATATTATTGGTTTCGATAAAATACGATAGTGTGACGCAGCACTATTAACCAGCGGAGAAGCGGTGAGGCTGAAAGCATAATATAAATCTAATATGTAAAACAATCGTGCTGGAGATGATTTTGATTTAAGCTCGATAATTCTTTTTTTCTTATTTATAGCGATCGAAAATCAGAAGCGTCTCTTTACGGTGACATTTTGGAAAAACGAACTGACACGATAGGAATGCGTATTTTCCCTTACGAACAGAGGGGAATCGTTACACGCGAGTGTAATAATAATCTGTGCCTACACGTCACCGCTTTAGTTCGTAAGTTCACTCGCTGGACTTGGTTTTTATTTATTTATTTTCTTCGATACTTTCATCTTGAAACGCACTTCTGATCGGTGCAGCACGCACTCAGGGCAATCGTAACCGTTTCACGTGCGCACATTCAAGTGTTCGCCAGAAACAAAAAAAAAGAAATGTTTGAATAGAAATAAAAAAAAAAAGAATTAGAAAGACGGGGCTGTACCATCAATGTTCGAGTTCGTAAAAAAAAAAAAGTGTACAGCGAGTAAGTTTATACTACAGTAGTACATTATAAAGTAAATCGAACGTCGCAAGACGACAGCACGGACCAAGGGCAGCGGCAAACGAGGGGAAAACATTTTCGAACAAAATAATAATATATTTAAAGCATTTTCGTTGTACCAGACGTTGAGTGAGTATTCCTTCAATCATTCCTCCGCTCACGTAATCGGCTGCGGTCGGTTCGACGGTATACCGTACAACCGTGTTTTTCAACTCTAGATTGCAATGATGTAAACGATTGCTCGTTGTAAATCCATTAAATTCGCTTCTTACAGGATTGTCGATGTTCATTGTTTTTGACGTATTAAAAAAAAAAAAAAAAAAACAAAAAAGCATTGATACCGCGCCTTTACCGTCATAACAACGTTTGCATCAGTGTTATGTAGTCGCAACGAACATTTGGACTAGTACCTAATCATCCAAATGCGTAAGGAAATCCTATTTCTGCGCAGTCAATGATTTTACACAAGTGGGCAAGATAGAAAAAAAAATAATGTCAAATGGGTTTGGAAATGGGTTACGTTTGATTACGTTATGTAGATGATTTTTGTTAAAATAGCTGACGATTTTTCCGTCATCAAAGCTTATCAAATCTAATGATATATAAATATTATCTTATTTAATATCATTAATTATTATATTATTTCATTTTTTGTACAACTAATTATAAGATTAAAATATCTTAGGATCCAGTGTAAAGGTCATAATAATATATGACATAATAGTAATACGCTTAATCTTCGTACCGCTCAGATTATATGTACATATATGTTATCGGCAAAGAGGTAAATTAAGGAATTAACGTAAATGTCGAGCGAATAACGACATTTCCAACCAAATTAGACATTATACAACATCGACTAGGAAGTAACGTTAATGTTCATTATTTCCAGTTATGTATTTAGAAATATTGCCTAGGTAATGACGATAATTTCGTGCAGTTTCAGATATAATTGAAAAAAAAAATGTTAAATCAATTATTTGTTTGTTGAATTAGAAACGGCCTTGCGTTGTAAAATGAATTTAATAAATTAAAAATGTTACCGTTCAAGAGGCTTCTGGCTATAGAATCACAGGATTACAAAGATATACTATATTAGATACATTTGTAAAATAGGATGTAAAACTAATAGAATTGCTTTTAAAAGAATAAATATTTTATGCAATTAAAAGTGCCACGATATAATTAATTGTAAAAACAATAATCATGTATAATTTATCTTTTATTTATAAACTTCTCGTCTAATTTAAATATCTCCCATAAATTATCAACCCTGTCAATCAGTGATTAGATATTAAAGTAATTTCCTAGTCTTAGTTGTAAATGTATTAACAAAATATTTGATTTTTATACATTTCTTACGTTGTCAGTTATTGCATAGGCATGAATAAGCATTTACGTTATTACCTAATTTATATAATTGACGGTTACATATACGCATAAGATTATATTATTAATCAAATTACTATTATACAACTAATAATAACTTATACGTACGATACATGACACGACTAATTTTTTAATTATATTTTATCGACAAATGAACGTAAACCAAGGACTGCGGAGAAAATAAAAAAATATCACTAATTTTAATCGCACACTCTTTCAATTAGTACCAAGTCTATAGTACTGGAGCAGTCAGGTTTCGGTCGTCAACAAATCGTAGACAGCAGTGTTTATGCTACAGTGGTCTCACGGGATGTCGTGGTCCAATAACCTTAGAATATTATTTGTTAATATTTTCCAACGAAACGCTCAAGTGTAGTTTTGCGTTTGTGAAAACCACGAATGCTCGTCAACGAACCAAATGCACGACGATGATGTGCCGAAACGGAAACACGTGTTCAGCAACTTACACGTCAGACAATTGTATCATTAGTTGTATGAAGTTATAAGTGGGTTGAACATATGTTGAATAAAAAAACTTCACTGTACATCATGGTTTTTATTATTTTTAGAAAAACTAAATTAAAAGAAGAAAACTCTGTGAATATTATACAAGTACAGCAGTATAATTGCAATACTTATCCGAACAAACGGCAAACATTTATAATATTTTCTTGGGGTGTATAAATAACGCATTGTTGAATGTCTGGGAGAGTTTGGGCGAAACCATTTTCGGTCTAAACGAGTCTTTCTTTCATCCGTCAGCGTATCATTCGGCCATTCCATAAAGTTCATCTATGACCTATGCATCGGTCGTCAATCATAACATTTTTGTAATACGAGTATGTAGTGAGTTTCGAGAAAGACAATATTTTCGTAATAATAATGTTGTGGTTAAATTTACTCGTATCTTCTTATACTCGTATCTACTATTTATCTTTGTTATTTTTTTCCTTCTCTAGTTAATCTACGCAAGCACAACGAACGGTTAAAAAATGATGACCGAACGCGCAATCGCCCTCTTGCTCGCGGTGCGGAAAGTTTACCGGTTTTTTGCAATCGGGACAGTCGACCGCAAACGGTTAAGGCAATGCTACACGATGCTTACAATGCCTTCGAATGTTAGCCATGTCGATAGTTCGCTACATTGTTCACCGGTAATCCATACGTCCAGTGACAAACGTCTGTGTCCAACGTTGGCGTTGAAATAATTCCTGCTGAAAGTCGGTATTTTCGACCCGCGTCAATGGAGTGCCAAAACGTTGAAAGCAATTCGCAACTAGTGTTCGGCAAACGGCGTGTACACTCCTATATCCAGTCTTGAATTACCTTTATCCAATCTGTTTAAAGACAACATCCTTGCACGTTTTTCTAATGTCTTTTCTGAATTGACAACTTACTGCAAGACGGTAAAATTACAATAGCAGTAAATGCAATCACGTCATTCATTTTCTTTTTTACTACTTACGTTCAAGTTAAATGAAGTTTTAAAGTGTGCGTGCGAATTCACACGCACATTCGCACCGGAGGAAAGTATGCGTCCAACATCCCAACATGACGCTGGAACCAACCCCTCCCCATCCGATCTCCCTCTATGCGTTGGAACCGACGTTGTGTAGCAACTAGTCGGCGGCGTCCCGCGGAAAAGCGGCTCGACAGACGTTCACGCGTCGACAGGACGGTCCGGTGTCCGCGATCCGATGACATTACAACACATGCCATTAGCGGGTTCGGTGTGATGTGTTCGCACGTGCATTCGTACAGACGAATATAACGAACAGACGTGTCCGGGACTCGGCGCGGTGCCGGTGCACGGCATCGGGGACAGTTAAAAGCGACGGCGAGACGGATTGTACACATTTACGTGCGTGTAACGATGCGCAGTGCAGATAGTGCACGGTCGTGCGGCCGCGTCGACGCGTTCGCGAACAAATGGCTCGGCCGGGACGACGCAGGACGGAGGAGCGGTGTGGACTCCTTGTCGGCGCGGTATCCTCTCTGTGCCCGACGAGCTGCGAACGTGCCCGGGCCCCGCACGCCCTCGGAGTTGACACCGTCACGGGTCGCGGACGTCGGCAACCGCGAGCGACGGAGATAACGGCGGCACGGGAGAAGGGGTACACGAGAAAGTTGCAGTAGCGCGCGTGCCGTCCGGACCGTGGACCAACAAACCGTGTCTCGACCTGGCGCGTAAAAGGTCTCGGCCGCAATTCTCCACCGGGGCCTCCGTCGTTTCCGTCACGTGCTGCTAACCTGGCCCTCTAGGCAGGAGCGGATTTAAGGCACTGCGAACTATGCGGCCGCATAGGGCGGCAAATTTTGGAGGGCGGAAAAATTATGTTGAAAATTTATTTTGATTTTGTAAAATTAGGTACATAATTTTTAAAACTGTATTTATCACTTCAAAATCCTGAAATTGTGGATTTTGTATTTGTTTATTTTTAGCGAAATATTTATATTTTCCCAGGAACTCGTCTACGACAACGACGATAGTATTGTATTATAGCTTATCCTATTGTTTAAGAAATGTCTCGTAATACTATAATAAGCAAAAATTGCATATTAGGTAGGTATTGAACAAATTTATTTATCTGAGGATATTTTATTAAAGAGGTAGTAAGTTTTTTTTAGATAGGGGCGGCAAATTTAATTTGGCATAGGGGCGGAAAATTGTTAAATCCGCCCCTGCCTCTAGGTCAGTGTGCAGGTATATTTATCAACCGACCCACGGCCAGCCGAAATGTTGACGATGATACACGTCGTCGGATTAAAGTGACATCAACGCACTTGCAATGAACAAACATAAAAACACAATCGCTCTTTTCGACCCCGTTTTGTAGACCCTGCTTGTGGACTAGCGGAAAAACAATCTCAGGCTCCGTTCGCTGCCCCACGGACAGGCCTGCCTATAAACGAAAACTATAAATAAAAACTGTAATAATCTGTAAAATTATGTATAAAAATAAATAAAACACTAGTTAAACTAGGCCTATGACTTGAACGGACTCGTTGTGTACGCCATCCACATCCGGGTACGAGATCGTAATACCGTGTTAACGAGAGCGGACGCGAATCAACTAACGACGGCGGTACACACCTCGAGCGCTATAAGTAAAAATACAACGCGCGCCCGCGTTTCACTAATTTTTGTCATTTTTTCACCGCCAACGCTAGATTTGGAGGAACAACTACTTACCCGTTCAGATAAATGTAGCTCTACCGTTTCCAAGCGAATTACCTTCGTTAAGGTACATTTTTTGTCCATCATCAGCGGGTGGTGATACGCTGATGATGGACAAAAAATGAACCTTTACGGTAACTGTCGTTCGAAACGGCTGAATAATTTCCGGGATCCGTCGAAGCGAGTATGTAAAGTACGCGTGGGAGAAGTAATCTTAGCGATTTCCTCTCACAGTTAACATACACACCCCCCCACACACACACGCAATTTCGAATTATTTACTTAGTTTGTGTAGGCGACGCGTTTCGTCCCTCGTCTTTTCGGGTCGGTAATAAAAAAACCGTGGAAAGTTTTAACAGGGTCATCGTTTGTAGTCTCGGGCGTCCGTTGAAAACCGAACGTAAGATTTTGCTCAGGCACTGGGTTTCGTTCGTTTGCCGAATGGTGAATTTCACGCGAAATATAACACACCCGGCAGAGGGTGGACGTTTTAAGCGAACGGTCCGCGGCGTCACTCGGAAAGTTTTCCGCGTCACGGCGTCGTCATTGCAACGAGTTCACGCAGAAAGCCACAAAGGACACGGAGGGTTAAACGGGTTCGAGGTGCTCGGCACCGCACGGCCAAAGTACTGGCGGCTAGAACCGCCGGGGCTACGGAACTTTTCTCGGACGAATTATTGCAGTAATATTCGTACGTTGAAATTCGATTAACATGGTTGGGCCGAACAACACTGATGTTAGTGAACGTGAATACGAACGATAAACTCGTGGCAAAACGTATTCGGTTGGTGATCCGTTACCCGTTACGTTGTTTTGATCGACACACATTTCCGCGTATCATATGCCCAGAGCAGTGGGCTTGGGGAACCACGAACGTCTAAAAAAGCCCGTGCGAAAACTATTGGAGCGAATCGCGTGAGGTGTAGAGAAATAAGTTACGTACAACGTGGACGGATTAGTTCACGGTTTAAAAAATGCGATGGAAATAATATGCCGTTTATAGTATTATATTTTTGATAAAACTCCAATAAGTCCTCCGACAATCGTTTTCCAAGATCACAGCAGAATACTTAGTGTACAAATAAAAATTAAAAACATTTTATTTAAATACGCCATTCGAAGTAGAGCGTTATCACGTCCGCTGTCGAAGAGTTCGTTATTCTCTAGTCTTCCGTCTTTTATCAATCAATTTGAACTACTTAAATATAAATGTTATTGTTTTACTCACCCTGACTGACTAACGAAAGTCTTATAAAAAAAAATATTTTCATAATTATAAACTGTTTATCTAACCTAGTTTTGATCTATGATCAATACTACAACACAACATACAAAAATCGCTTCTACTGAACGCAGATTTACTATGTTGCACGTTTGGAGACTACTTGGACAACACGTGCGGGTGCGGCGTCTTTTTCATACACACTTGATTTGTAATTTAGATGGTAAACCTCATAACCGCATGTGATGACAAAAATTTAAACATCGTTTCGCGCACTAGCAATAAAATCTTGTTGGGAAAACATACTTCTTTCACGCAAATCGCTCAACGTATTACGACAGCAGGTCGGTCGTTAAAACAAAACAACAATTAAGATATCGCAACAGAACGCTGTTCGTCGGACTATCTTTTTGAACCACATCGTTCTTTACAGCCAAAGAAAATGTTCACGCGCATTCGGTCCGGCCGTCCCGTCCGTATCCACCAGTTGGCCGGGCCGAACGCGGACTTTTTGTCGAGCGAAAAAATTAACTTAATGTTCATTAACATCCGAAACGTTGAACATCAAACTACATTCGCGCGTGCCGTTTATGCTACTATAGAAATATACGAGCGCTTGTATCCCAATATTGTACTGCGTCGCAATTCGTTATCTCGATCCTCTCGATCGCCAGTTCTCCGTGGCGGTACATCGATTTTCCGGACGACCGATCTACCGAAAATCGCGACCGCGGTGTAATCGAATCTCGTCCGCGCCGTGCACACGAATTTAATGATATTATGTTGACGTTGACGATCAATTCTAAACGCGAACGGACGGCCGAGCGAATACGTTTGCGAACGCACTCAGATAATATTATATACATATAACAGCACGCACTATGTGCCGCCACCGACCGTGATGGTCACTTGAGATCTACCGCACGCGTGCGTTTAGCGGTTTTAACCGCCACGCCGAAACCGTAACGAGAAACACTTGAGACCCGCACGCACACGCGTTTAAGTGGTGGCTGTGCTTATAGCACCACAGTATTATGGTCTGTCGTTCAAATTTTTAGTTTTTTTCTAACTTCACAGCCAGTAAATTTTTCCTTCTACAACAAGTGATCGCATTTGATCGATAACTTGTCGACATATGGGATTGAGTAAACATAATTTGATGTAACTTCATGGCGTGTGTGTGTGTGTGGATTTAATATCGTCCGACAAGTCACCGTTTCCGTTCAAGTCGTCTACCGGCGGTCAACTGCGCATTTTTAGTACGGTTGGCTAGATTAGAGACGGGAGGATTATAAGCATCGTGGAGATCGTAGAACGGAGAAGATGGCTGCGTGTTTAGCAATTGGAATCCAGAACTCTTTGTGGAGGATGTGATTGTAGACAAAGAAGAGTGCTTCGGTAATTTGGAGTTTAGAAGCATTAGAAAGTTTTGATTTATCTAATTTCGGATGAGCCTCGTGATTGTAATATTGTTTTGTAATTATTAATTATCAACCAGTGCGCACGGCATCGTTCCGTTGAAAAGTTCTTATTATACTGAACTGACTCTTACACTAAACAGCATAACAACCTCTACCCCGGAAGTGATAACAAGAACGGTCTTTCAGCTCTTTCAATCGGTTTTTGATGAAATCACAAAGGTTTTTCGATTTTCTACTAAATGTTAACCATATAATATAGAAAGTACCGGTCTTCAGTGTACGAGCACAGGAAAATAAAAATATCGCATAATGACACTATGGTCAACTAATAGACTATTTGAACCGAAGCGAAGTACATACAAAAAAAATAACGAATGTGAATATAATAATAAAAAAGTTCTCATGCATTAGTGAAATCATTTAGATGATTTCCGTTTATAGTTAATTATATTATAATTAAACCGCTCGACTGAAATTCCGAAATTATTTTCTGATTATATACGCCGTTCGATGTCATTACTAATAGTACACTATAGATTATAGAGATGATTAACAATATCAAAATCGTTTACGTTATTTTGTACGTCGGATGTCTTGTTCGAAAAATCGCTCGTATAACATTCGTATAATATATAAGTTACATTTGACTGCGAGAAAAAAGGAACTATCATAATATTACGGCTACCGACGTGACGTTGGTATCGTTTGTTAATTATTAATAATTCAATAATCGGTTGGATCTGAACAATATTTTGCGTTTGCACGGTATAGTATTGTCCCGGACAATACGTATGAAGGTGAACGCAGTTTTCCAACTCGGGCTGTTAAGACCAGACATTAAGGGTGCGCAGGTTAGGTGTCCGACCTCCGAAATATTCACGAGTGATCAGTTCCGAGTAGGGGGTTATGTGAGTATACTTGCTCGGAGCACTGTCGGTTTAAGGGCGCTCTTAAGTTTATGAAAAATAAAAAGAGTCATGAAAATTCCCCGTACCTCCGCCTACGTAAGGACGATGCATTTTTATTAGCCCCGGGCATCGAATTTCCTAGATCCCGCACTGCGTGTGACTAATAGAGATGTACAGTTCTCAAGCGGTCCGCACGTCGGTCCGAAATTTCGTCACACGTAATAATAATATGTACCAACACGATAACTCCACCCCTGGTTTAAACGTAATCTGGTGAAAGCGGAAAACGATTGTCCGCCGTTTGAGTGCAAAAACTACATTTCAACCCCGGCGGCGGCATCGTGTTTCGGGTCTGCCGTTCGTCTATTTATTTCGACTCTCTTCCGCGGAGAGCCTCGCGGTACAGCGGCATACATATTCTCCGGACATCACATCGTTGCCGATTTATTATACGCGTTCGCAAAATTAAGCGTTATAATATAAATATATACATACATGTATTTTACTAACGACGAATCGAATCACGACGCGCACGCACGTCGACGGATCAGGAAACGATTGGATTCGAGTGGGGGTCGGGGGGAGGCAATAGGATTTGACGTATTCGCACGGGGAGAGCACTGCTAATAATTTGTCGGGAGTAGGTCTGAAAGGCAGTGATTGACGTAAAGAGGGCAGTCGGTTTGGCGCGCGTTCAGAAGTGCATTATATTACGGATCGACAGGAAATCGATGGAGAAACGTACATAATAGGACACATAGTTGTACGATATTATCGTGCGACGGAAACAAGTGTCTCCTGGATGAGACGCGCGCGGTTCAGTGGGCTACTGGGGTGTCTGCACAGGGTGCCGCTCAGCGTGTTTTCCCGATAGAAATATCATCTCTCCGTCATTGTTGAGTTCACTTCAATTTTTCCGTTTCACCGTACACATATAGTAGACGTGTAGAGGTAAACACGGTTGCAACATTTTCAAAACGACTTGTTTCGTAAGTATGATAAGTTTTGAAATGCTACGGAGGTGTAAGATTTAAAATTAATTCCTATAAGCCGGTCAAAGGACGAAAATATTGATTTGATTTTAAGTTTTTCATATTGTTTCTTATTTACTTTATTTATTTTTGTATCTTTAAAATACATGCATAGCTTCGTGCTTATCTGACGATTCAGAAATGAACAGTTATAACTGTTGAAAGAGTCGTACACACGATGCTCGGTCCAAATGAGAATAATAATATTTTCAATACACATTGTCCGAAAACCGCAGCTGTGTAAATATTATACGCGAAACCAATGATCGCATTGTGAAAAGAGCAATACAATATGGATATAATGCAGTGCACATTCGTTCGACCTTTTTGGTTAGGGGATTTTTTTTAGGTTCATCTTACTCTAGACATGGATGGTCCGATGTTTTTAACTCCGGTAGTGCAGTGTTTCAAATGTTCAAATCATCGTCCTTGTTCACGCCCGTGATTGATCAATAAGTTTGTCTAAGAAGAGAACGAATATGATTTCGTGAAGAGATTCATATAATAATATAGGGCTATGGATTATTATGAATGTGTTATTTCATAGTTATTAGTAGGGATGGCACAATGTCAATTGACCGGTCGGAATGTGGTCAATTGACCATAAAGATTTTGAACGGTTAAAATCCAGTCAAAATAAAAAAAAAACTTCCATGGTCATACTATACATCGTTTTTAGACAAATCTGCTGTCCAATATTGTCATTTTGTACTAATAAACATTATGTTTGTCACACTGATATTTCTGTAATTAATTATCAAAATTATCGTCCATGGTCTTATCATATTATAATTGTTATATTATCCCTCAAGATTTTGATATTTGTTAACGTGAAAAGTCAGTTAACGATTCAAATGTAAATTTTTCTTATAACAAACTGTCTTATTTATTAGTATTACAATACACAAATAAAGTATTATTTTCTAAAAAATACATATTAAATTTAGTATTTAGTAATATATACAATGTCTGCTAAAAAATCTATAAAACCTCAACATTTTGCTTGGAATTTTTTTAATAAAGTGGAAGTAGGAAAAACATTAAAAGGTTAGTGTATATTTGTTTTATTTTTTTTTACTTGTATTAAGCTAAATAGTTTAAAAATTAAAATGTCAAATATCATTAAATATTTGGTGGTCAGAGGTCAGTATTACATTGGCCATTGCTAATTTTTTTTTAATTAGGAATTTGTCACCTTTGTGCTGAAGAGTATGTTACACATGTCGACCGACAAGTTAAACACATTTTAAGTGGTTGCAAGAAAGCTCCACAATATGTTAAAATCTAACTTATTATAAAATGAAAGCTACAAGAGAATATAATAAAATGAAAACTTTATATGATTTATAAAATATGGTTGTTATTTTATTTTAAGTTTATCAGTACTTATTACTAAATATTAAACTAATAGAAGAATAATTATTTTAATTTATCTATATTGTTATTAATCATTTATATTTATATATACTTATACACATTCATCTGTTTATGTGAAATATTCTATTTAAATACAACATTTGAATTGTGGACGAGAAAAAAAAAATGTTGACTGGTCAAAAACCCAACCATACTTATTACTGTTATTCGTAGCAGATTATTAAACGTAGTTTTTTCTTCGTGTACAATGTTCGTCATTTGTACAACAAATTCAACGTTAAAACATTTTTTTCGAATTCGTTTCTCGACAGACCGATATGACACGCGCGAAGGTATCAATAAAATATGTCTAAAAACTCGCGTTCGGATTGATCACGTAGTTATGCCGATCGATATTACGCGAGTGATCGTTGGAGGCGCCAGTAAACAGTGCCGCAGTAACATTGCGCGACCTTACGCATTTTCAGTTCAATAATATTATATTTATTAAATATTATTTTTAACAAGTCTTTTGTTGACGTTGAAGTGTTTGTAAATAAGACATGCAACGTTGATCGTTGCGGTTTTCAACATGAAACGCAAATGTTTCATTTACGCGCCCGGGGCGTAGATTCCATCCGTTCTCTGGTTACGGCCCACGATGATCAACCGTTCGCATCGTACGACGTTTCCATCCGTTTGGACAGTTATCGTAATCGACGTTCAAGCCGATAGGGCCGGTAACGCAGCAGTGTTGGAAAACATAACCGTAAGGGCATGGAATGTCGTGGGTCAGTGGCAGTTATAAAGGGAGGAAATAGGGGTCATGCCCCCCTCCCCCCCCCCAAACGAGACACCTTACTCTTTATTTCGACAAAATATATTTTCATTGATGTAACTATGCATATGCATAATTTGTATAAATGTATAACATTACTATGTATTTATATGATCATATTTTGATTCAGATTAATTGTTATATGATAACGAAATCATTTTGACAGTAAAAATGCTTCGATTTTCTTAAACAGCAACTTTTCTGAAAGGAAAGTGAATGCAGATGGTACTTTGGCAAGTCAAATTTTTTCAGTACTTTTTAAAAGCGTCGGAAAAAATGGTAAATTTTACGCAAATCCACGTTTTGACAAAATACATTTTTTTTTTAAATGCTCTAACTCAAAAACGTAAAAATTGCAAACACTTGGAATTATCACTAAATCTTTATATTGGATTTTTCTATACATGGTTAAATTTTCAAAGTATTTTGACTTATTTTGACTTATTTATAGACAATTTAAATTTTCGATTTCAGTAAGTTATTTTTTAAAAATATCTATAAAATTTATTTAGCTGTCCGAAAATTCTTGAAAATTTATTACAAGATTTATTATAAGTTAAAATTATCACTCAAATTTTTTTTATAAGTCCATAAAGTTCAAATTTGTATAAAATATGTTAATCGCCATAATTTGCAAGTTATTTTGTAGTTGAAAATTCATAAAAATTTTTCTGTTTATACTTAAGTTTCCAAATGTTAACAATAGGTTATTCATAAGCTACTCTTCAAAAATCTATAAAAAAAATTTCTACCGGACTTAAAGAAAAAATATTATGACCATTTGAAATTTAAATTTTTAAAAAATTGCATAAAATAGCGATTTATCCTCGAACGATTTTTAATATTTGTTATAATTCAAAAAGTATAAGTCGCAGAAACTTGAAATTTTTACCAATTTTTAAGATTGGCATTTGCTTTGTATCACATATTTTTCAAAATATTATAATATTTTTAGGTTTTTAAGCTAATTATAAGCATTTGAAATATTCGATTTTTTACATTTTTTTTTATAATAAATGATAAAAAAAATTTGGCTGGTACAAATTACTTTTTCTTATTGTCATTCAAAAATTATTGAAATCCATAGGCACAATTTTTTTTTATAAGCGTTCGAACAGCGAATATTGACGTACAATTACATGTATAACATAATAATATTATGTCTAGAATATATTATATTATAATATAAAATATTCTAGACTGACAAATCGTATCGGTTTTTGGAATTTGATCTAACTTAAAACCCAAATAACGCAAACACTTGAAATTTTCACCAAATGTTTATATCGACGTTTTCTATGAATGATTAAGTTTTCAAAGTATTTTGACATAATTTGACTTATTTATAGACAATTTAAATTTTTCGTTTCAAAATAAAATATACTTATTACAATTTTTATAAATAATAATGTATTATATTCTAGACTAACATATCATCTCAGTTCAGAATCATTTTTCGTATACAATGATGCCTATCATTGAATTCAAATTTAACAAATCCATTGTAATGACCTATCCTATGAACGAGTCGCATTCCACCCCCAACTGTACAGCAAAGCGAGGCCCATCCGGTTCTTTTTTTTTTTTACGTTAGTAATATAATGCGTATAATTTTCAATCGTTTTATTAAAGTCTTATACTGTTTATTGTTATTAATAATACGAATTCCATGTGATCGTTAACTGTTGGAACTAAATTGAAAATGTTAATCAACATTGTTTTGTTTTCATCCGGAATGTCATTATTGATTTTACAACGAACAAATACTGAATTTAGAGTACCTAGTGGTACAAATCAAAAACATATAAAAATAAAATACTGATACTACTACACAAAAAACCAAATATCACTCATTCGCTGATAATCGGTACATCTCAAAAACGACAAAATATATAAACTTGAAATTTGACATAGTGGTCTCTCCAATACTCTAGACGTGCAATAAGAAGGGATTTTAAAAGATATTGGCACCGGCAAAGATGGTTTGATGCAAAACCGAGAAATTCAGCGTATGTCCAAAACTGCCATACCGATTCATTTGAGATTTCGATTAATTTGTTTAATAACCTACAGTTACACCGAACCAGGCTTTATGCAGTGTAAGATAATAATCCATTAAAAACTATGTCCCGGTCAAGAGTGTTTCCTGTGAAGCCGGGTAATTCGACTAGTAATTTCAATATTTTATTAAGTTTTGTTATAGTTGAACAAAAATATAAAGAAAAGTTATAAATACTAAAATAAGGAAAAATGTATATTATTTAAATTAAATATATATTAAATATTTTCGGAATTTTTCTCAGAGATGTCCTTGAATAGCTCAAACAACTGATGGGTAATTCTTGGAAACGAATCGATCTTTTGAATCGGAATGAGAAATTCGTGATAAGAACAAATGGTAGTGAAAACAATGTGAAAATATTGGAAATCCGATCGATTGCTAATGAACGATTTTCATAAAATATTTCATCATTGATTCGATTCGCATAAAAATTGATTTTTCACACGAAAAAGATCGATTCCAATCGCCCATCACTAGTTGAAACCTAGGATCACAAGTTCCAAGTACCAAGAGTGTATGGATTGAATAACGTGTAATTGCTTGATAAATCATTATGATAACATTTCTGGGCTACCAAGTTGCATAGTCTGCTACGCTGTACACTTGGGCTGGATCAGGAGTACGAAGCACATTTATGTGACAGCCCTAACTTGTGCCCGCTAGCTTAGCAATAATGTTATTACGCGTTTTTATTTTGTCTGTTACATATTCGAGGTGCTGTCTGAAAGATAAAGTTCTGTCTATCCTTACCCCTAGGTATTTAGAAACAGCTCCGGTGGACCGTATTATTCTTTATGGCGGACGACGATGGTGTCGGGTGAAAAGGAAAAAAAAACCTTTCAGGTAAATATCGGTCGGTCGCGCGAACGCACGGGAACATTTCGAATTCAACTAATGTTTTACACGCCATGACCAGATATCCCAACAAATGACATTTTTGATATAATTTAAAAACGGTTTTACTGCGAACGACAATTGTTAAAAAGGAGTTCTGCGCCTCCTTCATCCAAGTATGAATTAAACTAGCTTTTAACCTTTAAATTATTACCGTGCTATCGACTGTGTAAGATAATATTATTCATGGAAATTATAGTAACGATCAAAGGGAAAATAATAAAATTATAAATACAATTTCAAACACAAATATTAAAGGGAAGAGTGTATTCTACAGAAATATAACGAAACGAAGAATAACCGCTTGCGCAGCGATTGAATTACGATCGAGAAAACTACTGTTCACTCGAAATGAGCGTCTAGCCATGGCTGAAAAACCGAAAATTCGTAAACACGCCGTTGCCCTTCCTGACCGGAAGCGTCTGCTCCTTGCTTCCCTGGATCACGTTTGCTTGATCGACAATTTATAATTATCTCCCAATACTACGAACATTTTGTTTGCTCACATCTCACGTACGCGACACTAGCAGACGGCCCGGACCGCATAGTCATACGCGTTTTTATATGTTCCGTATATTATTGTTGTTCACACAAACACACACAACACAGCGACATGCGCCGGAGAGCAGTGTCGCCGCCGGATGACAAATGTATGGGCGTCCCCGCTGTACGCAAGTAATTGAATTCCCGTGTTTTTTTTTTCCATTTTTTTTTTTTTTTTTTATACTATATATGCCCCGACTAGAACGACGCCGCGCGTCAACCGTCATAAATAATTCTTACGGTGGCCGCCCGCAGCCGCCGTTGTTTCCGTGCACGCGCGCGCGTGTGTCGGCGACGAGTGTGACGACTGAACACGAACGGGTCGGCAGCCACACTCGGCGCGCGCGACGTTTACAAACGGTCCCCGGGCTCACTCGCGTGCACGCGGTGCACAATGTCGGCGGGATCGTTGTCGCGGGCCGCGGACATTCCACGACGTAGCCCGGCGATAAGTGCGCCCTGTGCTTGCGGGAAACCGTTACGGACCGGGCCCTTTGGTGTCGGCGGACGGCAGCACCGTCATACAAACGCGTTGTTGGGCGGCGCGCGCTGGGGCACTCGGCGATCGACACTGATCCGGCCGGACGGTAGACGTTAAACGTCGTCGGTCGTTCGCCGTACCGAAAATACGAGAACGTTGGCGCGCAAGAGCTGGCCGCAACACTGGTCCCCGCTGCGGAACGCTGTTTCCGTAACGCGACTCTGCCCGGTTAGAAACACCTTTCGAAAACCATCGACACGAATCGACCGGCTTGCGATCAGGCACCGGCCAACGGGTCGGTCGTACGTGCGTCATTTCCCGGTGATCGTTTTCTGCGCAACTGTTTTCCCCGGCCCGGTTCCTTTAAACGGATTCGAATTCTTGTGCTGCGCAATCAGGCAGTGCGAAACGTCGGTTTCAGTAGTCGCTAATGTCATAACGTACGTAATGCAACGGGGTAGGTTGGTTGTAAGTATTTTAACAATGATACTTTGATCGTGTTAAACCATGCGACACATAACAGGACAAAAGTTGCGACGAAAAAAAAAACGAAAGTTCTTCGGTGGTCGTCCTGAAGGCGTCCGTCGTACAACATAATAATATATTCCGTACACACGTTCGCGCTCGGTCTATCGATCGGATTTCTTGATAACATTATTAGGTGCTTAAGCGCTTAATGTTCGTGTTCTTATCTTAACAATATGAGATATTCGTCGAGACTCTTTTTCGTCCATAGACGTCACGCACCATTTAATTTAAACATTTAGTTCTTAACGTATCTAAGAGGCGTGACGGATCAAATCGCAATCGTATTTAATATTTATTTCCCTCTTTTAAAATGGATAAATGAATAACACTACGAATCGTATTCTATGATGGGTTTCACCTGTAAAAAGCCTAAGCTAGATGTAATGAAGTGGAAGATATCTCTAGTCCATTTTCAAATGTCAACTGTGAAACATCTACCGCTCTTCAATAACAAGGCATTATTAGAAGCAAAACAAATCGTTCAAGATACTTCAGTAGAGTTCAGTAATCTTAAAGATCAAACTTGAACTACTATTAACGAGAAATTATAAATATAAGTATAAATAATATATAAATACTTAAACAATTTAAATGCCTATAGTTCAAAAGATATTCTATAAATTATAATATAATGCGACCAATATTTCATTTTTTTCAGGCGACAAAGAACTAGAAAATGATTTATTCTTATAGCATATTTTAAAGCATATTTAACACATATTGAGTGCATTCAATTCACGGCACTGATAATTATTAATGAAAACGAACCAACACTCGTCAGCCGTCGAGATAATACTCGTATCCGACAGTGCCGGTCGTGCGGGTTTAATAACGTACCGATGTGCACCCATACTGCGTAAATATATATACATTATACTAGTATATAATATATATATATATATACATCATATATAATATGTATTAAATGTTGTACGAGCGTAACCAGAAAATCGCATTAGACCGAGTCGTGTCGAACGGACGTGGACCGTATACATTCAGGGGGGTCTGCGGAGTTTGTTTTACTCGACCGACTAAGGTATTACGATCCTTTTTCTTTTTTTTTTCTTATTATTATTTTTCAGTAGCGACGAAAAATTAACAGTCAGATCATAAAAACAGATAGCGTAATATTCCGTGTGTTATTGTAATTTAATAACGTATCATGTGCGCGTGTAGTGTTTTATACGATAGTAATATTGTTCGCTCATAAAGAACGTGTCGAGATAAACGCAAGTCGATACGCCACCATTCGGCGCGTTCCACGGAGCACAATATTGTACTGTAATGTCTGTTAAAAAAAAAAATCGTATACAGGGTACGCCTGAACGAACCGCGTTCCTCCGTGCCCGCTATGCTGTGGCTGCGACGGAGCAATGTGGATTACCCGCGTTTGGTAATACGTGCTATCTTATGTCGCATATTAATACTGTGCTCCGAGTGCGTACCAACATTATTATCGCGTGTTTTTACTTTTTAATTTAAATTACTGAAATTGTTTATTTTACATTATTAAAAAGAAAAGAAAACCGTTTTACCTTTTTCCGTTGACACAATAGAAAACGAGAAATCTTTTATGTGTACACGCATTTCTAGTTTTTTTTATCCCTACGTATTACGTAGACCGATTGTCCAATAACTGCAGTGACTTCGTATAACATGTATGTGAAAACACAATATATTTTTAATCATCATTCACTACAAACGACATCGCCGCACTGTCCTCGGTCTCAATAAGTCCACAAACAGTCATTACGTATATCGTACGGTTTATTTGCAAAATAAATACGTATAAAAAAAAATAAAAAATTTTCATCAAACTTTCCAAAATATATATGGGGAGATGCATGAAATTTAAAAAAAAATACAAGGGTGGCGTAGAATAAAAACGTCGGGAACCATTGATCTATATGGTACGTGGAGTATAATATTACTATGTTACGTTTTAAGAGGTTCGCAATTCATGGGACTTTGAACTTTTTAACGGGTTATCCGCCGCCAAAAATTAAAATCGGTAAAATTAATTAGTATACGTAGGTTATACACAATATGCGTTTTAACATTGATTATAATCCTATTTCTATCCCAACTACGGTTCACCAGAGAAAACCAATTATAAACAAGAGACAAAAATAATTTAGAATGTATTAACTATGTTTTTATTGGCAATAAGTGTTTTAATTAATGATTCTTAACATAAATTGTTTTAACAATCAATATATTTATATTATAACTAAATTATCTTGGATTGTAGATTTTATTTTCCCATAGTAAAACCATTCGTTAATTGTTTTTACTGTTTTGATTTGTAGTTCTTTGCACCGTAAGAATTTCGAGGTTCGTCCTCATATCTTCAACAGATTAGTTCAATCACTTTTTCAAACAGTCGTAAAATATACTTCTTGAATCATATATCACTTTGCACCACACTCATTAAAATTATGATGATTATTACATTATACATTTACAAGATATTGAATCACCACGATAATGAGCTGGTTCAATAGGAAAAAAAAAATTTAGATCTTCCAATACATTATTTCATTATACACATTGATCTCCATACACTTAACACTAAAAATATGTGTATGCACATTGATTGTAAAATATAGATTTAGCCTGTCCAACGGTTTCGGTTCAGCCAAAGTAGCAATAATGCACGGGGAGGAGGATCGCTATTGCACGTGAAATGAACGTATACCGTTGGAAATGTTTTGACGGGGAGGAAAAAAAATTCGAAAAAAAGACTGCTCGGACATATAGCGTTGTACCATCACAATCCAGTTGGTCTCGGTCCTCGCGGCGACCGTTACGTTTTAAAATTCTTTAGGTCCCGTGCAAGAGATTGTGTCAGTGCGGCCGTGTCGTCACTTCTTTTTGAGGTCATGTTTTCATTTTTTACACGGCTTGTGTTGCCGGCAGAATACTAAACAGTTTCCATTAATAAATCAGTAAATTAATCGAATCATTCCGTACGAAAATGGCTCTGGAGTCGAGCGGAATAAAAATGTATAATGTTGGGTGCTTCTTTTTTTCTTTACTTTTTTCCGCATAATTACATTTCGTTTACTTTATTCGATTTATAAATATATTTTCAGAATCGGAGATGTCGTTTATTACCATTTATGTAAAAATATGTTTACTGACGTCAAATCAAAAAGTAACTTTTATTAAACTACATACCGCATACGTGATCGATTTTCAGGCAGATCTGGCAATCGTTAAATTTCTGAAAACTACAGAAATTAGAAAGAGGGAGAGCTGACATAATGAACACTAGTAGAAAAAAAATCTAATTGCACACCAAGTAATGATAAATGCTTTTACATTATACGCTGTCACAGTCAAAGTTATGTGAACCGTACGATCATATTTATACGTAGTTTAAATTTTGGGTAAAGTTTATAGAATTCAAAATACGATTTGAGAGGAATGGAAGACTTTATGGGTCGGTCGAATGCTCATATAACGTGTGCGTTTTCTTCATTGTGTACCAACTACTACCTACGTTTTTTTTTTTTTCTGTATTTTTATTCCTTCCATCGCACACGCACACACACACACACACACACAGGTCCAGGAATAAAATATTGAAATCGTTAAAAATAAAAACCATTAAACATTTAAATAAAACGAAATTGGTAATTCGTTCGAGATTTCGGAACATTTTTTTTTTTTTTTTACGATCAAAATAACAGTCGTATAATAATGTTTCCAAACAACAAACACTGTTGTGTAAGCGCACATCGTTTTTTTCCGGACGATGCGATTTTTATTTTATAACTTAATGATCATAACAATAACAATAATATTAATAACAGTAAAACAAATAATTTACGACGACGAACGGCCGTGTTATCATCGTGCGTAAACGCATTCGGCGTTGTATTGTTTTCATAAATCAAACGCGCTCGTACCCGGAGCACGCGATCGTATCGTATTAACATCGTACGCGGCTGCGGCTTGTTCAAGTATAAATGGATTTTTCCCCTCCCGCGGGACTTGGCACAATATTTTAACGCTACACCTGCCGCCGCCGCTGTCCTGTCGCCCAAACGGAACGTGCGAATATCGCTCGCACAACAGGATTGCCGAACATCAGAAGAATTATTCAAATAACACCTAACCGCCGCACTCTTTGCACGCGTCCGAACGCCGAACGCAATGGGACGACGACGACGACGACCAAACTGCGGTCGTTAGGATGGGGGGGGGGGGGAAGAAAACATAAAAAGAAAGAAAAAAATAAAGTATTTTTCGAATTCAGTAGGCATCGTCGGTGGTACGGCGCTTTGCGTTCGTCTCGTTAGCGTCCGGACTCGGGGCCGGATCACGTGTACTCCGTGGAGGCTGTATAAATGAGCCAGATAAGTGTACGTGCTCAACGTTAACGGCCGAGCTACGCAGACCACGGTCGTACGTTTCGAGTACATTTCTATCGCCTGTGCGCGTGAATTCTACAGTCGAAGACGAGTTTGTAGCGCACGGACCTTCTGGAAATCAATTCAAACGTATCATAAAAATTATGTTATTTTTTTCTGTATCCAGTGTAAATCGATTTCGCGGTATGTTTTGACCATACAGGTACAGATAACGGTTTTTGTGTCTCCGGCGGATACGATCTCGTTACACACTTTCAAATTTCGTAGTGCACGTGGCGCGTTGCAGTGCACACGAATGTAGTCTGTTAAATTGCGCTGCTCCGATTCTAACAAACGTTTAAAAAAAAAAAAAAATGATCACCACCAAGAGTCGAATTTAAAAACCGTACAAATACAATAATTGCAAAGCCCTTGATGCCCTCCTCTCAATAGCAATAGCATATACGTGTAGTCTTGACAGAGATCTCCGACCTCGATGATATGTTCCGTTCGCGTCTCACCAATAACTGTTGCTACACGTGCATCATCCATAACGCACGTAGTTCTTGATCGTATTGGATAGAGGACACAAGCATCGGAAGTATTCTTATAGGAGCATAGGTACGCACACATCGCGCCCGTAAAAAGTGCTAAACCATTAGCCGTACAAATCCCAACAAAACAATGGAACCCACCTAATAGGAAAACTACATACATAACCGTTCTACGTGGTTCCGCATACGGTATTGTTTTCAGCAGTATTAATTCATAACATTGACTTGCTACGGAAATACCAAAAAATAAAAAGAACCACCAAAATCAAACAATGTAACGTTTACAAAATCTACGGTTTACATCGCGAAGTGTCATTTTATTTAGTCTACACATATCTTTTCAACAGTGTTTGTGGAAATATTTTTACAGTCAAGTACCGTTTAAAAGAAAATAACATGTTTGCCGATCATAATATTATAAACTACATAAGATTAGGCGTATAAATCGTCGGGAGAACGATCGTGCTGTCGAATTCGTTAAATTTTACAAAAATGTATTGATTTTTATTATTGTGTTTGACGTTTAAAACACTTCTGGTGAAGGGAAATCATCCGTGATCATAATTCCACCACCAATCGGACAATGACTTTTTATAATATCGACGGCCGGGCACAGAGCTCACTCAACACCAACTCTACTCGCTAAGTGAGTACTCACTACGGAATCTTTTTTAGTAAAAATTACCATAAAAAAAAAAAAAGGGAAAATAAAAAATGGCCCATGGAGTGTGCGGTGTACTCGCGCGAACATAATAAACTAGCGTGTTTTCACACGTGAAAAAGTTACGGATTTGTATTTTATATTGCCTACGGAAACGCGTTTAAGGCGATCGGTGACGTGTACAAAACCGAACCGATCCGATTTCACGACTGACATTTACCTGTAGCGAATCCGGGGACGGATAACTTTAAAATACTAGACGATCAGTAATTAGAACTTGAAATGTCTAGGGCCAGAGAGATAAAAATTACGTCGAGCTACGCAACGTACACTATTACAATAACGCTATGATTTGATGGAATGAGACTGTTAGACATATATCTTTTATTTTATTGTTATTATTAAACAAAGAATATATACAATCTGGTCTGCGTGCACAATAAGAAAATATGACGAAATTAAACGAATAAGTAAAAATAAAATTATTGAGCTGGAAGATAATCCAATGACGTAACTCTCAAGTTATACATTTAGTTATACAAATTATAAATGAGTTCTATAGCAGATAAATGTTATAACAATAACTATATTAACAGTATAAACCATATGCAGGGGCGCATTTAGGGGGGGGCAAAGGGGACAATTGTCCCCGGCGGCAAATTTATAAGCGCGGCAGTTTGTTTCCCTATATGTTTATATAAAACATTCAGTGACGAAAATGTAGATTATGATGCCAGCAACAATGACATAAATTTCAAGAGAACTACATATTTTGTTATATTAGATAGACTAAAAAATTATCTAGAAAAAAGAAAAATAGCTTATGACTAGTTATTTAAAAAATACTTGTTTTTCTTTCAATTGGAAAAATTGAACAGCAAAGAAATCCGAGAACAAGCAAAATGTCTTCAAGATATATATATGTAGATGATTTAAGAAGTTCTTTCCCCAATGAATGTGTTTACTTTAAATCACATATGAAGAACCTCAAAGTTGATGAAAAGCCAAAAAATATTCACCAAATGCTTGTATTTATTAAAAATAATGATTTTTCTGAAATGTATCCCTACATTGTTATTGCATTAAGAATGTTTTTATGTACACCATGTAGTTACTATGTTACCATGTAGTAACTGTTTCACTGAACGGTCTTTTTCAGCTTTAAAAAGAGTTAAATCATACCTAAGATCAAATATAAAAGAGGAAAGGTTAAATGCGTTGGCAATCCTAAATATTAAAAACATCATTACAAAAAAACTTAATTATAATAATGTTATTAATATTTTTGCTGCTAAACAAGATCGAAAAAAAATTTAGAAAATAAAAAAAGACCGTTTCAGGGAAAAGTACATTTATACCTCCAAAAATGTTTGAAATGTGTTTAATAAATTTGCATATATTATCATATTTTTTTTTCATTTTTTTTTTTTTTTTTTTTTGAGGGGGTAGGGGTGGCATAAATACGTTGCCCCGGGACGCATATTTTCTAAATGCGCCCATGACTATATGATGATATCATATAGTTAATATAGTAATATATAGTTATATATATAGAATTATAATTGAACGCCCAACTTTTTCTCAAAGTTTTACAACATAATTTTAATTTTCTACAGTAGAGCATAACAATTAAAAAAAGTAACGTGGACCACATTGAAATGGTGCCACCAGTTGGCCATCGTTAGTTTCTGTTGTGGATGAACGAGTGAATCACATGCAGGGACTGGAACATTTACGATTTTAAGGGTTTCGGTTTCGGTTCCGGTTCTTTAAAATATGAAATCTTGATTACGGTTTAAGATCCAGTGTATAAAAATACAAAATTAAGATTTCGGTGTCAGTTACGGTTAAAAAAGGTTTTAAAGATTTTTGTTAACATGGAAAAAATATAAAGCGCACATTTAATGTGAAATATTATACTTTTTTATTATAAAAATTTTAATTTTATCAAAATCATACTAAATTATTGTAGTTATGAAGTATCTAACTGTCGGATTTTGTAAGAATTTTTTTTTAACGTATACTCTTAAAATTATAATATACTTCACTTAGGGTTTTATCTTTCAAAACAAATTCCAAAAATATTATTGCGGTTAAAATACCAATAAATAATGATGTAGGCAATCATGTACATAAAAAAAAGCCATAACATTATTTTAGTATACATAACATTATAAGTGTAAGCATTCGAAACGCATGAATTTCGGAAATAGGTTTAACGACACGAACGTCTCGCGAACCAAATTATAACAAATATAAAACGCTGTGAGCGTACTTGTAGTCCGGGGGGGGGGGGGGGGAAGCTGGTTACTGAATAACTGACCGAATATTCAGTCATTAACGAAGCCACTGAATGCATTAAACAACCAGCTGGGTGTCGCCGTCGGGGGTGGTGCCAGTCCGAGTCTATGAAATGTCCAACATTGCTCGTGCATCGAAAATGCCACGCGATCCATACCGCACAGAGAACAACGCGCTCGCGCCGCAGTGCAGATCGACGAACACTCCGCGGAAGGTGCACGTGCGGAGTAAACGTTGTTACGTTTATGCTCGTAAAGGCGGTGCTTCACGTTTGGCGTCCGACATTGTTATGCAAAACGTCGGCCGAACATTGGAACTTAAGCAGAAAAATAATACGGATGACGTGGTTGCATCTGCTGCCATTGTAACTTCACCATGTTACGACGATTTCAGAACATACGTGCAATGAGGTGATGGATGTTGTCTTTAGACGGACGTAGGTAACGGTAATTCAACACTGGATAGAGGACTGCACGTGTCGCAACCGAACACTACTAGTTGCGAATCGTTTTCCACGTGGGACAGCCCTTCGACGCGGGGTCCAAAATATCGATCGGCTTTCAACGAGTATCTCACGCCAACGCCAACGTTGGACAACACAAACGTTTTGTCAGTGGACGTACGGATTGCCCGGTACACGGGGTGGCGAACCATGGACGTGGCCAACGTTTGAAGGTATTGGGCGCATCGTGTGGCACCACCTGAACGAGAGTACGGGCTGGAACGCGGTCTCGGTGCCGTTGAAACGAAACGTTCGCGAATTCGTCGCCGGCACAGTTGACGTATTCAAACGCGCGTTTCGTTTTGCGCACACCCGTCGCAGTGCGGTGGATTCGTCGCCACAGCGATGCGGAAAACCGGAGCGGACGGTGCGCCGTGTACTGCGCGCAAGACCGTAGTCAAGAGGTTGGGAAGGTTAGGGTTCAGACCCCCTCGCAATGTTTCACTCCTAATAAAATTGAATCATGCCTAAATCATTGCCTGTCGAATTTGTCATTTGTAAGATTTGCTGGTCGAAACACATGTTTATAATTACTGATTCCGTCTACCCCCAGAATCGAATAAATATACTTTGCCGGCCTTGATTATGGACGCGTGATTTCGCGCGGCGAGCGTCGAATCGTCCAGTCACACCATCACCCGTCGCCGCAGGCGTTGTTCCTGGAAGGTCGCGAGTATGAAAAATTTGCATTTCGTGTTGAAAATTACAGCGGTCAATGTTGTACATTTTATTCAGAGAAACGTCCACGTCCTCTATGTTAATCGAAACAATCGTCAAGCACCGTGTCTTATAATTGTAATTGTTTTTACACTAAAAATTCATAAGATACATAAGGGCGCATTTCCGCAGTTTCGCCCCGGGCGCAACGTTCGGTTTTTACGGCACTGCGCATCCGGCGCACGGGTAGCGGGGCGATGCGGAATGTGTCCGCACACGTATCCGACGACGAATTGATTTTAATTCGTTTCTCGTGTGGGGTAAAAATAATAGTCGCGACGCGAGACAAGCACCATCGTACCGCCCTCCCCGGCAGTACGCGCCGCACCCGGTAGACTTGTACGCGCGCGTGTTCGTTTATTGTAAGTTGTATGTACAGCGTCGCCGCGGGGCGTGCGGCGGCGTTGCGAGACGAAAAATACCGAGGGAAGACAAATCGCTGAGGTTTTGTTTTTAATTTAACTATATTATTTGTATTATCGATTCCGCGAGTCTAAATAAAAAAGATTGATCGTTCGTTTCCTGCCCGGTGTCGCGCACCCTCCTCCGCCACCCTTACACCGGCGCTCGCGTCCCGTCGAACGATTCGACTCCGACTCGTGCGCGCCACCGTATACACGTATATGTGCACGAGCGTACACACACACACACACACTTGCGAGCGTGGATCGGTCTCCATAAATCTCAGTTAAACCGAAATTATTTACTTTTAAATTGAACATGTCCAAATTACATTTTATTTGATGCCAGTCGAATTTCCCGTTTTTGTCAAGTTAATATATTCTTGTCGCACTGTGATATCCAACAGCAATGTGTATACGCGTATTACATTTTGCGCGTACACACACACACACACACGTACACACGTACACGCGTACGCATGCACGCGTGCTATATGAGGGACGTTGTTGTTCCAACGACGTCGACGTAGACGTATTGACAAGCTAAATCCAATTTGTTAAAACTTCAATAAAATACCAAGACAACCATGAATACACGTGAGTCATGCGTAAATCACCTCCGCTCCATACTTCCCGTACGGATCCGTCGACGGCGACAAATTTCTCTCGGAAAATATTCCCTGTACGGGAAAAAGCTGCTGCTGCCGGTACTGCGTGCGCGTTGCTCCCGAACAGGGTTGAGTGTGACGCAGGGACTTTACGTGCACACGTTTATGGTCACGTTTGGTATGCGTGGTTTGTGCACCGAATACTCCGAGAAGTTCGGATCGCTACCAATGGTCAATGTGTATTACGACGGGCCGGGACGCGCGCAAAAGGTGTAATAACGGTACCGATGGCGGTCAAAAGCTCAATGGGAAACGTTCGATCCGCAAGATCGTTCAGATCACGTCGTCCGATCATGGCGATCGTAATATTATTTCGACCGATAACGATGGAACCTTTCGTGACTTTTGTCGCCGCGAATCGATTTGCAATTTTTTCCGCGACCAGTAGTAATTTGTATTCAATGATACTCTCGATCGATCGAACTTACTGCTACTACTATTTCATGTCCGTACAAGTTTTCGCCCGTTTCTGCACTCGGATCATTCAATAATGTTTCCGTCTAACAACTGTAATCGTACTCGCAATTTATTTATTTATTAAGAGTGAGTTGTGACTTTCGATCTCGTTAATACGACGACCAATCGTGACTGGTTTTTATTGTTGTATTTACGGCCATACCACACAATTGTTGTAACA